>SJYV01038660.1:261918-313718 GCA_006410875.1 Neotragus pygmaeus | reverse complement strand
GGCCACATTGGGTATAGCTGATTGGTGTTAATTGTTCATTGTTAGCACATGAGCACATAAATTCCTGCTATCCAGCTCTACCCACAAATGACAATATTTGTTCCCATTGTAATTTCAAAATGATAAAAATTTCCTAAATTTCCATGAGGTGTATTTTTACTGTTAAAATAGCCCCATCTCCTTTGGTTTTAACTAGTTTGAGTGGATTTCTCTTTCTGAAATATAATAAATTAGAATTTAAGAATAACCTTTAAATTTTTCTAAATTATAAGTGATTACATTTCAGTTTTAAATTATTCTTAAATCTACTAGTATTTTTTCTCCTACCTCTTTAATATCATCTATGAAGTGAAAACAAGAAACAAAGTTTTCACTTAGTGGCAATTTGAAATGAATGTTAAATGCATGTATGATCTTTGAGAGAATAGCATCAGAAATTATTGGTGTGTCATTCACAGGTCTCTCTTGTTAATTGCACTGAAAAAATCTTCACTACCACAATCTAAGCTGCATCCAGCAAGGGAGCTGAAATCTTTCTGAGTGCTTTGTGATTTTCATGCACAGCCTTTGATCACAATTGTCATTTAAACATTTTGTATACAAAACTGTTTAAACATTTTTTTTGTTTGTTTACAAAAAACTTTAAACATTTTGTATACAAGATTATAATTACTTTAACTCTTTAAAAATCCAGATTTACTTTGTAAGATTATTCTTTTTTTGACCTTGCCTGTTATCAGAATGGAATTTAGAATTGCAATTTAGAATGTGCAATTTAAAAATGGAACATAAGGCATATGAAGCAACTATGAGCATGAGCTTGTTTTTGAAGCATTGTAGCTCACATTGCACCTTGACATCAAGATGAAAATACAACTGCTTTGCTTGTAGTTGTTGCCCATTCAGGAAACAACATTTATAGAAACTTTGAAGAAACAGCTGTGATTTATCAAAAATGACTCACTTGTTAATGTAATAAATTACATTCATTGACTTCATTGAACCCAACTCATGCAAAATAAAATGAGATGGTATTTTATATCTCAAAATATAAAGTTAAGTCTGAAGTCAGCTATAATTTATGGTTACCCTTATATTTGAATAAACAGTTCAATTAAACATATGATATTAAAAGTTGAATTTTATGTTTTTGTTATAGAGGATATGATTGAATATCCAATTATTCATATACATGGACTATTTTGAAGATTGGAAAGCAAAGAATTCATGTTGTGACCCTCCCATTTACTTACTTTATGATTCCCTAATGTGCCCTGATTTTTAAAGTAAAATAATCACAGTATCACCCTATAGGGTTATTGTAAATATTAAAGGAAATAAAACAAATAAAATTTGGCATATTGTTTGATACTAAAATGATGTGAAAAGCTAATATGCTTTAATTTAAAACTTGGGTGAAGTCAGCAAGAGAACAAATGCTGTATAAAATGTTAGTTAATATATTTGAACAAGAAATGGCTAGATATAGGGAGACCAAGGTGGAATGAATTGAGTTCCCCAAATTCAGAGTATTTTTTCAAGTTTAAATCATTACCCAAGGCATTTACTTAAACTTAACAGTAGATAAAATTGCATCTCTGTGGTTCTCACTGTCTGCAATAAGTATGTACATCTGTGTCCTTCATAAAAGAGAGAAATGAGTGTCCTCCTAAGGCCCTACACAAGTTAGACACTCTTTCTAGTGGTAGTTTCAGAACAGGGTAGGAGAAGGCACAATTAAATGCTTTCCCAGTTCTCAAACACAGAGTCAAGGAAATAAGGAGATCCTGGGGCTTGACCACTTGGACCAGTGGCAAAAATAGAACCAGAACCAAGCAGTGAGGGAAGATTTGGAGGACGAGAAAGGGAAGGCTATTTGAGAATAACTCTATAATACTACCCAATAAGGAATTAAAATTTGTTTTGCACCATCCTATTGGTCTTTACTTATGTTCATCACCTGTGTTCAATCTCTTTATGGGCCATGAATAGCACATTCAAGCTGCAAATTATTTAGGATACAATCTGTAGGATAGGACTGTTAGGGGATAGTATCACTACCGGGATCAAGGTTATCTAATGTTTTCTATGTCATAAGCTGTGTACCTACATGCTGGACCAAAGACATATGTTGCCTATCAACAGAAGTAGAAGTCTGAACACTCCCATCCACCACATCTTACTGTCAGAGTCTCCAGGAAAATACAACTCAGTCAAGCTCTGGATAAAATAGCTACTCACATGGAGAACAGATAAAGCAATATTAGCTCTAATAGTGGGTGCCAGTCCCCCACAGTCAAAAGATTCTTCCCCAAATTAGTCATAATGTGTCATTTGTCTCAGTTTGCATGAGAGAATTCTTCCTTGAGTCAGTTGTTCCACAGTAATTATTAACACTGCCTTTTACTCTCAAAATATTCTGATTCAGATGATTAAATGTATGA
This sequence comes from Neotragus pygmaeus, assembly GCA_006410875.1. Classification (NCBI taxonomy): domain Eukaryota; kingdom Metazoa; phylum Chordata; class Mammalia; order Artiodactyla; family Bovidae; genus Neotragus; species Neotragus pygmaeus. The sequence continues at coordinate 311,274 of SJYV01038660.1, read as the reverse complement.
TGTATATAATGTGTGTGTGTGTGCACTCAGTTGTATTTCATGCTTTGTGACGCCAAAAAGTGTAGCCCACCAGGCTCCTCTGTTCATGGAATTTTCCAGGCAAGAATACTGCAGTGAATTGCCATTTCCTACTTCAGGGACTCACCCCAACATGAGTATTGAACACCTGTCTCTTGTGTCTCCTGCACTAACAGGCAGATTCTTTACTGGGAAGCCCAAACATATGGTCCCTGTTAATCCTATGGGACCTAACACTTGGGATTCAGAAGTCAAGTTAGCTTTACAATCAGTAGAATTTCACATTCCATTTCAATCCTACGTAGTGGAACTGCTGAAGACAAACTGATCTAAAAGACATAAGCCATTGCTTCAGGTGTTGTTTTCCAACTATTTTGTGCTAAATGACCCACAGTGAGCTGGCTTGAGGTTCAGTGCAGACCTGGAAGGGATCTATGTAGCTGTCACTATGCATCAAGTCCACATGGAATTTTCTTCCTAATCCTTCTTCTCACTAGTAAGTTGCAAAGAGAATTTTGGGGATTTGCCTTGTTTGTATTTATTGACCATTTAAAAGTGAATTATTGTTTAGAAAACGTTACTCTTGGTAGGTTTTTATTGTTTGGAGAGTTTCAGAATGCTTTTAAACCACTTTTAAAAGAATAAAGCAAAATGCAGGTCAGTTGTCATAAATTCAACTGACAGGCAATGTACTGAGAGGTAAAGAAAGAAAGATTCAGCAGTGAAATGAAAATGTCCATTAAACTGCAGGTAACTTATTGATACAATCTCTAGGATAAAATATTTTCATTCTCTTTTTATCTCTTTCTTCCCACTCCCTTCCTTTGGTTGGGTCATCAGGGGCAAATCCAATTAGATCATCAGTCATTTTCTACATGATCTTAGTCAATTAACATACAGTTTTTGTTCCTCAAAACAATGAAGCTTTAATAAAGGCACAAATCTATCACTCTAGTAAAACATCTTCAACCAATTCATATCAGTTTACATTTTATGTTTGATATATTACCATTAATTCATCCTTCTGAGTTCAGTAAGACAAATGCAATATGCCAACTCCCAGAAACTAGAAGGAGAATACTCTCATTTTTAGCCCTCCTGATTTAGAAGATAAGGAGCATACAATATATTGTCTATATATTTGCTATGAAGTTTTCTTAGAATTATTGATGGAAAGAGAAATTTTGAAACAGGCTAGGACTTGGAAGCTAATTACATCACTCCCTCATTGTGAAATTATAGCCAAATTAATTGGTCAGTCAGAGTCCAGAATTTTCACATTAAAAATGGGGATTTGTTTATTCATTTACTAGTGAGTATTAGCTTCTGTTGAGAAACGGTAATCCACTCCAGTATTCTTCCCTAGGAAGGCCCATGGACAGAGAAGCCAGGTGGGCCACTGTCTGTGGAGTAGAACATGACAAGTGCAACTAAGTTCATGACTTAGTGACTTAAAAACAAACAATTGACTTATTTTATGAGCCAAACACCACAACACTGAATAAAGTTGATGAACAAAATGGATGTGGTTTCTGCCCTCAGGAACGTATAATATAGTGAATATTCAATAAGAGTACACATTATTATCAGAATTGAGATAATTTATATAAAGCTCTGAGGCTAGTTTCAAAAATAAAGTAAAAACTTATTGCTTGTCATATTGCTAATTAAAGAAGTGAAATATTAGGTCAAAACCTGCTAGGCAGAAATAGAAATATGACTTATGTACTTTTTATATATTCTCTACCACTAGCCTCCAATCTGGGAGACCCAGGTTTGATCCCTGGGTTGGGAAGATCCCCTGGAGAAGGAAATGGTAACCCACTCCAGTATTCTTGCCTGGAGAATCCCATGGATGGAGAAGCCTGGTAGGCTACAGTCCACGGGGTCGCAAAGAGTTGGACATGACTGAGCAACTTCACACACACACATAGTACCACTCTAATAAAAGCTTGATATCATTGATTTTGGTGGGTAGTCACTTACTGCATCACTGTCCTCATGAATAAAGGCATGGTTGGTTGTAAATACCATGAAAGACAACCATCATCTCTCTATGTCTAGCACCTTGTTTATGGATATCTGATGACTTTAACTCCAATACTTTGGCCAACTTATGCGAAGAGTTGACTCGCTGAAAAAGACTCTGATGCTGGGAGGGATTGGGGGCAGGAGGAGAAAGGGATGACAGAGGATGAGGTGGCTGGATGGCATCACTGACTCGATGGACATGAGTTTGAGTGAACTCTTGGCGTTGGTGATGGATAGGGAGGCCTGGCGTGCTGCGATCATAAAGAGTTGGACACTACTGAGCAACTGAACTGAATTGATGACTTTTCACCCTTTTATAAACTATGAGAGAAATAGAGCTTTGGGTTGTTGGTTCTTAAGCATACAAAATTGACACATGTGACTTGCAAATAGTAATATTATATCAAAACAATATTGTAGCAAAAACATTAGGGCAGGTATTTCCCCAGGTACTTTTATTATCCTCATTTATTGTTTTTTCAAATGCTATAATGCCACTAAACAGTATGTTTAAAATATAAGCAGAAATACATCATGGTATATTTGTATATATATGTAAATATAGATGTCCCTTAAGATACTTTAAATGAATAAATTATATAAATTTTGTTAATTTTAAAATGTTTAAACATGTACATTAAAATTTTCAATGATGTTTAAAAATCAATAAAATAATATACCTATAGAATGATCCACTTTTCTGAAGACATATTTATGAAAAAATATTAGCAAGCTTTCATTTGACTCGAATTTTTACATAAACATGTATAATTTATTTTCTTTCNAAGCCAGAAGATGTGTATAAGAGACAGCCTATAGAATGATCCACTTTTCTGAAGACATATTTATGAAAAAATATTAGCAAGCTTTCATTTGACTCGAATTTTTACATAAACATGTATAATTTATTTTCTTTCAAAGCAGGTAATATGAAAGTACTGTTCTTCACCAATCATATCTTCACTTCAAGGCAGCCAAAGATGAATAATTCATGCAAAAATTTTGGAGAAAGATAAAAATCAAGTCTCTTGATGTCACTCTGAATAAAATCCCACTACCAGAAAAATAATTTGAGAAACAAAATTTTGTTGTATTATAAAATATGTAAATCAGAAAATCAAAATAATTATGTAATAAAAAAAGGGAAAAAAAGTAAGCAATCAAATTTGAATATCTTACTCTGGATTTGAGCAGGAAAATCTATACTTTTACCTTAGCTTTTCTCTAATTCATTTTGATTCTTCAATCTTGCTTTTAACAGGATATTTACATGATTCTCAGAGTAGATGGAATAGATACCCCCCTGTGTTGAGAGATAATTCTTCCTGGGTCTGAATTTTATGCTCATCTTCTGAGCAGAAAGCATATGCAGCTTTGTTTAGAGATATTTTCCTGAATCTTAGAAACATAAAGATGGTGACTACTGGAGATATTTAGAGCTACCTCTCCCCAATCTCCTTCTACAGTAATAAAGCTAGAAACATCTCTCTTTCCTCTCCAGAGATATTTCATGTCAGGATAAGATAATATTTCTAGCTTCAAAAGACAGGAGGCTAAATCTGTCCAAAGCACCCATGTAAAAACAGTATCTCAAAATTCTGGTGTCCCTCAGGTTTATCCATCATAGTACTCTTCCTAAATCTTAAATCCTTTCTAATGACTTCCCTTGCATTGTCTAATTTAATTCTCAGGAAGATCCAGAGAGAGAGATATCATTATTTCCATCTTACAGATAAGGGAATTGAGACTTAGAGAGATAGAATAATTTGCCAAGTTAATCTAAAGAGAAAATAACAAGACTGGCATCCACACATATATAGTCCACCTCCAGATTGGGCACACTATGGCACGAAATAACATTATCTCAAGTGAGGATTAAAGAAATAAAATAAAAAGTAAATAAATTGGCAAGTTATCAACATTTATTTTATGTATAAATATACCAGTTCCTAACTATCTTATTAAGCTCAAAATCTCTATTTAGCCATCTCAGGGAATGAAATTTTCAAGTTTGCAACAGTAATGAAAGACGTTTCTTTCAGGCACAAACCAGCAACAATGAAATTCAGATAATACTATATGGAAATAATAAAAATACTTCCATGCCATACTTGTCTTCCAGTTGGCCTGCCACTTAAATAATACATACGACCTCCAGTCAAAATCAGAACTAAATAGCATGTTGTGATAGTTCTTACTATGCAAGGTTTTAAAAGAGACAAGAAGATAAGAATAAAAACATACAGCATATAAAGAATCTCCATGTTAAAGGAAATCCGTAAATCTCGGTAGACTGATAAAAACACTTTCAAAGTAAACCTAACTGAATAAAATATAAATGTTATAACTAGCTCAGAGGCAAAAGCTTGTTGGTTTAGCTATGGTAAATCATCAGGTTCACTTCAATGTGTAGCTTGTGGTCCTTTTCTAGAAATAAGCACGAACCGGATGAAATATAACTATTAGTCCTCAGGGTTTATATCGTGATGAACTACTGTGGAATTTTTCTCTTCTTTTTGTTTATTGTCAATATTTGAAATTTCTTTAAGTATTCCTATTTCATAAAATAGCATATAGCATTTTAAAGTCNTTTTCTAGAAATAAGCACGAACCGGATGAAATATAACTATTAGTCCTCAGGGTTTATATCGTGATGAACTACTGTGGAATTTTTCTCTTCTTTTTGTTTATTGTCAATATTTGAAATTTCTTTAAGTATTCCTATTTCATAAAATAGCATATAGCATTTTAAAGTCAATGCTAAAGCAAAACTATTAAAAAATCTCAATCATGCTAATTATTTTTCAGTGTTATTATATGGAATTGACTGGTTTACCGATATGAGTAGAATAAGTTGTTTTCTAAATATGTAGTCACTTTAATTAGTTAAGAGAATTGCAGAGTTATGTTCCTCATATATTTTTCACATATATAAATTTTATTATATAGTTCACATATAAATGTATATTTTATACATATTTAATTTCCTATAAACTCACATGTATCAATTTTAATATAAAGTTCATATACAAATAAATACTTACTCAATTTCACACTTGAGTAAATGAAACAAAACAAAAAATGTATCTAGATTGAACAAGAATTTGAAATTAACAAGTATTTTCTAAATAGGGGATCACTGCCCATAGTGATTGCAGCCATGAAATTAAAAGACGCTTACTCCTTGGAAGGAAATGACCAACCTAGATAGCATATTGAAAAGCAGAGACATTACTTTGCCAACAAGGTCCATCTAGTCAAGGNTGATGCTTGACAACATGTGTGAAGTGATGCCAATTGGAGAAACTCAGCCAAGCCTTGTTGTGTAAAGATTTTTATTGGCAATATGACTGGCCTTAATAAGTCATATTTCAGTCCCTTCCCTACTCTACCAAGTAAAAACCAATCTTCACCATAAATCAGTGTTAGGATAAATGATACAGTAGAGTTCCAAAACCTCAAACGTATATAATCTTATTACTTAAAATATTATAAGGAATAGTCCTGAAGGCAGGTCTATTTTTGGAATGTATAAAATTTGAGTAACCCAGGTCAGCTGGATGGTCTCTTTCTTGCCTAATTACATTCTATTGGCCTTAATTCCTTTGCAGTATATAGATATAGTAATAACATTTATGCAATGTACTCCAGAAGTTATTTTAAAAATTAATTTTGATGAGTCATGTACAAATCCCAGACAAGTGTTTAGTTATTGTTGCTACCATACTGATGAAAGTTGATTAGTCAATAAAAAAAAATGAAGAATGTGGCTTTTATAAACCATGTGGGTAATATTCTGCTGCCCTTTAGTAATTAATTCCATTTTTAAAATGTGAAAATAAAAGAAAATTCTGCTTAAAGATAGACATTGTTTGCATTATATGATATCCCATTATCTAGTTAATTAGATAATTATAGTATCAGTGTGGTATTTTTTAATATTCCCAATAAACAATAGACAATGAACTAATTTTCCAATATGGTAATTTATATATGTACACACACACATACATATATAATACACTAATTCATACATATGAAGACATACTGTGGATGGAAAACTAATAGGCAAAAGAGATTTAAATCATATATTAAGTAATCTATTTCTCAAAAGAGACAATGACTTAAATCGGGATGTAAGTTTAATTTACCTCTGTGAAATGCTATGAGAGAAGCAGAACAGTTTATGATATTTTTCCAGTCCCTGTCTCCTGAACAACCCTTGCCCCAAATAGTAAATATAGGTAACACATTTTATGATTTGATGTTCATGTGTGAATGTTTGCATAGGTAATATACATGTGTTAGGCACTAAACAATATTTGGACATTGTAGTAAACAGTTCTCAGTGGAGGTTCTTCACATTTTTATGAGGTTTTCTTCACATTTCGCTGGTTTACTTGCAGTGAAATTAATACCACTAAAACCTATNTAATATACATGTGTTAGGCACTAAACAATATTTGGACATTGTAGTAAACAGTTCTCAGTGGAGGTTCTTCACATTTTTATGAGGTTTTCTTCACATTTCGCTGGTTTACTTGCAGTGAAATTAATACCACTAAAACCTATGACTACAATACTCATTCACTATTACATCATAAGGTACAAACTAATGATAGAGCTTTTGCTAATTAGATATACACATTCTTGAATCTTGGGCTTCCCTTGTGACTCAGCTGGTAAAGAATCCTCCTGCAATGCAGGAGACCTGGGTTCAATCCCTGGGTTAGGGAGATCCCTTGGAGAAAGGAAAGCCTACCCATTCCACTATTCTGGCCTAGAGAATTCCATGGACTGTAGTCCATGGGGTCGCAAAAGATCAGACACGACTGAACGGCTTTCACTTTCACTTTCTTTCATGAATCTCGNGGCTTCCCTTGTGACTCAGCTGGTAAAGAATCCTCCTGCAATGCAGGAGACCTGGGTTCAATCCCTGGGTTGGGGAGATCCCTTGGAGAAAGGAAAGCCTACCCATTCCACTATTCTGGCCTAGAGAATTCCATGTCCATGGGGTCGCAAAAGATCAGACACGACTGAACGGCTTTCACTTTCACTTTCTTTCATGAATCTCAGATTTGAAATTAAATTCACTGGAGAAAGATACAGAATATGAGACATTCATTTTGATAGTGTGAAGTGTGATAGAGATGTAGGGAACCTAGCATTTCTGCCTTGTCAATAGCTTCTAGATTCAGCAGCTTTTGATTGTGGGGAAGATGGCATGGTTCTAAAGCTGACAGCTCTCATGGTGCTTTCCTGATATCAGGGCTTGCAAATAGTGGAAGCAACTTTGCCAGGCTTGTTTGGGATTGTGTATCTGGTTGTCGTTTTTGTTCAGTCACTCAGTCGTGTCTGACTCTTTGTGACTCCATGGACTGTAGCACGCCAGGCTTCCCTGTCCTTCATTCTCACCTGGAGCTTGCTCAAATTCATGTCCACTGAGTCGGTAATATCATCCAGCCATCTCATCTTCTGTTATACCCTTTTTCTCCCGTCTTCAATCTTTCTCAGCATCAGGTTCTTTTCAAATAAGTCAGCTCTTTGTATCAGGTGGCCAAAATATTGGAGTTTCAGCTTCAACATCAGCCCTTCCATTGAATATTCAGGACCGATTTCCTTTAGGATGGACTGGTTTGATCGCCTTGCAGTCCAAAGGACTCTCAAGAGTCTTCCCCAACACTTCAGTTCAAAAGCATCAGTTCTTTGGTGCTCAGCTTTCTTATGGTCCAACTCTCACATCCATACATGACTATGTAAAAACCAATGGTTTTTCCAATAGCTTTGACTAGATGGGCCTTTGTTGGTAAAGTAACTTCTCTGCTTTTTAATATGCTGTCTAGATTTGTCATAGCTTTTCTTCCAAGGAGCAAACATCTTTTAACTTCATGGCTGCTGCCACCAGCCATGAAATTGTGTTTCTGGTAGTCAGTTCTGGAAATGCTCCTAGAGTGTTTTTCTTCATTCTTTCAAAAGTTCTGTGAGATCCATTAATAACCACCTTTTTAATTAAACTATTTAAGGTTGCTAATTCTGTTGCCCAAACAAAGGAGAAAGAGTAGAATGGCTAACACTCACTTATGATATATTTGAGGTACCATATCAAGTTCCAATTCTGCTACTAAGACTTATCTTTCTAAAAACCAGTACATACTTTGAAGTATTTTTCAGAAGATAATGGATGTTAAGCCTTTGCTACATCACCCAATAATAACCAAAGGTATTGCTACTAATGCTAATGCCACAACAAATTCTTTCATTATGTCTCATAGGCAGAAGGTAAACATTCACACATAGAAAGTAAAAAGTTGTTCTTCAATCATTAACTATAAATTAGTCAATGTATAATTAGAGAGTATATTTGAAGTTGTTAGAATACTGAAGGCAATATGTATAGATTTATTTTTCTTACTCAGCCTCTATGCCATATGTCTCATTCTTTTGAGGCTGCCAGGTTACTTATCATTAAAAATGTCTGTAATGGATGAGATGACTTGGGAATTTTGCATCATTCACCTAAATAATTCCTAAATGGGGTGCATCCAACATCAGCTGAATAGACCAAAAACAATGCAAAATTGAAAAGTAATCCTTCAAAGTATTTGATCAATAAGATTGTTTCAATTATTTAAGGATGGAAATACTTACTAAATAAATATTTCCAAGATGACTTAGTATAGAATTAAGTAATGAAGTAAGTAAATAACAAAGAGAATCAGAAATACCTATCCATACACGCATATATATACAAGTGGTCATTTAGGTGGCATAAGGAGGGTCAAGTAGGGCTGAACTAAAATATTTATAAAGTCTGCTCCAATACTGATAGTGTAAAGATCCATGAGACTGTAAAACTAAAAAAAAAAAAAGGGTAAAGTTAATTAGGAACAATTTCCTGGTGAGTTTTTGGTTAGAGATGGATGAAAGGAAAGAAGCAGTAAGGCCAACCAGCTGGAAAGGAAAAGGGCTACATATGGTGCTACATAGAAATAAGCATTTACATATTAAGTCCAGCCTCTGCCTGAAGTCATATTATGCAAAGCCATAATTGCCCTCTTAATAAAACATAAATATTAAATAAGCTACTTTTGCTGCTGTAGTACTTTCATCACGCTCAGGAAAAGTTGTTTACTACTCATCACATCTTTGCTTCGCTGACATTTCAGGTTGAATACAATCATTTCATGGTTCATTCCTGGTTGGTTTGCCCTGGCAATGAGTGTTTGCACATTAACTGATGACAACACATGCTGTCTGTATCCAACTTTGTACATTTCACACTGTGAAATGCTATTGTATTATCACTTTCTTTCATGCGACACTAATAAGCATGTGAAGCATCAACCTTTGAAGATACTTTCTTTTGTTTATTTCAGGACTCTATTTCAGACTATTAAAGTATTGTTTATAAGGAACTGTTAAGCTTTTTTTTATGATAAGGGAAGTTGAATGAGGCCTGCCCTTTCAAAAATCTTTCATAGATATGCTAAATATCTGTTATTTCCTAATTGGTCAGGATTGGTTCAGAATAATTCAGTATAAATACTCAAATAACATGTCTCCAGTAGCAGTAGTAATTCATGGAAAAAGAGATCTTAAAAAAGTGAATATTTGTTTTAAGTGAATTCAGTTAGACTAGTACAAATAAGTGTTTTCTTATCACTTTGGATGAATCATCTAAAATTTACTCAAGCAATAGAATTTGCTTTTTTTTAAATTTGATGAAAATAAAGAGTACTAAAATTCTTTAACTCAGAACCCACAACTGAGAAAGAGAAGAAAACTATTTAGAATATAAAATTAGTAAAATTCAGTAAATATAATGGCAATCTTGTTAAGTCTATACTTTCTTCAAGTCAACTATAAATTCTAGTCTTTCTTTATATTATACAAGTGGTTTACTTACCCTGGAAATATTTAGACACATATGAGTCAAAATATTCATGAAGAGTTGACACAACAGTGATTGAGGATCACTGATTATCGCCTTGCTGCTTCCTGTTTCTTATCTGGCACTGCATCCGTTTCAGAAAATCATGGAAATTTAGAGCTACAAGAAGTCTCAGCACCTATATGAAAATGTTGGTTGCTCAGTCAACTTTTTGTGACTCTAACTCTTTGTGACCCGTGGACCGTAGCTCACCAGGCTCCTCTGTCCATGTGATTGTCCATGCAAGAACACTGGAGTGTGCTGCCAATCCTTTCTCCAGGGGATCTCCCTGACCCAGGGATCAAATCTGGGTTTCCCACATTTATAGATTATAAAGCTGAAAATTTAAGTGACTTATTCAAAGCTCCAACTAGAAGCTATAAACAGAATTAAGGGCATGATTTTATAATCTTTCATATATCTCTTCTATGAAATAATTTTGGTTCCCAAGATTAACCTTTCCAAACTGGACTCTGGTCCTAGAAAAAATTTTCATAGTCTCAGAAGTTTTCAAACAAATTATTTACTCCTATAAAGAGCATTTTTTGCCATTTATATGTAAAAGATACTATAGTTCTTTGTTACTAAAGTGTTTCATTTTGTTTTGTATAAATATAGGCTGAGTAATCAATACAGAATTTCATCATAGGAGATTTTGCTTACTGAAGTTTTGAAGGATAACTGGAGAACTTTACTACTCTAGCCATGTTATTTCTTTGAATGAGAAGACTTAATCTTGTTTAAAAACAAATATAGGTTGACAGTCTAGAAATAAAAGTCAAATGAAATAATTTATTTAATATTCTGCTGGTAACTATAGTAATTAGCCATTGCAGTGTAAAATATTACCACAAGCTTGGAGACTTAAAATAACATGTATTTATAATCTTACAGGGTCTACAGATGAGGAAATTAGGCATCCTCTGCTTCAGGATATCATAAAGCTATAATCAAGGTATCAGCTTTGGCTGAGGTCTTTTCTGAGGCTCAGTTGAGGAAGGACCCACTTCCATGCTTATATGATATGATTGTTGATAACCTTTAGTTTTTTGTGGGCCATTGGACTGAGAGGCTCAGTTTCTTGCTGTCTGTAAGCAAGGGATAGAGGCAACATTATTTCATGACACACTTTCTTAGAAAGAAAAAATAATCTATATATGGGAACTTTTTGCCAGTAGCCTTGTCTTTCCAGAAATATTAAAAGATGTTCCTCAGACAGAAATTATATAGGTCAGAAACTCAGGTATGCATCAAGGAAGGAGAATAAGTGAAGTTAATAAAAAGAAAATTATTGGTCCTATTCTTAATTGATCTAACAGATGTCAGTGTGTTCATAATAACAGTAACAAAGTATTTGAGCATGAATATATATATATACACACATATGTATATACATACATATATATGTAATGCTTAAGCATTTGGAATATTTTATTATAAGGTACTTGGACTACCTGGGAAATGGGTATAATGTTAATTGATAGTGGACTCGGATTATCTGTAAGTATATTGTAAATTATAAGGCCACTATTAAAAAGGTTTTTAAAACCTGTAATAAATATGCTAAAAAGGAGAGAAATTGAATAATATACAATGACCAGTTAAATATGTGAAAAAAGTATGAATGACAAAAATTAGGAACAAAGAACAAGAACAAATAGAAAAGAGTAACAAACATGGTAGTTATTAATCTAAATCATTTTAAATTCCAATGGTCTAAATGCATCCATTAAAATACAATAGTGGTAACAGTGGATCAAAACCAAGACCCAATTATGTGTTCTCTACAAGAAACCCACTTAAAGTACAAAGACATATATTTATAGATTAAAAACAAAGGAATGGATGTTAAATGCTAACATTTATCAAAAGAAAGTATACCTCACTAAAGAATGTATACAGGTGACAGATAAAGGAATCAAAGATGCTCCACATCATATGTCATCAGGGAAATGCAGAATAAAACAGCAATGAGCTGCCACTACAGTTATTGAAATGGCCAAAATTTGGTGCACTAACAACAGCAAATGCTGACAAGGATATAGACCAACAGGAAATTTCACACACTGTGAATAGGAATACAAAACAGCTCGGTGACTTTAGAAAGCAATTTTGTGATTTCCTACACAGTTAAACATGCTTTCAGCATAAAAGATCTAGTGATAGTGCTCCTTGATATTTACCCAACATGAATTGAAAACACAAAACTACACAAAACCCTGGACACAGATGTTTATAGTAACTTTATTAATAATTTACAGACTTGGAAGTAACCTATATGTTCTTTAATAAGTCAATGGATACACTATAGTACATCCAAACAATGGAATATTACTCAGTGCTAAAAAGAAATGAGCTATCTAAGCCTGAAAAGAAAATGAGACTTAAAGGCAACTGCTCTGTGAGGAAAGTCAATCTTAAAGACTATATGTTGTTTGATTTCAACTATATAATATTATAGACAAGTCAAAATTATGAAGACAGTGAAAAATTCAGTAGTTGCTAGGCCAAGAGTTAAGAGGGAAGGAAAGATGAATAGACAGAGAACAGAGGATTTTTAAAGCAGTGATACTATTCTGTATGATATTATAGTGGTGAATACATGTCAAATACATGTCATTATACATTTTTCCAAACCCATAGGACATACAACACCAAGAGTGAACCCTAATGTGAACTATGGACTTGGGGTGATAATGATGTGCTAATATAGGTCCATCTATTGCAAGCAGTGGAGAAGGAAATGGCAACCCACTCCAGTGTTCTTGCCTGGAGAATCCCATGGACGGAGAGGCCTGGTAGGCTGCAGTCTATGGGGTTGCAAAGAGTCGGATACGACTAAGCAACTAACACACATATGTTGTAAGCAGTCTGTGGGGTTGCAAAGAGTCGGATACGACTAAGTAACTAACACACATACACACATGTTGTAAGCACTGTGGTGCAGAAGGTTGACTGTGGGGTTTTTGCTCATGTGTGGGAACAGGAATAAATGGGAACTCTCTGTATCCCCCTATCAGTTTTGCTATNGTTGTAAGCAGTCTGTGGGGTTGCAAAGAGTCGGATACGACTAAGTAACTAACACACACACACACATGTTGTAAGCACTGTGGTGCAGAAGGTCGACTGTGGGGTTTTTGCTCATGTGTGGGAACAGGAATAAATGGGAACTCTCTGCATCCCCCTATCAGTTTTGCTATGAATCTGAATCTGCTTGGATTAAAAAAAAAAAAAAAGTTTACTAATTTAAAAAATGGTTTGACATTACTTTTCTAATGAGGTATATTCGAAGTACAAAAACAACTACAAATAATAGCTTATACTGGATTCAGTTATCATATTTCTAGTGTTAGTGTTGGTATTGTGATCTTAAGGCTGTGTGTATTTTAGAATAAAGGAAATAAATGCTAATAATAATTTGGTTAATAATTGGGAATTATCACTATGACAAAAAAGATAAAAAGTACAATCAACTTTGTAAGTTTAAATAGGAACATTGATCCAGAGAGACGTTGTGGGGTGGGAGGTCGGAGGGGGATTCAGGATTGGGAGCTCGTTTATACCTGTGGGGGATTCATGTCGATGTATGGCAAAGCCAATAGAGTATTGCAAAGTAAAATAAAGTAAAAAAATAAAATAAAATAAATAGGAACATTAGAGCCCTAAGTTTGAAGTATCAGTTTTAAATTCAAAATATTTTATCTTTAAAAAAATATGTATTTTCTAACTTTGTCTGCTGAGAGGAGCAATAAACAATGATCAATCTAGTAGCAATGAGCATTTCTAGAAACCAAATTTTAATTTACAGTTATCACTTCCCCATAAATATTTCCCTGGTGTGATGACTAAGTGTGTATATCATCTTGGATTCATTGAACATTCTTGGTGTTCAGTTATTGGACAAAGCACTAATAGTTGCTGTCAGGTATTTCACAAGTGATTAATATGTAAGCAGTTGACTTTAAGGAAAGGAGATTGTTCTTTCCTCAATAATTTAGGTAGGTTTCGTCAAAACAGTTACAAGGCTTTACATATAAAACTGAAGTCTGTCTGAGAAAGAAAAAATTCCATGTAAAGGCTGCAATCTCATCTTCTCCCCAGGTGTTTCCAGTCTGTCATTCTGCCCTATTATTTTAAGCTTTCCAAGGAAATGGCAACCCACTCCAGTATTCTTGCCTGGACATAGGAGCCTGGCGGGCTACTGTCCATGCGGTCACAAAGAGTCAGACATGACTGAAGCGACTTAGCAAGTCTTAGTAAGCCATTTTCTTATAATGTCTCTTCAGTATATATATATGTGTGTGTGTGTGTGTGTGTGTGTGTGTATGAGTAAATAAATATAACATAAATACGTTAAAATTAATTTCATCTTTAAAAGCTTGTCTTGATATGGCTAATAGAAAATATTAAATAACATGTTCAGTTCTGTTCAGTTCAGTCTCTCAGTCATGTCTGACTCTTTGAGACCCCATGAATCGCAGCACGCCAGGCCTCCCTGTCCATCACCAACTCTCAGAGTTCACTCAGATTCACATCCATCAAGTCAGTGATGCCATCCAGCCATCTCATCCTCTGTCGTCCCCTTCTCCTCCTGCCCCCAATCCCTCCCAGCATATTGCTTACATTTTATTTCTAATGAGAAATATAGATCTTTACACTCCTTATCTATCTTCATTTTCACTTGCAGGGTATTTGGTGAAGAAATTAGATGGTTTATCTTATATTTTATGTATTTGTAAAAATTCATACAGCCAGGACTTTGTTTACTGTATCTGTAAGTTTCAATACATATATTCTCATATATGTTATTTCCATTGGTGGTTAGAACACAAGAGCTGATCAGATCTGAGGCTTCATTCTGCTTGGGTGTAGATACTTCATCAATTACTTCCATCAGTTGTCATATAATGTATTGTGCATATGTTTACGGTGTTAGCAACTCTGCCAATGATAAATTACATTATTTATTAGTACTTTCAAAATGATGAGAATATAATTTATAATCCCTAATATATTTATTAGTTTGAATAATTTAAAAATGAGTAACATCTACTCATCAATTATATAGATGAAAAAAACAGAGTTTTTTCAGCTTGTGGAATTAATATCCAGTAGGATTTTTTGACTAAACAGAACTGATGTTTATAGTGGTTAAAGAAAAGGACTCTATCCATGAAACTACTTCTTTAAAGGTCACAAAAATACAAAGGACAGATTTCAAATGTCACTGAAAGAGGAAAGAGAATTCCTGCAAACAGATCACAGGTCATAAAAAACGAAATCACTGAATTTCTACATTCGATTTAGACCTACCAAGACCACTTGCAGATTCAATTATGTAGCATGCAGATGCAGCACAAGGAAGAGCAGTCCTGAGAGATAATCCTGTTCACATCCCATAAAGCAATGAAGAAGGCTCTTGAGGAGCAAATAACATTTTAAGACCTCAGGCCTGGGGTTAAATGTATGCATATAATTAGGCCAACCCAGATAGAAATAATATTCTACAGATTACTTCAAGCATCCTGTTAGGAGGAATTGTTTATGAGAGGATACAGTATCATTCAATATGAATTCAGTAATTACAGTTCATTAGAAAAATATAAATATACCCTTTGCTTGATGGATAAAGAAAAGGCAGAACTCAAAAACTCACCACTGCCTCCAGAAGTATTCCAAGTCTTATCATTCCAAGATTATCTTTTTCTTTGTAGAGGCGTTACAAACTTCAAGATTACTCTAATTAAGGAAATATGAATATTATTTGGAAACATGGCACATTGCAAGATGTACAAACAATTATATAAATTGAACACATAGCAAGTGTTTGGTACAAAACGAGGACAGACTTCCCAGTGGCGCTAGTGTTAAAGAACCTCTTATCAATGAAGGAGGCCTTAAGAGGTAGGTTTGATCCCTGAGTGGGAAAGATTCTCTAGAGGAAGGCATACAACCAACTCCACTATTCTTGCCTGGGAAATTTCATGGACAGAGGAGCCTGGCTAGCTACAGTCCATAGGGTCACAACGAAATTGTACATGCCTGGAGCAACTTAACACATGGACAAAGAACAAGGACACTATCTGGAGGAGACAGGGAGCCATTTATTTATTAGGTATGTACTATTCAATCCCTTTACATGGGATCAGATATTGTGCTGTGAAATAAAAATAGAAAAATAACAAGAAAAGCTTCAAGGCTTTGTAGGTTCAATTAGGTTCAGTTCAGGTGCTTAGTCACGTCTGACTCTGCGACCCCATGAATCGCAGCACACCAGGCTTCCCTGTCCATCAACAACTCCCGGAGTTTACTCAAACTCATGTCCATCGAGTTGGTGATGCCATCCAGCCATCTCACCCTCTGTCGTCCCCTTCTACTCCTGCCCCCAATCCCTCCTAGCATCAGAGTCTTTTCCAATGAGTCAACTCTTTGCATGAGGTAGCCANACCAATCAGACTCAGAGATTCCCATTTTTCAAATTTTGCACGTGAGAATACCCTATATAAGCAATGTAACCCAGAACTCAGGGCTCTTGTCAGATTCCACTGCCCTGGATGAGACCTGAGCCCTAGCTTAAGCTAGCAATAAAACCCCTTTTTGCTTTTGCATTGCTGTGGATGTCTTATTCTCTGTTTTGGGGATCCAGACCCTGGGCATAACATTTGGGGGCTTCTCCAGGATCTCTTTAACTGGGAAGAATAACACTCTCCCGGTAGAAGGGGTTTCCTCACTTGGAGGAAAGATATCTGAACACTGGTGTTAAGTTTGGTTAGCCAATGTAAGACCAAGGCCCAGCATATGCACTGGAAGGCAACTGGCTCTGGTGAGAAGCTGGTGAGAAGAGAGCTCTTGTCAGGTCTGGTCAGGGGCGAACTAATCCCCCACCCAGTGTAAGACTGAGGCCCAGCATAAGCGNAATGTAAGACCAAGGCCCAGCATATGCACTGGAAGGCAACTGGCTCTGGTGAGAAGCTGGTGAGAAGAGAGCTCTTGTCAGGTCTGGTCAGGGGCGAACTAATCCCCCACCCAGTGTAAGACTGAGGCCCAGCATAAGCGCTGGAAGGCTGCTGGCTCTGCGGGGGAAGAGAACTTCTCTCTTGATCCTGAATCTTGTGGGCAGTGGACGCCCTTCGGTAAGGTAACCGCGAGGGATAAGAAGGTTCAGGGGCCCTAGGAAGACATAGTACTCTGTTCTCGGCCGATATTTGTCTGTCCTCTGTTTGTTGCATCTNAAGGCCAAATTTGCCTGTTACTCCAGGTGTTTCTTGACTTCCTACTTTTGCGTTCCAGTTCCCTGGTGGCTCAGAGGTTAAAGCATCTGCATCAAATGCGGGAGACCTGGATTCAATCCCTGGGTCGGGAAGATCCCCTGGAGAAGGAAATGGTAACCCACTCCAGTATTCTTGCCTGGAGAATCCCATGGACAGAGGAGCCTGGTGGGCTACAGTCCACGGGGTCGCAAAGAGTCGGACACGACTGAGCGACTTCACTTCATTTCACTTCACTTCATAATAAAAAGGACATCTTTTTTGGGTGTTAATTACTGCCCAGTAAAAGAGAAGAAAAAGAAAGAATGAGACAAAATTTCTTTCCTCAAGGTTCTCAGGTCTGTAGTTTGAAATCAACATAGAATTTGGCACTCATATTACAGATGACCCTCAATATTAGAAAATGGCAACCCACTCCAATATTCTTGCCTGGAAAATTCCCTGGACAAAGGCGCCTGACAGTCTACAGTCTATAGGGTTATAAAGAGTCAGAAATAACTTAGTACATACACACATCCCTGGTTTCCAAGCCAGAAAATCCGAGCAAATGCAGATCAAAGTTGAAAATATGGATGCATAACTTGTGGATACAGATAGGCAACTGACTGAGTCATTTTATATAACAGACTTGTGCATTCATGGATCTTGATATCCATGGGGATATTCTGGAACCAACTCCCTGGGAATACTGAGGGATGAATATATCAACTCAGAAGTGCCCCTTTGGAAAAGGGGACTTGTAAATCAAATACATGCACAGAAAGAATCCTAAAAAAAGAAGGAGCCAAGATAATTCCTGAAGGATAAGTAGTGGGAAAAGGAAGAACATGCTAGATAAACTTGCAAGGTCGGTGAGGCAAGAAGGAATGACATTTTTAATAGAAACCAATGTCTATTTTTTTCTTCACAACTTAGCACTCTTTAAATCTCTCAGACTCACATTAAGATTAGACCAGATAATTTGAGTATTTTATGCATTTGTATGCATCTGTGCTTTTGTCTTTGATCCTAAATTCTGAAAAATCAAGGACCATACCCATACCTTAAATTATACCTCAAAAATCTATAGAGAACCAAAAGCTGTTGAGGATCTTGTGCTAAGATATCAGGTAATAGAAATGTAAAATACTTCAACATTCCACAGCACAGGATACTTCTTCAGGCGACTAATCCTTCTTCTCCATCAGCCTCCACACTGCCCCAGTATGGAATATTTGAAACAGCAGAAATGAAGCCTTAAGCCTTTATGGTAGTAAGGTTGTAGGTCTTAAAACTTCAGGGTTTTCAAATAATTTCCCTTTATCCAGATGTCTGTGAAGTAGACAAGTGGGAATTGATTCTGTATTTTTTCAAGGTCCTATTCCAGGTCATTTCTAGGAATGCACCAGTGCCAACAGAGCTTGAAAGATAGGGAAAAAAACTGACAGAATAGGTGTCTCCAACCTTTCTCCACAAATGGGTGGGCAGAGCACATGCTTCATTTCTTATGATTGCCAGGGGTCACTGTGTAAAGGCAGGGTTCATCTGCTTGAAATTGAAACCAAATTGACTATTATTTATATAGTTCTAGGTAGGAGAACATAGCTTTGTGTGGTAGGGGAAAGTTGTTCAGAGGTGAGGAGTGAAAAATCAGCACTTAGGGCCCACTTCCTACTCTTGCAGGTAAAGCATAATAAAGAAAAATGAAATAAGGTGACACAGAGTAGGTAGGAGGTCACAGTGAGAACACTCCACTGAGAAGATGTGGCCAGGAACCTTCATTTTGCAAAATGTGAAGACCATGGAGTTGGTGCAACAAATCGTCAGGTTGCTTCAGGACAAGATGTGGCACTTGGAGGCTCTGACTCACTACCTAGGAGTGGAAAGTTCAGCAGAAGAGGGAAAATGAAAGATAGAAGGGTCAGATAGTAAGAGGAGAAAAGGGAGAAATTGCACATAGGTCCTGGCTTTGAAAGAATATGCTTTTTTTCCTTTTTCTTTTTGGTCATTGATGCAAAGTGTAACTGATTGAACAAGGCCTTACATATCACATCAGGATTAAAAAAAAAGACAATATGAGACATAAAATGAGTACTTTTTTTCTTAGAAACACATTTGTGCATGTGTTGGTTAGAAAGAGGAATCTGGAAGAATATGAGAAGCCCTGAAGCCCATTTCATTCTGATTTTCACTGCTGTGTAATTGGTGGGATTCTCTGGAAAGAGATTGGACTGTTTTAACTGTGATTCATAGTGGCATCAGTCACAAAAGGTGGGGCAACTTTGCTGACTCTAAGTGTTATACAAAGGCTGTGTGTTTTTTTTTATTATCCATAATTTCTCACACAACAGGCCTGTTAGCCAAAGCTGCTTAGAATTAGTGTGCAATTCCTCCTCAGCATTTAATGCAGGTCAACTTGTGGGTCTTAAAAGATTGACTATAGCCCTTTAAAAACATTCTCAGAGTTGTGGTGTGTAATTAATCATAGCAACAGAAGCAAAATACATCGTTTCCTTGCTGAGAATAGCATGTTTTCTTTGCTTATGAATTGATCCCTTAAACATTCCTCATGGGAATATATTTTTACCTCCGAATGCAACCTGGCATTAAACTACAGATGTGCTAATCTATCTGTAGGAAGTTCCAGAGCTCATTGATTTGTGAGATCCATAGGTAGTCATATACTTTCAATGGAAAACTGAAAGACAGGACAATTAATTAAGTCATCCTGCAGTGATTTTTCAAAACTGTAATATAAGCAATGACTAAGAAACCCCCAAAGCTTTAGAGTTTGGATTTGGTTTGGAAAAGCATCTGAACTTTTACAAACTGGGTTGATTTAAGGAAAAATAAAATAAATTGTGTCTTGCATTAGGCACTGTATACATTATTCCTCTACACAGGGCTTATTATGCTCAACCTTCAGTTTATGGTACATATCTGATAGAATGAATCTTTTTATGTGTCTGTGGGGCATCTGATCTCTCCTATTTGTCTGCAAGGGGCTTTGCAAACAGATTATGTCATGCACCCAACTACAAGGGTGCTCAGTGCTTGATGTAATACTTGCCATTACATGCAAGTCTTCTATATCTTATACCTTCAATAAAACATTCATTCATTTATTCCTTTGTTACTAAATGAGATCTATTAATACTAAGCATCATCCCCAGGCTCAGAGAACTCACAATGAGTAGAAATCCATAAGCATTATTTAGGGGAAAGTAAGGATTTCATTCATTGCAAGTCTTCTGATTTTAGAAATATAAGTGTTTTTGAGAAAATAAAAATATTACCATAACTTTATTATCTGCACTGTGTCTCAAATCTTTTTGTAAGGTGGCAGGCTCTAAATATAAAACAAAGGAGATTATGCATGAAATACTCAACTCAGTGAAAGTATATCAAGCATCTACAAGATGTAAAAGTCAAAGCTAAGTCTGTTGGTTAGCATACCTGTTAGACTTCAAAGAAGGCAGCCAAGAAACATCCTTCATATAGGCATATTTGATTAGTCCATTAACAAGTTTGCTCAGTCACTCAGTCATGTCCGACTCTGCCTGGACTGTAGCCCACCAGCTCCTCTGTTCATGTGATTTTCAAGGCAGGAATATTGGAGTAGGTTGCCATTCCCTTCTCCAGGGGATCTTTTCAACTCAGGAGTCAAACCTGAGTCTTGGATCTCCTGCATTGGCAGGTGGATTCTTAAATGTACCACCTGGGAAGCCCCATTAACAAGTTTGGAAATAGCCATTCAAGTTCCAGGTCCTTAACAGATCTGATGTAGCCTCCACACTGGACCCTCTTCTTTGGCTTCACCCATCTTCATTCTTCTCTTTGTTCTCTAGATTCAAGGCATTCTGACTACCTCTAGTTCCTCAGAGGTGCTTAGTTCTCTTTCTCCTTCAGACCTTCACATGTACGGTGGGTTTTACCTGGAACCTCCTCCCTGTCACCTTATTTTCTAGCTATTATCTACTCACCCTTCAGGCCTTCACTTTAACTTCACTCTCTTTCTCTAAAAATTTTCTTGTTTGTAGATCTGAGTTCATGATGAATGTCAGGACATCCAATGCTTCTAATATCTTAATACACAATTCATATGAATTCTGGTTTAGAGTCTGTCTTCTCTGATTGATTGATTGTGGCCCCACACAGGCAGAATCATAAACCTAGGAAAAAGCTGGATGCTAGGACTTAATACACACTTAGCAAGTAATTGTTGAATGAATGAATGAGTGAATACAGAGTTATATTTCAACAGAAACCCGTCAAATTTCAACAGAAGTGTTATATGGAAGTGTTATGTAGAAAAGTAACATCTGACATTACAAACAGAGGAAACACATTTGAAAGGTTTTTTTATTCATAAAATGCTTTGGAATTTTTCAGTGTGGTCATTGTTTTTAATGAAAATCATTTTACTATAGACACAGTGAAAAAGTAAAAGAGAAACTTTTACCTAAGTGAAAAATAAACTTTTTATATGTATATCATTCAATATAATATTTCAAATATGAAGTTATTTTCAATATCTAAACTCTCTGAGAATCATCTCAATCAACAGAAGAAAGATGAAGTATTATCTTTCTCTTACCACATATCAGAAAAAATGTAGTTTTTGTTTCTACTTTTAGATAACAATTGGTATAGGTAATTTAAATTCTTGATTGAGGTAAGAATGTACTTTTTGCTTGGTTTGCCCTAGTGGGAGAGGCAGAAAAACATGCAATGGATTCAGCATCTGAAGACCTATGTTAATAAATGTGACTATCACCCACCCACCACTATTCACAAGTAGGTCATGGTTCTCTTTTTCCCCTGAAATGGACATTGTTATTAGCCTGTGGTATGTTCTCCACTCCTTTCACTATATTCATACAGAAATATCTACACACATTTGTGTGCAGGGATGATTGTTGTCAATGTTTATAGTTACAAACCTGAGGGTCATATATTATATAAAACATTGGAATTTTCTTTTATCACTTATTGATGTCTATCCACATCAAAAAAATATGGAATGGTGCTAACTCATAAGAATTGCACAATATTTTATAGTGTAGGTTTACCACAAATGACCTGACTATCTATTGTCTAACGTTCAGGTTTTTTCCAGGTTCCATATTTCTGTTTCACTGTGTTTTTTGTTTTACCACTATACCATTGCATAGCATATATTGCATGCCCCACCCATCAGAACAAGATCATTTCCCCATGACTAGTCTCTCACCTCAAGGAGCTTCCATAAGCCTCTTATCCTTATTCATCAGAGGGCAGACAGAATGAAAACCACAATCACAGAAAACTAACGAAATTGATCACATGAAACACAGTCTTGTCTAATTCAGTGAAACTATGCACCATGCCATGTAGGGCCACCCAAGATGGACAGGTCATGGTGGAGAGTTCTGACAAAATGTGGTCCACTGGAGAAAGGAATGGCAAACCACTTCAGTATTCTTGCCTTGAGAATCCCAAGAACAGTATGAAAAGGTAAAAGATAGGACTCTGAAAGATGAACTCCCCAGGTCGGTAGGTGCCCAATATACTACTGGAGAAGAGTGGAGATATAACTCCAGAAATAAAAGCGAGATGGAGACAGAGTGTAAACAACATCCAGTTGTGGATGTGACTGGTGTGGGATGTAAAGTCTTATGCTGTAAAGAACAATATTGCATAGGAACTGGAATGTCGGGTCCAAGAATCAAGGTCAATTGGAAGTGGTCAAATAGGAGATGGCAAGAGTGAACATAGACATTTCCAGAATCAGTGAACTAAAATGGACTGGAATGGGCCAATTTAATTCAGAAGACCATTATATCTACTACTATGGGCAAGAATCCCTTAAAAGAAATGGAGTAGCTCTCATAGTCAACAAAAGATTCCAAAATGCAGTACCTGGGTGCAACCTCAAAAATGACAGAATGATTTCTGTTCATTTCCAAGGCAAACCATTCAATACCACAGTAATCCAAGACTATCCCCCAACCACTAATGCCAAAGAAGCTGAAGTTGAAAAGTTTTGTGATGACCTACAAGACCTTTTGGAACTAACTCCCCCCAGATATGTCCTTTTCATCATAGGGAACTGGAATGCACAAGTAGGAGATCAAGAGATACCTGGAATAACAGGCAAGTTTGGCCTTGGTGGACAAAATGAATCAGGGCAAAGGCTCATACAGTTTTGCCAAGAGAACACACTTGTCATAGCAAACACCCACTTCCAACAACACAAGCGATGACTCTACACGTGGCCATTACCAGATGGTCAACTCTGAAATCAAATTGCTTATATTCTTTGCAGCCAAAGATGGAGAAGCTCTATATAGTCAGCAAAGCAAGACTGGGAGCTGACAGTGGCTCAGGTCATGATTGCCAAATGCAGACTTAAGTTGAAGAAAGTAGGGAAAACCACTAGACCATTCAGGTATGACCTAAATCAAATCCCTTACAATTATACAGTGGAAGTGAGAAATAGATCCAAGGGCTTAGATCTGTTAGACAGAGTGCTTGAAGAACTATGGACAATGGCTCATGCCATTGTACAGGAGACAGTGATCAAGACCATCCCCAAGAAAAAGAAATGCAAAAAGGCAAAATGGCTGTCTGAGGAGGGCTTACAAATAGCTGAGAAAAGAAGAGAAACTAAAGGCAGAGAAAGTAAAATATACCCATCTGAACTCAGAGTTCTAAAGAATAACAAGAAAAGATAAGGAAGCCTTCCTCAGTGATCAATGCAAAGAAATAGAGGAAAACAGCGATTTCNAAATAGCTGAGAAAAGAAGAGAAACTAAAGGCAGAGAAAGTAAAATATACCCATCTGAACTCAGAGTTCTAAAGAATAACAAGAAAAGATAAGGAAGCCTTCCTCAGTGATCAATGCAAAGAAATAGAGGAAAACAGCGATTTCCCCGGTGACCCAGTGGTGAATGTTCTTTGCAGCACTGTTTATAATAACCAAGACTTGGAAGCAATCTAGATGTCCATCAGCAGATGAATGGATAAGAAAGCTGTGGTACATATACANGCATGAAATGTTCCCTTGGTATCTCTAATTTTTTTGAAGAGATCTCTAGTCTTTCCCATTCTGTTTTTTCTCTATTTCTTTGCATTGATTGTTGAGGAAAGCTTTCTTATGTCTCCTTGCTATTCTTTGGAACTCTATATTCAGATGCTATGTCTTTCCTTTTCTCCTTTGCTTTTTGCTTTTCTTCTTTTCACAACTATTAGTAAGGTCTCCCCAGACAGCCATTTTGCTTTTTTGCATTTGTTTTTTTTTGAGGATGGTCTTGATCTCTGTTTCCTGTACAGTGTCATGAACCTCAGCCCATAGTTCATCAGGCACTCTATCACNTGCTTTTTGCTTTTCTTCTTTTCACAACTATTAGTAAGGTCTCCCCAGACAGCCATTTTGCTTTTTTGCATTTGTTTTTTTTTGAGGATGGTCTTGATCTCTGTTTCCTGTACAGTGTCATGAACCTCAGCCCATAGTTCATCAGGCACTCTATCACATCTAGTCCCTTAAATCTATTTCTCACTTCCACTGTATAATCCGAAGGGATTTGATTTAGGTCATACCTGAATGGTCTAGTGGTTTTCCCTATTTTCTTCAAGTCTGAATTTGGCAATAAGGAGCTCATGATCTGAGCCACAGTCACCTCCTGGTCTTGTTTTTTTCTGCCTGTATACAGCTTCTCTATCTTTGGCTGCAAAGAATATAATCAATCTGATTTCAGTGTTGACCATCTTAGGCAAATATTAATGTTACAGTGTGATAAATGCAATTCTAGAGTGCAGTTTGAGGGCATGTCTGGGAAAATTATTCCAGAAGTGGTCACAGTTGTTTTGAAAGAAGCTTAAAGGATGAGTGAGAATTAATCCAGAAACATAGGATTATTGAAGGGAGGAAAACATGTGAAGCATTCTTGACTGTGAAATAAAAGGTGAGATAGCATAGAAGCAGAGGTTGATTTTATCTTACATTATTATTTTTGACAGGAATTTTCTTATATCTATGTGTCTGGCATATATACAGTTGTGAGAAATTAAGTTGGTGAAGGCCAGTTTACTAAAGAATTTAGGCATCAGGTTTTGAAGGACAGGTGGAAGGATATCAAAATGAAATGAAATCTTCTTTACCACTATATTTAGCAATATGTGTTCATTCTCAATACACAGCTGTTCTTTACATACTCTGTAGTCATCTCTCCATGGTGACACAGACCCAATCTTATGTAACTAAGTAACAGAAATGCTTGTTTCAATTTTGCTGACCTGATTGTATTCTAGGATTCTATTGTATGTGATCTTGTCTTGCCACTTGATGTTAATTATAGTCTGTAGACCATGCAAATGAAACTAAGATGAAACATGTGGTTTCAATTACAGGGGCACCTCTCACAATCTGAAGCTGTCATTGCTACCATTAGTACATGTGTGTGCATGCTCAGTGGCTTAGTAGTGCCAGCTCTTTGCAACCCCAGGGACGCATGTAGCCCACAAAGCTTCTCTGTCCATGGGATTTTCCCAGTGAGAATACTGGAATGGATTGCAGTTTCCTTCTCCAAGGGATCTTCCTGACCCAGGATCAAAGCCATGTCTCCTGCATCTCCTGCATTAGCATGTGGATTCTTTACCAAAACTGAGCCACCCGGGAAGCCTGTCACTGCTACCAAATCTCTATAAAGTATGAGCTTTGGCTCTATCTGAACTTTAAAACTGCCTATAAAAATGGTGATCACAACAAAGAACATTGTAGTTTGGCATATTTAACAGTCACCCTAGTTACTGAACTCAAGTATTCATCTTCAGTGAGTAAACCACAAGAAACAGCAAAGAAGGAAGGCAGGAAGGGAAGGAGAGGAGAAAGAAAGAAAGGAGGGAGGGAGGGAAGGATGGAGAGAGGGAAGGAAGCAACCAAACTAACAGAATACATGCCTTCATGTCAAGTAGCATTCTTTATTCCGAAAGCAATTGATGTAGTTTCTTAAGAAAATCTAAGAATTTATTATTCTTCACATCAAAGCATTAGATAAAATGCAAGCAGTTATACAAATTAGTTATTTAAAATAACAATATTCTATAAATATTTTACTTACTCTTCTTCTGTCACGCACTACATATAGATTTAAATACTTAAATACTGGGAAATATATATATATGTATATATATGTGCTGCTAAGTCGCTTCAGTCGTGTCTGATTCTGTGCGACCCCATAGACGGCAACCCACCAGGCCGCCCTGTCCCTGGGATTCTCCAAGCAAGAACACTGGAGTGGGTTGCCATTTCCTTCTCCAATGCATGAAAGTGAAAAGTGAAAGTGAAGTCACTCAGTCATGTCCGACCCTCAGTGACCCCATGGACTGCAGTCTACCAGGCTCCTCTGTCCATGGAATTTTCCAGGCAAGAGTACTGGAGTGGGTTGCCATTGCCTTCTCCTGTATACACACACACACACACTATACTCCAGTGAGAATATTCTGTGTGGACCACCCCTGAAGGAAAAGAAGAATGCTCAAAACAAATAGAGTATAAGCTTGGGTTAATAATGAAACAAGTTGCCACAATAGAGGGTTACTCTGGGAGAAAACATGTTGGTTTACTTCTAATGTGTGCATGTCAGTATGTCCCTGTGCATTTTGTGTATATATATATATGTGTGTGTGTGTGTGTGTGTGTGTGTGTGTGTTTCTTCTTTGGTGAGCAGCAAATGTACCAGTAAACTACCTTGGAAATGTTTAAAGATGGTAGACTTCTTGGATTCACTTGTATTGTTCCATTAACCATTTGTAAATTCCCCTGGAATCAGAACATATAGCCTCCTTGATCAGGCTGGGTGCAGGGTCTTCTAAAGTCACTGAGCATGGTGTCACTCAGAAGAGAAGATGGAGAGTAAGACGCAGTTTTGCACATTTAAAAATCACATTGGAGTTTAGTGCTCCTCTTCACTGAACAAACCACAGTGAACAGAGTGAAAGTAAAGATAATATAGTATAGCTTTTAGAACAGCATCTACTGTGGATCTCCCAAAGAGAAGCAGGTTCACTGACTCTAGCCTATAGGGTTGCAAATAAAGATGTGTCTCCAAATCTAGGTTTAGTTGGCTGCCCACAAACCTGGGAAGTAGTTTTGATGGGAATTTAAAGAGCTGAGATTTATTTAATAAATAAATAAATAAATAAATACTTGAGAACACTGACCTTAGCAAAGCTCATCACTAAATTAGGGGACTTCCCTTGTGGCTTATATGGTAAAGGATCTGCTTGCAATGCAGGAGACCCGGATTCGATACCTGTGTCAGGAATATCACCTAGAGAAGAAAATGGCTACCCACTCCAATCTTCTTGCCTGGAGAATTCCATGGATAGAGGAGCCTGGAGGGCTACAATTCATGGGGTCACAAAGAGTCGGAAATGACTGAGCAACTGACACAACAACAACAATGGTGAGTTATTAGGATCACCTTCCCTTAATACGTAAGTCAACAAATACAATAGAGGCCATCACCCTAGCAGTGGTCTAGCATCTTTTTCCAAATGATCAATGGTCATATTACATGGCATTTAGATTGGGTGACCATAGCTCACAGATTTCCTAGATTTCACATATGATTTACACAAGTTGTCCCCAAGAAATAATATTAGTAAACCTTATGTCTGTGTATCCTGATTTTGATGATATATGATATGCTCCATCTACATTTACAATAAAAGGCAGAAGTAAACTGATTCTACTCTCAATTTCTCTTAGACAAGTTTTGGAAACTTGATCTCTCCAGTCATCTGGGTTTCTTGGGATATTCAGGGTTGGTCAGGTACCATAATACTAACTCTGTGGGTGGGACATCAGAAATTCAGACATGCTAAATTTTTAGTAGAAGAGTTTCATTGATTATGATTATGATTATTATGATTATGATTATTTCTCACTGAATCTAATATTATCTCTATTTTCTCACATTCATGGAGATGAAATCTAGGGGTTTGTTCGTTTATTGATCAGTAATGTGCTCCTGTGAAAAGCCCCCAGCCTTCATTCCTTTATAATTACCAGTTTAATCTCTAAATAACATGGATATAACATGGATTCTAAGTAGAAATTAACCTCCACTTAATAAGGCATTCACAATTTTCTAAAATTATCCCAAGTCTTGCAGTCAGAGTGAAGGGAAAGATTATGTTCCATATGCATGACCACATTTTTGTGTGTATTTAAATAAAGCAGGCTAGAAAACTTGAGAGAATTAGGAATATTTGACTCTGCTTTTGTTATTACTTAGGAAATCAATGTGTCAGTTTATATATTCCTGATTTTGTAATGATAATATATAATCTTTGAAGATCCTTTTTTTTTGTTTGAAAATGATATAGCTCTACGACTTTGATGTAATAGGACTGACTAGAGCATCTAAATTTAATTCTCAACTTATCTTTATTAACTAGACATAACTCCCTAGGAAAGATTTTCTGATACAATTAGATGTTAATGAATCCAAATTCCAATATTTGCCAACTGGATAACACTAGACATATATTAAGCTAGATACATAAACATCTCTCAGCCTCATATTTTGCATCTTCAAAACAAGAGAGCTGAAAGAATAACTCTTGTCACTTTCTAAAGGAAAGAATCTATTCCTTAGTGGAGAATTTCTTTCCTAGAAAAACAAGAATATTGTATTTTTCTCTGCCCTCAGTGAATAACATGTCTCTTCTTTTGTGCTCCTCTGTCAAGATAAAAGCCTTTTGCCCTAAGTATGATAGGTTAAGGCATTTAAGAAAGCATAGACAAGAGATGTCAATTATGGGTTTAAGCTTTGATAATATACTCTAAGTTTTTACAGACCACTGGGTGATTTCTCTCCTTTTCCACTCCACTTATTCTCTTTGGATGCAGTCTGCAAGAGAAAATTCACTTTTCAGCTAGTTGCACTATGAAAAGATTCTGGGAAAAATCCCACAAACTCTGAGCCAGCTTCAAAGAGGCCTGAGTGGTTCCTTAATGATTGCAGCCTAGGGACTTGAGAGTGTGGCCACCCATCCTGACTTCAGATGAGAGTAGATTTTTGTGAGACCATGGAGAGAGTAGGTCATACATGACTTCTAGGCCATTCAGCACTTGGCCTTAAAGCTAACATGTTCTTCTTCTCATATCATCAAAGAAACTGCAGAGGTCTATCCTTCCTAGAAATTACCTCAGATTGTCCTGCCCTGGGGATTGGTCCAGCTTGCATTATGGAGGCCATCCAATCCTACAAATCTGCTCTGACAGAAAAATAATATTTTTCTAACCTGTTGCAAAGTTAAACTGTCAATCTATACATTTTCCAGCTTTTTATAAAAGCATCATCTAACCATAAAACAGTCTATAAATGATTATTGCTCTTTCTTTGTAGTAAGGTGATTAGAAATCATTATTTCACACATATGCTTTATAGCCTATTAAATACAATGTACATGTCATATTCAATGTCATTTTCTCTCATTTTAATCTATATTTTTCCTAAATATATAAGCATAGTTTTACTGTTTGAAGGTAAAACAATCCTCTAGAATATGTCTTGGTGTTTTAAACCTGTGTGTATGGTGTTTCTTTCCTTCATATCAACTAACTGGATTGGTGCCACTTTGTCAGCCAGCTCTCAATCAAGCAAGGCGAACACATGAATTGAGAGATTGCTGCATATGGCAGACAGTACTGAGTAACTCTGCAGAGAATACTTTCTGCCAATTTTGGGTTCTAAATCTGCTTTATGTTCACATTAGTGTCCTCAACTGAGAAGAGAATTCCAGCTTCATTCAAGCCACAGTAAGTCTTGTTTTCCTGTTGGAATCAGCATGTACTCCTGAAGCTGTGTGCACAGAACAGTAAACCAATCCTCGTGGAATGAACTATCAGTCTGAAATGCATAACACAACTGTTCAGTTGGTAATAAGAAACTGTTTTGCTTTACATTTGAAAGTCTGGCATTTAACTTATGATTTTGTCAATATACTCTAAAGGCCAGAGAAAAAGGGCTATGATGAATCTGCTTTCAGCCTAACTCTGGGCACTTGTGTGTTTTGTTCTGGTGTATTGCTACATATGCATAACAATAATATTGCCTAGATTCAAAAAAAAATATAAAGACCATTTCTTGAATAAAATATATGTACCTAACAGGAAAATCATGTGCGGAAGGTTTGAATGCAAAGGTTATCAGCTTATTACAGCAACAAAAAGCAATGTTTGTATTAAAATAACTATTTAGTTTTTTATTGGCTTGTCCTTCCAACAAATATTTCTTGAGCACAATATGCTACTTATGGAGGAAGCCACAGGTGAGTATTACATAGGTTTTGCCCCAGGAAGATTAAAATCTATTGGGATGAATAAACATTCAAATGTAATAAAGGGAGCTACAAGTTACTCTCACTCCTCAAGCAGTTTATATGAACAAAAGGTTAGTCCCATGTTATTCCACCCTTCATGTTTACTCAGCTTAGGTTTATTCTGAGATAAGTACTTGAATGCAAATAGTTGATTTGAAAAGCAACCTTAGAAACCACTGGTAGGGAGATGAGGAAAGTGAAATAAGAAAGGGAAGGAAGCCCATACTGGCTGTATTAAATGAGCAGATGACTAGCATGGCACCCTGGGCATAATCCCATTTGGAAACGCCCAGAGACAGCCTAAGACATACTTCTGACTCTACCCATTGGAGGGGCAAGGAAGACTGTTCTTTACCCGCCCATTCCTCCCATAACATTGTTTAGGACTACTGCTGGTTACAGTAGATTCTGGACACATCCAAGCTACCCTGAGCATTGAACAAATACTTTCTGTGACCAGATCTCAGGGAGAGACTCAGATCCAGACTATAGTTTCTAGCTTTTGTGTGTGTTCAGTAGTTCAATTGTCCCAGTGCTTTGTGACCCCTTGGACTGTATGTAGGCCACAAGGCCCCTCTGTCCATGGGATTTTTCAGGCAAGATTACTGGAGTGGGTTGACATTTCCTTTTCCAGGGGATCTTTCTAGCCCCAGGATCGAACATGTGTCTCCTGATTGCAAGTGAATTCTTTACTCCTGAGCCATCAGGGAAATTGTAAACACATCTAGAAATGGTGAGTGCCGAGGGGATATTTGGGGAACAGTGACTGTGTTTACTGACTCCCTTAGCTATAGCTCATACACAGATCTAAACACACTGTGAGCATTTTGACAATGCCAATTTATATAACAAATGTTAAACACTCGGTTCTCTATTGTATTTTCAGTTCCCACAATAAATAAAAAGAATATTATCTTTCTCTCTAATTCCTACTTCCATTTATTCCTCATTTGTTATTATACAAGTGACTGTTATAATGGCTTCCTGTTTTCTTGGCCTCCAGTGTGCATCTGGTTTAATCTGCCTTATACAATATTGCACCTTAGCATGCATGCACGAATTTACTGTTATCAGATTAATATTTTTATATCTTCCTTTATTAGCACCAGTGGTTTTTTCATGCCTATTAATGTATTCCTAAATTTCTTAGGCTAATATCTATAAACTAGATTAAGAAATTTTGGAATGCCCTAATAGGCATGGAATAAAAAACACTGGAGCTGTTTAATAAAGAAAGATAAGAAATGTTAATCTGATAATACTATATAAGGAAGAATGTCCATAAATTGAGAAAGAAATGACAACACATTCAAGTTTTCTTTCTGGGAAGTTCCATGGATAGAAGGAGCTTGTTGGGTTATAGTCCATGGGGCTGTACAGAGTTGGATGCAACTCAACAACTAATAACAATGACCATAAAGGCTGCACTGTGCATCCTACAGTATACTTGTATCATTATTTTAGTCTTCACAACAATTTGTGAGTAGATATTTTTACTCACTTTTGGAGATAATATCTTAGTTTGTGATTCCCCCAAAGAATTCAAGTGAAGTTGTTATATCGTACAGAGGCAAGGACTTGGATTTGAAGTCAAGTGTGCTGTTATTATTAATTTGCAATCCATTGATCCATTCCTTGGGCTTCTCCATCCTTCTGTATGCCAACAAGCCAAGTTCAGACTCCTTTGCTTGTGCTTGGTGCTGGAAGACCCCATGGGTTTGTAAGCACAGAATGCCACTGGAAGCAGGGCATCACTTCAGTGGTTGGATGTTCTCATATGTGATTTAATATTTACTGTGTATCAGTTTGATAACTCAGGTACAGAGTACATGCAGACAGAATATTTCATGTCATATACACAGATATATGTGAGCATGCATACACAGACACACCAAAAATATGTAAAATGAGACTTTCTGTCTCAATATTAGTTTATCTCTATCTCGCCATAAAATTCATACTTTAGCAGTAGGTTCAAGACCACATTAACTTGCTAAGGAGATGGGCAAGAACTTATCTGTTTTACTGCTATAGTCTGACCATCTGTCTCCAGCTTGTCAGAGAAGGTGGAAAACCCAGGGGTAAGTTGGGAATTAAAGCAAGTGTTTCTTTGACAAGAGCTATGCTGAGTCCCAACTCCCAAAGGGGACTAGGGTAGGATGGTAGTCTTCTGACCTTAATCTTAGTGACAGAATCTTCAAAAAGACAACTCAGCAAGTTTGATTGTCTTCTCAGCAGTGTGGTGACACACAGGATGAGGGTCAGACTCACAAGTGAGAATTTTAAAGGGCAAAAGGCTGTAGCTGAAGCTGCCTGCTGGGCAGCTAAATGAAAAGCAGGGTATAATTGAAAATAACTGCACTCCCACTGATGGGAGATCAAAGAGGCATAGTTCCTGCACTACTACATACAAGAAATTTGGCCAGATTTGGTTTACATACTGCAAAGAGGAGAGATAAATGGAGGGGCAAGTGGACTTTAGCAGAAAGCAGTTGAGGGAGGGGGGGCATTGCCAAATGCTTAGTGAATGAGGGAGGAATCTTGAATGTCTACTGAAAGGAGATATAGTGCCTGTGTCAAGGAAAGTAGAGAAGAGAAAGCCTCATGATGACAGAATTTCTTGAGTAACCCATAGAAGCATCTCTAAGAGAGAGAGAGAATCTATTTTAGGTTTTCAGCCAGAGGAAACATGTCAAACTGGTTCAGGTAGGTAAAAATATAGAATCTGCACATTTTTTTCCCCTACTATAGGCAGTCATTCCCAAAGGGATGAGAGAAGTTTGAGTTTTAAACAAAAGCTTAGAAGATTTATCATTGTTATTCTTACAATGCTCTAGATAGAATGACCACTAACCTTACACACTTTTTTGATGAAATGGTTTGTAGAACCTTTTATTTTCTAAAGTGAACAAAATCAGAGATCACGTTCTAGTGGAGAGATTGAAGACATATTCTCTTGTAACTATGAAAATGTGCATGAAACACATGCACATTTGATATCAGTAGGTTCTTAAGAAAAACAGTCCATTGTACATTAAGATAAATTTCCTAAGTTTATTTGGTCTTTACACAATGAAGCCAAATTAGCTTAAAAGATTATACTTCTTGATATTTAATGGCATGTAAAATAAATTGAGAAAACTTTTAAAGTTTCTCCTTTTTAAAAAATGTTTCTAGAGGAGAAGATTTTATTGTATTAATGACACCAATTTAATCTACTTACCAGATAAATACATATTATTTTAACATTAACGGCTAAACTACATGGGAAAAAAGTACATCTGAATATGGAGTATAAATTTGATTTCAAAATATTGAGGCAAATTTCTTTCTATTCATTTCATGTTTAACAAAATAATCCATAGCATATACAACCCAGTGGATCACAGATATGACCGTATGTTACATTTAGACAAAGGCTGAAAATCTCTGACCGAAAAAGTAAAAACTTTAAAGATCAACACAAAAGCAAAACTGTTCTATCAATGAATGAGTGAAGGCCCTAAGCAGGTTTGAGGAAAAGGGGGCCTAGAGATCACATTGCCTGAAGGAAATAAAATGACTTATCATTTAGACATTTTAAAAAAGGCTTCTCCAAATAGAATCATACAAAATTAAAGCAAAAGTGAGAAAAAAACAATCATCTTGTAAGATAGTGGATAAAGACACAGAAAACAAAATATTAATACTGAAATTGACAATTATGTTTTAAAATGTCGCTTAGAGACTTTTTATTGATTTATTATTTTTAATTAATTTATTTTTTATTGAAGGATAATTGCTTTACAGAATTTTTCTGTTTTCTGTCAAACCTCAACATTTTAATGCATTTTAATATAAGTTTTTAAGCCAGAATTTTATACATCATAGAAAATTTAAATACATTACACTCCACACACATAATCAAGAACTATTCTCACTACCAACAGCTATCCTTGAATATAACCACCACTCTCATTTTCTTGCCCTCAGAATCGTATCAATGTTTTACAGTTCCCTGGGTAAGCTTTCCAATCAGGCTTAAACATGTTATGGTCCTTGAGTTTATCAATGCCTGCTTGCTCTTTTACTTTTTCCCTTTTTTGGCTATGCAATCTGTAGATATTCCTTCCAAAAGTATCCATTTTAAATACAGCCACGAGGGAAGCAACAGTACACAAGAGAATCGTATGAGTTCATTATGAAACAAATTGAGGTATATTCAAATATACAGTAAAAGCAGATGAGATCTGAGAATTCATGTGATCAATGTGATCATAACTTGTTTTGTCACTAACAAGACATTTGTCACATGACTTCAGTATCTGCTATGAACTGAGACATTAAGAGAAATATGCTGTACAGAGAGAAGCAGTTGTCCTTATGGTAAACTATTCCCATCACTTTTTAATGATAAGGGAAATGTTGTTAAGGGTGAAATGTCTCAGATTTCAGTATGGAGGAGGGTAACTTAAGCAAGAATGTTCCACCTACCTCTTGCTACAATTACTGTAATTTTTCTGCTAAGAAGAAAATGGGCACATTTGAATGAATGGATGCTCCCATGCCTAGGGCGGGTGATATCTGAAACATATTGTCAAACTTCAAAACAAAAAATTATCAAAGATTACTAGAGATATGTCAGAAGGGTTCAAGAGTATGGAGAGTCATACACTGACAAAACATATAACAAATTAAGCATCAATAAAAGTAATTATCAAGTGAATTCAAAACATGAAATTTTTACATGTGTAAGTTTGTGATGATCATGGGAGAAACTGACACTTTTGGAGGATTCTAGGAAAGCAAGTCTTGTTTTTTAAACTGATGAATCAAGAGAAAAAAGTCAGCATTAACAATATAAACAATGTGTATGTAACTGCAGTGTAGTATAAATTGGAGACATTAAGAAAAACAGTTTAGTAGGTAGGCAGAAGCTAGATCTTGAAAGATACTGTAAGGCATAATAAGTACTTTGTGTTTTATTCTAATTGCAACGGAAAGCCACAGAGTCTTTGAAGCTGATATAAATAACAATAACAATAAAATAATGTTATTAAAATTTTAAAAAAGAACATGAAAGAAAAATATATCTCATTATCTGAAAAGGGACACAGATGTTGGCATTCTGCCAACAGTGAGAATACTGTCCCTGTCACTAGAGAATTAAATTTGATAAAGGACTGGAGCATAATCCTGTGCTATATAAAGTGCCCAGTTGTGACTTCATAAAATACATTTTAGCGGCACAAGTCAGCATGGTGGTGTTATTCACTGGGAATTTCAGATGGAAGTCCATGTCAGGTTAAATTTATAATTAATTCAGACTTGATGTTTCCAAGTGGATATGGTAGGAGAAGATGTAACAAATTTAAGAGCTTTAGAGGAGAGTGACTGTGGCACTGACCATAAACTCTAAACGAGTTAGGGGGAAGTGAGGACATGAGTGAAAAGTCTTAAGTGGACTGGAGGACTTGAGAAGATTGAAGAAATGTTGAAGTGAGAATACTTGAGTAAATGAGTGATAATAAAATAATTTGGTGAATAAAATTAGAGCAGAATACAAAAAATTATAGATTTGACAGGTATTATCATTTTTTATGATGAAAAGTGGTATATGAGCATGTAAGTACTTGTTTAGTGTTGAACAGAGGAAAAGTTAACTGATATCAACTATTTTAAGAAACTAAGGGACCAGAAATGGACCATCTACTATGTTAAGTTGAATGCTGAGGTTGATAATGGTAAGGAAGAATAGTTAGATTTCTGGTAGCTGTAGTTCAATCAGACAAGTGTACGAGAAATTTATCAAACCAAAGAGAATAAAGTTCCAGGTAGGAGTTTAGGTGAATTGATTGGAAAATGATTCCTAAGGAAAAATAGGGAAAAATTATAATCAGAAAGTAAATGAGTTTAAACCACTTAACTTCATTTAATCTCAAGTTTCTCATAAATAGAGCAAGAGCAATAGGAAAAAGTGTTGAGTATGATAATGGTCTTAATTTCTAGAAAATGTCAAGGAGGTATTCATGCTTTCATAGATCTGTGCCCTAGACAGATATGTGTTTAGCCAACTACTTTGCCCCATTTTTAGTTTGAAATAACTCTCAAATTTTGAGGAATGATAAGGAAAGATATATAGTTACGTAAAACTTCTTAGTTGATGTGGAGTGTTTAGTCTTAACCAGTTTCTTAAATACTGAAGCAGTTTATTATGTGCTTGTGATTGAGTCAGAATGATAGCCATCAGGCACACAAATGGAATTGTTATTATCATAAGTGACATGAATTACATGCTGCTGCTGCTAAGTTGCTTCAGTCGTGTCTGACTCTGTGCGACCCCATAGATGGCAGCCCACCAGGCTCCCCCGTCCCTGGGATTCTCCAGGCAAGAACACTGGAGTGGGTTGCCATTTCCTTCTCCAATACATGAAAGTGAAAAGTGACAGTGAAGTCACTCAGTCGTGTCCAACTCTTCGCAACCCCATGGACTGCAGCCTACCAGGCTCATCTGTCCATGGGATTTTCCAGGCAAGAGTACTTGAGTGGGTTGCCATTGCCTTTTCCAGAAATGCATGCTATTTGTTTTCAAATGTTAGATAAGTCTTATATTTCTGGGATAAAGTTCACTTGGCCATGATGTGTTATTCATAAATGATAAGATTCAACCTGAGAACATTTCATTTAGACTTTGCATCTGTGTTCATAAAGATATTAGTCTGTAGTTTTATTTTATTTTTTATATTTTTAATTTTATTTATTAATTAGTTCAAATTACCAATGGTATTTTTCACAGAACTAGAACAAAAATTTTCACAACTTTTATGGAAACACAAAAGACCTTGAATAGCCAAAGCAATCTAGAGAAAGAAAAATGGAGCTGGAAGAATCAACTTCCCTGACTTCAGACTATACTACAAAGTTACAGTCGTTAAGACAGTGTGATACTGGCACAAAAACAGAAATATAGACCAATGGGACAAGATAGAAAGTCCAGAGATAAGCCCACCCACCAATGGGCACCTTATCTTTGATAAAAGAAAAAAGAATGTTTAATGAAGAAAAGACAGCCTCTTTAATAAGTGATGCTGGGAAAACTGGACCACTACCTGTAAAAGAATGAAATTAGAACTCTTCTTAACACTATATGCGCACACACATACACACACACACACAATTGAATTAAAGACTCAAGTGTAAGACCAGAAACTATAAAACTCTTAGAAGAAAATATAGGAAGTATAGACTTTGACACTAATCTCAACAAGATTCTCTCTGATTCACCTCCTAGATTAACGGAAATGCTAACAGTTTTCTTTTCTTGTAATTGTTTTGTCCGGTAATAGTTTCAGGATAATGGTTACTTCATTACCCCAAGAAATGAGGTTATTGTGGCTCAGCTAGTAAAGAATCTGCCTGCAATGAGGGAGATCTGGGTTTGATCCCTGGGTTGGGAAGCTCCCCTGGAGAAGGGAAAGGCTACCCACTCTAGTATTCTGGCCTGGAGAATTCCATAGACTGTATAGTCCATAGGGTGGCAAAAAGTTGGGAATGACTGCGCCACTTTCACTCAGCATGAGTTAAAAGTCCTTCTTCTCCTTGTAACTTCTGGAAGAGATAAAGTCGAAATTATTTTTCCAAATGGTTGGTAGTTACCAGAAAATACATCTGAGTCTAGGGTTTTCTTAGGGATAAGGTTTTTAGCTACAATTTCAACTTATTTAAAAGAGATGGAGTTATTTAGGGCACATATTCCTTAGGCACACCTGAATAATCTAAAATAACTTTCCTACTACAAAATTATTTAACCTAATTACACATGCAAAGTCCTTTTGGCCATGTAAAATAATATTTCTCACTGTTCTAGAATAAGACCATGACCATATTTACAGGAAGAGGAATATTATTTACCTATCACACTTTGGCATGATGTATTGTCGGAAATCTATGTTGCCTAATATTTGCATAGCTTTCTTTTGCTTAGTATACATGTGGTCTATCTTTTTCACCCTTTCATTTTTTATCATTTGCTTCATGTAGGCAGCATATAGTTGACTATTGCTTTTTTATGCAATCTGGAAATCTTTGCATTTTAATTGGGGGTATTTACAATATTTACATTAATACAATTACCTTTAGAGTTAGTTGGTGTATTTTTTTAAGATATAAAGATTTTCTTTATTAATGACTCCAACCATATTTCTTTAGATACAGGAGTTTTGAACACAAATACATAGAGAAAACAAGTTTAGACTGCACTATCCTGCAAGTCATTACCAGTAACATACTGCAAAGCAAAACAGCTTGGAAAAGAGGGGGAGTGAAAGGGGAGTGAGGGAAGCAAGATAAAGAAAAGGAATTAAGTTGATCAAGTGGAATAGTGTTTTGTTTTGTTTTGTTTTTTAATTCTTGGGAACCATGAAGTCCTTGCAAGCACAGCGTGCTTTTGCAGATTGCTTTCCAAACATGTACAAAATGGAAACAAAACAGAGAATCCCTTAAGAACCTGAAGAGGTACAACATTAAAAGCTACAATTATCCCATAGCAAGTATTCCAGCCTTCAGTTGCCAACCATTTCCTCTTTCTGTTCCCAAAAGTACGTCTTGCCCATGATTGTTTTCATTTCCTTTTTCTCGGCATCTGGGCGTGCACAGTTCAGCTCCTCAAGGAAGTTGGATGTTTTTGCCCGCATACGTCTGTTAGTATAGGGCTTTGAATACTTGATGTGGTAGTGCAGGTAGGCTGGGAATGTGTGGATCAGGTTGATGGTGTTGTCTTGATGAGCACTGGCGTTGGATTGGCGAGGTAACAGCATGAAGGTAATGTAGCTGATGTTGTGACCCACAGCGGCATCAGGGTCTTTCAGCTCTAGGAGAGGTTCCCCCGTGTGGCTGAAGAGGACCTGTTGGGCTGTGTGGCTGGCTCTGCCGTGCATGAACACCTTCCCAATGACCACAT
Source organism: Neotragus pygmaeus (assembly GCA_006410875.1). Taxonomy (NCBI): domain Eukaryota; kingdom Metazoa; phylum Chordata; class Mammalia; order Artiodactyla; family Bovidae; genus Neotragus; species Neotragus pygmaeus. The sequence continues at coordinate 271,736 of SJYV01038660.1, read as the reverse complement.
CATCCATCATCCTTAAACACTGTGTTGAAGACTACTGTGATTTTGCCCTTTTTTGACTCAAACCTACATGGTCTCATCATCCCTATAATGGATAACTGCCCTGTTCTCTCCTTTCTTGCCCTCTTCTTGGAACTGGAAGTATTTCTAAGATAGAGGCAAAACAGTTTCGTTTCAACATGCCAGCCTGATGCACGATGGAATCCTTGAATGCAGGCAGATTTTCAAGGTGATATAGCACAGACACATTGTATCCTGATTCTGGATTTACCAAGTAACTTCCGTACACCCTCTTTAATAACTCATCAGCACCATGTGCCTAAAGTTCCTTGTAGAATTTCAAAGAAAAACAGACCATCACTTTTATTTTGTCTCCATTAGGATTTGAGATATTGTCGAGACTGGCTCGATAAGCAGGGTTTCTGAAAGTGCCATATGGTGAGAGAATGAGAAACAAGACACAAGAATTCAGTGAAAAGTGAGGATAAAAGGACCAGCACCGCTCCAAGGTGAAGGTGCCAAAACTGAAACCAAGCCAGCTTTATTAATACTTTCAGCCATAAAGGAAAGAATATGTGGCGAGGTAAGCTATAACTCATGTGGCCTTTAGGGGCACAGAACAAAGTGATCATTAACCACTGAGTAATTAAGAAACAATAATCAATAACAAATCAGTAACTCAGACTAATATTCTTATCTATAGATTTTCTACCAGATACATAAAACATGTGACTCTGAGACGCCAGTTGAGAAACAGTCTGGGGTCGGTTTTACAACCCAGTACCGTATCTTGTTTTTCAGACTATGAACTGTTTCCTCGGGACTTGTTCCAAGAGTCTCATGCCTTATAGCCTCCAGTTTATCAATAATTATAAATTTCTTTTGCGGCCCTTACACTTCTTATCTCCAAAATCTACAAAATATGATAGAGGACTCCATCAAAATCTGCAAAAGTTACTTCTACAGCTTCTGGTTTGTTCCTGGCAGCTGCGTTCTCAAACTTGAGCGTGAGCATCTCCTCAATGATGTGGTTGCTCACCTCCAGCAGGATCATGGTGGCCACTGGCCCCTGAAGCCTGAACCTGCCTGTCAAGAAGCCACCGTCACTGCTGCCTCATGGACAAGCTTGGTCCCCACTGAGCCCCTGGCTCTAGCCAGCCACTTGCAAGAGTTAGGTTTAAATCTACAACTACTTGTCCCTTCTTTTATTTGCTCTTTGTCTGTTCTTGCATTTTTAAATTAAGTATATTTTTTTCTGCTTTATTTTTCATATTTTTTTGCTTACTGACTAAAATTATTATTTTTTTTAACTTAGTTGTTCCTTCAGGATTTACAGCATACATCTTTAACTTATCACAATCTATCTTTAAGTGTTATTATACCTCTTCACACATAATGCATAAGAATACCTGCAATAGTATGCTTCCTTATCTGCCCTCCAGTCTTCGTGTTATCTACCTTAAAGTTCTGCGTGTGTTTTAAATTTTATATTGCATTCTATTATCTCATAAGAAGCATTATATAGGAAAAAACCCTTGCATATTTACACACGTAATTGCCATTACTGTTAAACTCTTGTGCATATTTACATTTCTATCTGATATAATTTTCCTTTTATTTGAAAGGTTTCCTTTAATATTTCTTATAGGTTTGTCTGCTGGTGATAAATTATTTTAGCTTCTGCATACAAAAAATATTTCACCTTCCATTTTATAAGATATTCTCTGGAGTTTAAATTCTATGTTGACAATTTTTAACTTTCAGTACTTTAAAGTTATTACTCTACCATTTTCTCCCCTGTCTTGTTTGCAGTGAAAAATGTGCTACTATCCTGACCCTGACCCTTTATCTTTATGTATAATGTATCTTTCTTTCTTTGAATGCTTCTAAGAACTTTTCCATTATCCTCAGTTTTGAGTAATTTAATTATAATGTGTCTTGGTGCAGTTTATTTTGTGCATGTGCTTGGGATTTATTATATCTATAAGTTTGTAGTTTCCACTGAATCTGAAAAAGAAAATTGTCATTTTTTTAAGATTAAAAATTTTCATTTCTGTATTTAATTTTTGTGGATTCTATCACTATGTCTTCAAGTTTACCAAACTTTTTCTTTCTTCAATGTCTAGTTCAGTCACTCAGTCATGTCCAACACTTTGCAACCCCATGGACTGCAGCCCACCAGGCTTCCCTGTCCATTACCAACTCTCAGAGCTTACTCAAACTCATATCCATAGAGTCAGTGATTGCCATCCAACCGTTTCATCCTCTATCATGCCCTTCTCCTGCCTGCAAAACTTTCTCAACATCAGTCTTTTCCAATGAATGAGTCAGTTCTTCACATCAGGTGGCCCCAGTATTGAGTTTCAGCTTCAGCATCAGTCCTTCCAATGAATATTCAGGACTAATTTCCTTCAGGATGGAGTGGTTGAATCTCCTTGCAGTCCAAGGTACTCTCAAGAGTCTTCTCCAACACCACAGTTCAAAAGCATCCATTTTTCGGTGCTTAGCTTTTTTTATAGTCCAACACTCACAAACATACATGACTACCAGAAAAACCATAGCTTTGGCTAGATGGACCTTTGTTGGAAAAGTAATGTCTCTGCTTTTTAATATGCTGTCAGGTTGGTTATAGCTTTTCTTCCAAGGAGAAAGTGTCTTTTAATTTCATGGCTACAGGCACCATCTGCATTGATTTTGGATCCCCCCAGAATGAAGTTTCTCACTGTTTCCAGGGCTTCCCTCATGGCTCAGATGGTAAAGAATCCACCTGCAATGAAGGAGACTTGGTTTCAGTCTCTAGGTTGGGAACATACCCTGGAGAAGGACATGGCGACTCACCCCCGTATTCTACCTGGAGAATCACCATGGACAGAGGAGTCCGGTTGGCTACCGTTCACAGGGTTGCAAATAGTCGGATATGACTGAGCAACTACGCACACAGTTTCTATTGTTTCCCCATGTATTTGCAATGAAATAATGGGAACAGATGCCATTATTCATTTTCTGAATGTTGAGTTTTAAGGTAACTTTTCACTCTCCTATTTTACATTCATCAAGAGGTTCTTTAGTTCGATCTTACTTTTTGCCATAGAGTGGTGTTCTCTCCATATCTGAGGTTATTGGTATTTCTCCCGGCAATCTTGATTCCACCTTGTGCTTCATCCAGCCCAGCATTTTTCATGATGTACTCTGCATATAAGTTAAATAAGCAGGGTGACAGTATACAGCCTTGAGGTACTCCTTGTCCTATTTGGAACCAGTCTGTTGTTCCATGTCCAGTTCTAACTGTTGCTTCTTGACCTGCATACAGATTTCTCAGGAGGCAGGTCAGGTGATCTGCTATTCCCATCTTTTTAAGAATTTTTCTGCAATGTCTAACATTAATTTCATCCACTGTAATTTTCATCTCATATTTTGCACTTTTCTTCTCTAGAATTACAGTGTGTGGCTTTTTAAATGCATCCTATTTCTGTACTTAAATTCTGAATATACTAGAGCTGTATTAGCTGTTTTAACAGCTTTCTAATTCTAAGATCCACATTAGTTCTGGGTCAGTTCAAAATGATTGATTTTTCACGCCATCCTGCATTCTGTTTTCTACTTTGCAGGCCTGGTGATTTTGATAGGATATAACACGTTGTGAATTTTACCTTTTTCCGTGCTGGATTTTTTTTTTTTTTAATTTCTGTAATATTCTTGAAGTTTGCTCTAAGATGTAGTTATGTTACTTAGAAACAGTTTGTCTTTTCAAATATTACCTTTAAATTTTGTTTTGCATTTGCAGACAAGTGTTAAGACTAGAGTAATTATTCCCATCTAATTAGAAATGGCTCTTCTGGGTTATTTATTCAATGCTTCATGAATTACAAGGTTGTTTATTCACTGATAGAAACAGTCACTATTCCAGACCCTACATGAACACTGACCACTATTCCTACTGGTCCTTTGGGCGATTTTTTCCCTGAGTAGCTTTTGGGTATGTACAGTCATCACTACTCTGCTGAATACTGTAGGAGAACCCTCTGCAGACCTCTGTTTTTCTTTTTATTCTCCATATTCTGTCCTGCAAACTCTACCCACTTTGGTCTCCTTAGTGCTTATCGATGGCTTCTCATCCCAGGCAGTCCGCTGAGCTCTGTCTGCATTTCCTGCCCTATCTTGTGGCCTGAAAACTGAAATTTCAGAGCTATCCTCTACTGTTTTTCATCAAAAAAGGGATGCAGTCATTCATTGCCTGATATCCAATGCCTTAAAAACAGATTATTATTATGACACAGGTTATTTAATATATGAAGCTGTGGCTTTTCATGTGTGTGTGCTAAGTTGTTTCAGTCATGGCCAACTCTTTGTGACCCTGTAAACTGTAGCCTGGCTGGCTTCTCTGTCCATGGAATTTTCCAGACAAAAATACTAAAATGGACTATCATGCTCTCCTCCACAGGATCTTCATGACCCAGGGGATCGAACCTACATCTCTTATGTCTCCTGCATTGTCAAGCTGGTGGCTTTTCAAATAGAATTGTAAATTAATTCTAGTCCAGTTACTTTGTATTGTCTAGAACTAGAAGTTCCATTGATTTGCTTTTGCTTTTAATGAATATCCTTAAGTTGACCCATTTCCATTTCGTCTTTACATTTGGGAATTATGGGGTAGAAATGAGGAAATTGAACTCTATACATTCTGAAAAATTTTTGTGGTATCAAATAAAATTATTTAAAAAGATGTATTATTTATTCAAAATGGGTATATAGGAAAAATGTTGCTTTGCCAATCACCATAGCTAAAAAGAGACAGGATTTTTTTTTTTTTCTTTGCCTGTTTTGAGGGAAGCTTCATCCTTCAGGATTGGTGGGTTAATCTGGCATAGAATATGCCAGATCAATAGAATATGTACATTTTAATCTTAGAAAATTACTCTTTTCTTTAATTTTTTAACTTACAGTTTTATATAAAATAATTTCTTATACACTTTCCTGTTGCCTGACCTTCATACTCTGAAAGCATAAGCACTTTTCCATCTTGATTCATGTCATTACATGTACATCCATTTGATAATTAATGAAACAATTTATTCTACTAGTTCCTAAACTTCTTTACCTTTAATGGTCTCTGTATAATTCTACATCAGGATCTTGGTTATACTCTTGACATTACTATGCCTTGATAATATTATTATTATGCAATGCCTCCAAAATCTTAAATCAATTCCATTTCTGTCCAAATGTTATTTGTCCCTTATTGCATTCCACTTGCCTTCCATTTTTTTTTTCAGTTAATATTCTACAATTTATTGAAGTAATCAATTCCTTGTAGTATTCTAATATCTTCTGACTGATTCTATTCCAGGAATAATTTGGAAAAACATCATTCCTACATGAACTCATCATTTAGTTTCTCCACACCTGCCTTATGAAGCTGACCATTGATGTGAAAATAATATACAATTAATATAGAGGTCAGTAAAAATTTATGACTGCTACACTCAAAGAGAATCTACATATTGCCCAATAATCCTTCACATTCCACTAGTAATCACCCTCTTAAGTGCTCCATATAGACTATTTTAACCGCTTCATGCCTCAGAGCACCCACATTTCTTCCTTAGTCTCTCTACATTTCAACATCTTACCATTTATTTCCTGCTATATATAGATATTTATAAGCAAATGTTTTGGTTTTATTTGATGAATAGAAAATGTTGTCTCCATATAGTATCTTCAAATTTTCATAATCCATTTAACCATTTCAGACACATTCCAGTATGGCTTCAATCCTCTACTTATTGAAAAGCTTCTTTACTATCACAAACGACCCCTGTTTCCAAATAATGCATTTCTAACTTTTCAACTTCCTGAAAAATCTCCTTGATAGTCAAATGTGTTGTTAATGTTCTCCTTGTAGATGCACTCACACACTCCTGGATTTATATTCCTACCTCACTGGTTTGTCCTGAAATCATTTTCTTCTCCTCTATCATACACAAACAAATGTTGAATTTTCTTATGGTTCTTCTTTTTGTCTTTAGCATCTTTCCATAGGCAATCTTATTTAAGTCAATGACTTTAGCTGGATACCATACTATTCATAAGCTTTTCTTATCTAATTTTTGTTAATGATACATACAGAAACTTAAAAACATCAGAAATATCTTTTTTTGTTGTTGTTGTTGTTGTTGTTTTTTGTTTTTATTTTTTTTGAGAAAAATTTCCTTTAATAAAATTCTATCATAGTTGTAGCTACATTTTTTTACCCTAAGTTTTTCTTTTTCTTTTTCTTTATTTATTTTGACTTTATTTTACTTTAGAATGCTCTATTGGCTTTGCTTTGATTCTTTTATTTCTCACTTTATCTTATCTCCCAAATGTAACTCATTTTTAAGTTTGATATATTCTACATTAAAACATATTTTTAATCAGATCTGTTTTACAGTGAAGTCGTACAGCATCATAATTAAGAGTGTGGACTGTGATATAAAGCTTTCTGATGCCCATTCTCTTCTATCACTAGTAGCATGATCTGCGGGAAGTAATAACTCCTCCAAACTGTAGCCTTTCATCATAAGAACTCATACATAAAATGTTTTGCATGTGCTGACATATACTCTTAACAAATATTAATTCAAAATGAATTTAAATATAAAACACAAAACTGTAAAACTCCTAGAGTATAGATAGAAGACAATCAAGATGACCTTTAATATGGCAATCACTTTTTAGATATAACAGCAAAGACACAATTCATGAAAAAAATAAATAAGCTGGACTTCATTTAATTTTAAAAATTGAGCTATCTGAAATATCTATCAAGAGAATGAAATGGCAAGCCACAGAATGAGAGAAAGCATTTCCAAAAGACACATCTGATCAAAACGAATATTTAAAATATACAAAGAACTCTTGGAAGTCAACAGCAAAGAAAGAAAAATGCTATATGATTAAAAAATGAGCCTAAGAGACACCTTACCAACAAGATATAAAGATAGCAAATAAGCATATATAAAGCTATTCCACATCATATGCCACCAGAGAAATGCAGTTTAAAAATGGCTAAAATCTGGAACACTAATAACTCCAAACATTAGCAAGGATTTGGAGCAAGAGGAACACTCATTTATTGCTGGTAGGAATGCAAGTTGGGTCAGCCACTTTGGAAGTCAGTTTGGTAGTTTCTTACTAAGCTAAGCATAAGATTCAGCATTTATTCTTTGTGATATTTACCAAAAAGTAGTTCAGAACTTAACAACAACAAAACTGCACTAGGGTATTTATAGCAATTTTGTTTACAATTGCCAAAACTTAAAAGCAACCAAGATGTCTTCCATTAATTGAATGGATAAATAAATTACAGTACATCCAAAAAGAATAATATTAGTAAGACATGAGCTATCAAGCCATGAAAATACAGGGAGGAAACTTAAATACACATTACAAAGTGAAAGAAGCCAATCTGAAAAAGCTATTTACTATCTAACTATATGACATTCTGGAAAAGAAAAAATTTTGAAGACAATAAAAGATCAGTGGTTTCCTAGGGTAAGAGGCTAGAAAGAGGAAAAGGCAGAACAGAGGATTTTTAAACCAGTAAAAAATTTTTATATCATACCATAATGATGGACACATATCATCATACATTTGTTCAAATTCATAGGATGTACAATCTAAGGTAAACTATGGTTTACCAAGAGTGAAAACAAAGGTAAACTATGGCCTTTGAGTAACTGTAATGTATTAATGTACCTCATCCTTAGTTAAAAAAAGACAAAAAAAATATTAGAGTATTGTAAAGTTAAATTTAAAAATAAATAAATTAATTAATTAAAAAATATTTTGGTGAGTGATGTTGATAATAGGGGGAGGCTATGAGTATGAGACCTTGGAGAAGGAAATGGCAACCCACCTCAGTATTCTTGCCTGGAGAATCCCATGGATGGAGGAGCTTGGTGGGCTATAGTCCACGGGTCGCTAAGAGTCAGACACGACTGAGTGACTTCACTTTCACTATGTATATGAAAGGGCAAGAGATATAAGAATAAACTTGTTGTTTTTCTCTCAACTTTTTTGTAAACCTGGTGCTGTTAAAAAAAAAAATCAAAAAATAAACTTCACAAACATCAGAGGGAAATAAATATCCAGGATGGTGTGTGGCACATCATAAAGTCTCAATAAAGGTTAGTTATTATAATTATTATTGTCATTGTCATTTTTATCAACAATGCTCAATATTGCAACCCTAGTTTATGTCAGTAAAACTTACGTTCTGCAGTATCATTTGACTGATTTCTCTCCTTTCAATTTTGCACCTTTCCTGTACATACCTATCTAGTTAGGCAGTGGGAATGAGCTTTTAAAATGTAGATTGGAATCACATTATTCTTCTAATTTAAAATCCTGTGTGCTTTCCTTTTTCACTTTGATTGATTTTGAAAATACTTATGTTCTGTGATGCCAAATATAATCTGGTCCCTGAAATTTTCCAACTTGAAAACCTGCTACTCTTCATCATGTTTCATTCATACCACTTAGCCGAAAGAGGTTTCTCTTCCTAAATCATGTCCAGACCTTTCTCCTATCCGCCCTTCTTTTCCCTGGGCCTCCCCATCCCCCTAACCTATGACATTTTATCTTTCTGGAATACCCCTTCAAATCACTCTTCACTTTGTCTGCTTCTTTCAAACTTTAGATTGCTACTTAGATAACACTTCCTCAGACAGACCTTCTCTGACCACAGTCAATCTTAAAAATATCATTAAAATTTTTTAAATTTAATTTTGTTTAATTAATTACACTGTGCTGGCTCTTCAGTGCTGTGCAGGCGTTTCTCTAGTTGTGACGAGCGGGGGCTACTCACTAGCTGCAGTGCCCAGGCAGCTTCTCCTGTTGCAGAGCACAGGTTATAGAGCAGGTGTGTTTCAGTAGTTGCAGCATGTGGGCTTAGCATTTTCAGTTCCTGGGCTCTAGAGCACATGCTGAATAGTTGTGATGCAATGACTTAGTTGCTCCACGGCATGTAGGATTTTCCCAGACCAGGGATCAAACCTGTGTTTTCTGCATTGGCAGGCAAATTTTTTACCATTGAGCCACCAGGGAAACCTCTCATTCTTTACCCTTACAAAAATTTCCTTTTTTTCCTGGACAATATCATAGTTTCTAATTAAATACTTAACATATGTATTACTTGCATATTTCCTGTTCCCCACATGACTCCATGAAGGTTATGTTTATGACTATGAAGGTTATGTTTATGACTATGTTGTTAATCACAGTATACCCAGAGACTTGTGTAAAACATAGGAAATAATTTAAATCTAATAAAATATTTGTTGAATAAATAAACACTCAAACAATTAACTGAAAGGATATGCATTTTGATTAACTGCTACTGCTAAGTCACTTCAGTCGTGTCCGACTCTGTGCGACCCCATAGACGGCAGCCCACCAGGCTCCCCCGTCCCTGGGATTCTCCAGGCAAAAACACTGGAGTGGGTTGCCATTTCCTTCTCCAATGCATGAAAGGGAAAAGTGAAAGTGAAGTCACTCAGTTGTGTCCGACTCAGTGACTCCATGGACTGCAGCCCACCAGGCTCCTCCACCCATGGGATTTTCCAGGCAAGTGTGCTGGAGTGGGGTGCCATTGCCTTCTCCGTTTGATTAACTATTAAGGATTAAAATTAGGAACTGCATAATTTCAAAGTGCTTATAAAATATTAATTTAGCTAATATTTGCTGACTACCTAGCATCTGCCAGGCTAATAATTTAATGTATATTTCTCAAAAAAATAAAGTCAACACAATTATATCCATTTTTTCTGATTAAAAAAAAA
>SJYV01038660.1:186945-257795 GCA_006410875.1 Neotragus pygmaeus | reverse complement strand
ACTGCTACTGCTAAGTCACTTCAGTCGTGTCCGACTCTGTGCGACCCCATAGACGGCAGCCCACCAGGCTCCCCCGTCCCTGGGATTCTCCAGGCAAAAACACTGGAGTGGGTTGCCATTTCCTTCTCCAATGCATGAAAGGGAAAAGTGAAAGTGAAGTCACTCAGTTGTGTCCGACTCAGTGACTCCATGGACTGCAGCCCACCAGGCTCCTCCACCCATGGGATTTTCCAGGCAAGTGTGCTGGAGTGGGGTGCCATTGCCTTCTCCGTTTGATTAACTATTAAGGATTAAAATTAGGAACTGCATAATTTCAAAGTGCTTATAAAATATTAATTTAGCTAATATTTGCTGACTACCTAGCATCTGCCAGGCTAATAATTTAATGTATATTTCTCAAAAAAATAAAGTCAACACAATTATATCCATTTTTTCTGATTAAAAAAAAAATTGTTCAATTAGATTATGTAACATGTCAAATTACCCAATTTGTAAAGAACAAAGTCTCTAGATCTATGATGTTGCAGGATCTTACTACAATACAGCATGGCTCTCAATACAGATTAGACATTGTGCATTCAAAGTTGCTAATTTATCAGAAAATTACCTCAGAAACCGAGGTACACAGAGACAAAATGCCTTGCCAAATGCTATAGAATTGACGAACAAGAGAGAAGGCTTTTGGACTTCCATCCCGTGTTGAAATACAAAGAGCAGCTAAAACAATAGTCAATCATTTCAGAAAATCTTAATAACTTATCTTGTTCCAGTAGGAGGTCTACAAATAATTTGCACCATTGTTAAAGAGTTTCTTCTTTCCTTAGAGGGATTATGCCTGTTCAGTGCTTTAGGTTTTTAAAAGGTGTTATATTAGCCTTTGCAATTTGACAAGTTTGAAGTACAAGGAAAAAAATTCCAAGCATATTGCAAGCAATATGTGTTCTAATCAATGATTACTTTTGGGGCCTTTTAAATTTCCTTCACTACATTAGTTTATTACATTCTAGAAAAATATGGTATTATTAAACAGATATTTTTAAGATATTCAGACTTTCCCATCATTGGTAAACTTGAAAGCTATACTAAAAGCAGGATGGAGACGGAGATGGAGATGGGAGGGCAGTTCAAAAGGGAAGGGTTATATGTATACCTGTGTAGATTCATGTTGAGGTTTGACAGAAAACAACAAAATTCTGTAAAGCATTTATCCTTTAATTAAAAAATAAATAAATAAAAGCAGAATGACAGTAAGAAACAAGACTAAATAATCGTTAAAAGATATCCAACCAGCTTTCACAAGATAGCATTATTATGTCTGTCTACCTAGCATATTTATATTGTTCTGAAAAGATGCTTATTATCATATATATTATATCTAACATATTGGGAATGTTTTATGTTTTAACAAAACGATTTAGACCCAGTAACAGCAACAAAAGAATGTCAATAATAACACTTTTCAGATAATACTTATTTTTTAAAAAAAGGTGGCAAGCACTGTGCTCTGATCATCTTTTTCATGCTCCATCTCATTTAATCTTCACAATAACTTATTATTAAAAAGAAAATATCTTTGTCATTCCATTTCACTCAGAAGAAAATTGCGTTTCAGAGACTTTAATTAACACCTATGAGTTCCTTGCTGGTAATGAAAGAGCTGTCATTCTGACCTGGATCTCCCTGGATCCCAAGTCCATAAACTTATCCAACACAATAAAGCTGAACACAAAAATGATACCTTTGGAAAGGGCAATATTTCTCAATACTGTTAGAATATGCTTCAAGGTTTCCCCCGTGTGTCATGAAGGGTTGAGAAGCATTAACCTACACCAATAGCTTCTTAAGTACTTGCAAATAGGAACAAAGCAAACTATACAAGTTTCCTCCAAATTGAGTAAGCACTGTTCTGTATATACTGGATCAAAACATGATTGAGATATACATGCATGGCCCCTGAAGTGGGTTGAAAGGAAGGAGTGTTTCAAGCAGAAAGGGAGTCATGGAGAGAAGAAAAGAAAGGGTAACTTTGTTATAATTAATGTAACTCAACGTGATTAAAGCTTATAGTGTGACAGTGTACCTAGTTAACCCCCCTCACCTGATAACCTTAGCAAAATCATTGTCACTTCTCAGGGATCCATATCATTCAATTTCCCTTTCTGTAAAGTAATTTTTACCTTGAAATAATAAATCTTACACTATGGGATCAATGTGAGAATTGGGTATATCAAATGTAGTGTTATTTAAGCAGGAACTTAATATATAACAGTTAAATTGCTGGATGAAAGGGTAGAGAGGATGTGGTAAAAATAACTTCACAGGTAGGCATGAGGAAAAGTACAGGGGACAAAGGAAATTTTGTTATATTAGAAGTCTCAAAAACATTCTGAATATGATTTTTATTTCAAAAAACACAAGATTCTAACCACACAAAAGAATTTATAGTGGAAAACCAATGTATGGCCACATTTGAGCTATAAATAAAAATCACTGTTCTGTTCCTATTTTTCCAGATTCAGAAAATCTACTGAAGTAGATTGCATACTCTGTTTCCATGATTCAGGGTGACGTCAGATTCAGGGAAAGAGCATGCAATTTACTTCAGTAACCCACACATGAAGTTATTAGTCAGCACCGTGCCCCACCATCCCACACCTCAAGAAAAGCCAAAGATTTAGGGATGGAAAGAAGGAGAGGACTGTAGTTGATATTTAGGAGGTTAGAGGGATAAGTTATGGTGAAAGACTTAATATGGGTATAAAATCAGCATCTGACAAATCTAGGTTTTTGCTGTGGACATTATTTAGCCAGATTATAGAGCTTGGGAGAAGAGAATTAAGTTTTGCCCATCTGGAGATTATAAAACAGGAAAAAATCAGTTGGCATGAGCAGGAAGCTGCTACATATTTATAGTAAGAATACCACTTTTATTTTGAAAAGAAACATTTATGATCAAAGAGCAAAATGTCTCATTTCCTATTAATGCTCCTCAGTATATAATAAATGCAAAGACAAGTTCCACCAGTAATATAATTCCAAATAAATGAGATTAACAAATGAATTCACACTGATTGTGTTTATATTAAATATGTTTACCTAAATCTTATATTACTTACCTAAAAACTAAGAAAGTTGAAAACTTAAAAACAGGATTTTATTAATGTGGATAAAGGCTATGCTTTGCTTTGCTTTTATGATGTAGCAAACGCCTATAATCCTTGAACTACACCACGACACAGGCAACTAACTCTGCTGATCTATTCCTGTGTTTCATAAAATATTCATGGGTTTTAATTTTGTTCATAATGAAGTTTTTCCAAGAACAATAGGAATACACTTAATTCCAAAATTAAAGTGACACAATCTGAGACACAATATTATACTATGTTTACATTGAAGAAACGTAACTTCAGTATTTTAGGATCCTAGAGACTCTGACATCTAAGATTTGAGAAATTACATGTGGGGTGGGAGGTGGGAGGGGGATTCAGGATTGGGAGCTTGTGTACACCTGTGGTGGATTCATGTTGATGTATGGCAAAGCCAATAGAGTACTGTAAAGTAAAATTTAAAAAAATAAATAAATTTTTAAAAAATGAATAACTAATATAAAAAGGTGAGGAAAAGGTTGTAAGTTTTTCTCTACAATGAAAACTCTATGTTGTAAATAGAAGAAAATTAAATGAAAACCAATCTAAGGAATAATGTGAAGTGAAAAGTGAAAATGTTAGTCACTCAGTTGTGTCTAACTCTTTGTGACCCCATGGACTGTAGCCTCTGTCCATGGAATTCTCCAGGCAAGAATATCAGAGTGGGTTGTCATTCCCTTCTTCAGGGGATCTTCCCAACCCAGGGATTGAACCTGGGTCTCCCCATTGCAGGCAGATTCTTTACCATCTGAGCCACCAGGAAAGAAACTCATGTAATTCAACCGTAGAAAGCTGGATGTGGCTTTGAGAGTGGCTAAGTTCAGAATTGTCTCAGTTAGCTTTTGGCTGAGTATTTGCCATTTCTTAATGTTGCTCAGTTGCCCCAGATTTCTTCAACTTTACAATAACGTCAACGTACTAAGTGGACAGGAGAGTCTGATTTCCTTTAGAAAATTGGTTCTCATTAGCTTTAATTGGCTTCACTTGGATTCATGACCCTCCCTAACGAAATGTTTATAGCAAGAAAAATGAAACACGTTGACTGGTTTTCTTAAATTACATCTTCCAACTCTGGTGACCAGAAAGGAGGCTGACTTCATCCAAAACATATAAGCTAAGGTTAGAGTAGTTATGATGTTTCACAAAACGAACTGATGACTGTTGATAGATGCAGAGAGTGTTGATGCTGCACTTCAAAATTAATAAATTTCTAATCGGTATAAATGACTTACAAATTTTCTGTCTCATATCAAGAAAACAAAAATCTTAATCAATAAATACTAGATAGTTCTCTGGAATTCTGACCCACTGAATTTTTCAAGTTACTAAATGTACAAGCAATGACAATACAAGCCTAAAGAATTTGTTTATATGACTAGGTAATTATTCATGATATATGTGTCAAATAAGAGTAAAATATGTTCAGCTGTAAGATATTCTATTTTCATTGATTAAATTGGCAATTTTTAGATGATACTGTTAATTAGTCAGGGTGGAATGACATAAACCTCAAGTACAGCTTGGAAAAATGAAAATTTCTATGAAATTAATGAGCAACTATCAATGTAAATCAAGATCCTCAATATTGCATAATGATTAAAAATTGGAAGCAATATAAATTTCAAATAATGTTTAGATATTTTCAAGTGATGTTTAATACTTGTACTATGGGATCACATCAAATGTTTTGAAAACTATGTCACTATATGGGAAAATGCTTATCACACAACGTGAAATTAAATACCAGAGATAATTTTTCACATGTAAGACATATATATGTGAAATATAATATAAATGTCGATGTATATATATATATATATATACATATGTTTTATATATATATATAACATATATTACACATTTGTATTCACACACACATCAAGAATTGTTGATGTGGTTTTCTTTGGGCTTCCCTAGTGGCTTAGCAGTAAAAAAATCTGTCTGCCAATGCAGGAGATGTGATTTTAATCCCTGGGTTAGGAAGATCTGCTGGAGAAAGAAATGGCAATCCATTCCAGTATTCTTGCCTGAAAACTTCCATTGACAGAAGTACCTGGAAGGTCCATGGGGTCACAAAGAGTCAGACACGACTGAGCACATACGCACATGCACACTTCATATATTCTTTATATTTCAAATATCCTTCAAGAAATACAATTTGTGTTTTTTTAATTCAAAAAATTATATTTTATACTAGAGTATACTGATTAGCAAGGTTGTGTCAGTTTCAGGAATATAGCAAAGAGATACATGTGTCTATTCTTTTTCAAATTATTTTCCCATTTAGGTTCTTATATAGGTTCTTATATATATTGAGCAGAATTCCCTGTGCTATACAGTAGGAACTTATTGGTTATCCATTTTACATCTAGCAGTGTGTACATGTCAATTATAACTTAAATCATAATCATATCTCCTTCCTATACTATTGACTCAAATCAGGTAATCACCATCTCTTCTCTGTCATTACAATATTAAAATTATTTTTCTCCCTGCCTCTTTGCCCCATATGCATTATCTTGAGCTTTGACGTTTATTGTTCTAATACATATATTTGAAAGTATTTTAAGATATTCAAGGTTTTCTGGTACTGACTATATCAATAATCTTTAACATTTTATGAAAGTCTTTCACAAGCTGCCCTCAGGACTTATCCAGTTTCATGTTCTGCTCCTGTCTATTCATGATCTGTAATACTTCTATGGCTCCAGTGCTCTTGCAATATCCAACATGCTTGGAAAATTACATACTCTTTCATGATTCTAGGTAATGGCTTATGCCATTCTGGACCCTAAAACGTCTTTTATTTTTTCTTCTCCCTTCCCAGTTGCCAAAGCCTCACTATAATGTTTTCTACTCTACTAAAATCTCCTGTTTCTCCAGAGAGGTAGACTTAGTCTATCTTCCTGTATCTCCCATGCACAGAAAACCATTTGGTAAGTGAATAAGTAAATAAACACAGGAGTAATTTAATTAGTCTGAATTAAGTCACAAAAGGTTTTGAAATCCTAAAGGAATTGTATTCATAATTCCTCTGAGAACTTAAATAAGCTGCTATTAGAATACAGTTCCTCTTAGTACATCACATTTGTTTCTTCTACTTCAGCTTCAATGACATCTGCTCCCACAGGTCTTTCATTCCTTTTTGTTGACTGACATTCAGTAGTTCCCATTGTATCCCACACCTCCACCCACAGATGCACCTCAAAATATATACTCCTTTACCTATGCTTTCCTCTAAGGGAGTTATATAATTCCAGCTTATTTACAAAGCCATATTTGTGAGGATTTACAACTTTGATTTTAGTTTTAAACTCATATTTAAATTTTTATTTAGTAAATATTTATTAGTTCGACATGTGAAACTATTCCTACAACTGAACTCAGCATTATTCACTTTGTTTTAGACATCATCTTTAGCAATAAAGGCTATAGGTCTAAATCTTTCTTTCTTAGTTCTCCTTCATCCCATACCAGTAATCTTCATTTTAATTGATGTCACCCAAATATTTTCATTTTCTAAATATCATTTCAAATCTCTTTTCCTAATACCTAGTTCAAGTTTCTATTTCTCTAGTTTATACCATCAAAATATATTTTGCTTGTTCTTGTTTCCCAAACTTTTCTAAACTATATTTATCTTTATGTATAGAGAAGAATTTTATGCTAATGTTTAAAGAACATAGATTTTGAGTCAGATAATCCTAATTTTGGTCTTTTTTTCAAGCACTCAAGGTAATCTTTGGAACAATATTTAGCTACTTTAAACTTCGATATTGTCTCTCAAATGTAGATAATAAAACTTGCCTCTCAATTTGTAAAAGGAAAAGTTTAATTGCCTGACATTTTAGATCTAGGGGCTCAATCCTTTTTATCAAATATATGAAGATGGCTATGTATTTTTCACTGGAAAACTTATGAGTAGTATAGCATTGAAAAGGAAAATTAGCCCTATTTCTATATTATGTTCAAGATCAATTTTGAAATTAGAGAATCTTTAATATATTTGGGATTGAAATGTGACTTTTATTATTATCATCATATTGTAAAGTGTGACTTGTGTTTGTGGCCATGGAAGTATCCTAAATTTGGATCCCAGAATTAAACAGACTTAGCCACCTGGTCCCAAGTAATGCTAAGTGGGAGAGGCCTCCATGTAGAAGCAAAGCACACATCCTGTAAAAGTTATGGCACAGAAGAAAGAAGAATGCATGTTCCCATGAATATCTCACTTCTAGAGTCACAGAGACAGATGTAATTGGGCTATATATGCCGTTTTTTCTTTGTAAATTCACCAGGCAGATCAGATATCTCCTCTGCCCCTTGAGAGAAATGAGTGAGCAGGTGAAGAAAGAGGATAGGAAAAAAGTACGTAAAGGGAAACCTTTGGAGTGAGGAAAAACAATCCCTTCATAAGGATCACAAAGCCCTTACTATATGCTGAGTCTAACGGATGCCTAACAAATGGTAACTTCTTTTATAGATTTATCTTCAAAAATTCGTTTTACTTTTTAATTTTATTTGTTTATTTTTGACTGTGCTGGGTCTTTGTTGGTGCCAGGTTTTTCTCTAACTGTGGTGAGCAGGGGCTACTCTCTAGTTGTGGTGCATGGACTTATTACGGTGGCATTTTTGTTGCAAAGGATGGGCTCCAGGTGCTCAGGCTTCAGTAGCTACAGCATGTGGGCTGTATTTGTGGCTCTCTGGCTCTAGAGCCCAGGCTCAATAATTGTGGCACACGGGTTTAGTTGCTCTGAAGCATGTGGCATCTCCCTGGATTTGTGATCAAACCCATGTCTCCTGCTTGGGCAGGCAGATTCTTTCCCACTGAACCACCAGGAAAGCCCCTGTTTTACCTTCTTAATAAAAAGTTTCAGTTATCCCAGAGAACTTTAAAGGGAAAAAGACAAACATAAACTTCCTATTTATGTTACTCAGAGCCTTCTGTATTTGGAGTACCTCAAATTTTTTTCTGGTTTCATTTCTTTTCACATTCTTTCAAACACACATTATTATTCCAAGGCAGCTTGCTCAAGTCATATTCTAGGCTTTTTTTTTTTTTTGCATTATTTCTTTAGCCTAATATGCTTTTTAAGGGCTTCCCAGGTGGCTCAGTGGTAAAGAATCCACTTGCCAATGCAGGGGCCACACGAGATGCAGGTTCAATCCCTAGGTTAGAAGGATCCCCGGAGAAGGAAACGGCAACGCCCTTCAGTAGTCTTGCCTGGAGAATCCCATGGACAGAGGAGCCTGGTGGGCTACAGTCCATGGAGTCACAAAGAGTCAGACACAACTGAGCACAAAAATGAGAACATGCTGTTTATTCTTCACACCTTCAGTTAAATGTTAATTCTCCTTTTCTTTGTCTAGAGTATGACCCTATACCTTCATTTAGGATCTATTCTGTGCTTAAGATATTAATTATTCAGCGAATCTCCCGTCCTTCTGAATTTTAAATCACTTGATAATTGAGTCTAAATTTCACTTTCATTTACCACCTCTACTGCCTCCATCAACCAGGTATCACCATCATCACAATAAACAGAATAGAGGGAGTGCTTAATATATGTTCAGTGAAATGAATTCACGTTCACAAGTGAGTTCACCTGTATTTCTACTTCCAGATCATCCATGTGTTGAAAATTATTAAATATAACTGGTGCTAGTGCTTGCTATGGGCTTCCCTGATGGCTCAGCGGTAAAGAATCCCCCTGCAATGCTGCAATGCCAGAGACTTGGGAGACACAGGTTTGATCCCCGGGTAGGGAAGACCCCTTGGAGGAGGAAATTGCAACCTACTCAAGTGTTCTTGCCTGAAAAATATCATGGGCAGAGGAACCTGGCAGGCTATAGTCCAAATGATAGTCAAGAGTCAGACACAACTGAGCAAGTGAGCAAATGAGCAAGTGCTTCCTGTACTAAATAATGGGTAATACAACTAGTTTTAACAAAACTCTTTTGCTCGTCAACAAGTGGTACCAGATTTTTAAAATTACTTTTTTTTTGCCCTGATATGGCAATTCCCATGACTTTGGCCTTTGAAAGGAGTGTTGAGTCGTATGCTATTTGGAAAATCAAAGGGTAGATTTTTATGAATTTGTATTTTCTTCCCAGAGAGATGCTGTAGAAATTTTATTAGCTCTATTCCCTCAAGTCTCAAATTTAGTAAAATCTAAATTTCTATTCCCTCTATGGAGTAATATCACCATATAGCTATAGTTACTATTAATGAAAGTCTGTGTTATTTACTTTATTTAGAAATTATTCTTAAAAGTAATAGAAACTATCTGGCCATCCATTACCTTATTCACTTACAACGGCCAGATTTATGAAATTGTAGGCTCATGAATGCCTACATTTTATGAGTAATTAGGATTGAGATGGGAGGATTCATGGGAAAACACACTCTGCTGGCATACTGTTTTGAACAAACACTGTTTCTTTAGTTTTCACAGCATTATTTAAGATAGGTAGTATGGAATGGGAAACTCCCATAGAAAAAAATCCCTGTGATAATTCAAATGTATTCTTTAGCTCCCAACCTCGGCTTAACCTATGTTTTCAAAAAGGAGAGGGCTTATGGTCTCCTATTCTGTTGGAAAGGGAATGATGGGTTTAGAATTGATGGTTGCATAATTGCTTGGAGTTTTCTCAGTGCATCATCAATTACATGCAGGTTGATTTTTATGCCTTATACAGTAGTACATATTGAATGACAAAATATTGTTTATCCTTAATCAGGTAATACTAAAACCATATGTTTTACTTGGTAGAATTTTTGAACATCATTTATTGCATGTGGCAGGGTTTATTGAGTTACCATGTCAGGGTCACACCTACAAAAGTGGAATTGTCCCCTTTGCCAAAATTCAGTTCAGATATCAGAACTGACGATGGTACACTCTCATGCATGTACACCAAGGGAATGTGAAAAAATCTATTACTCATACAATGAGCCTTTTGGGGAAGCAGGTGGATCAAGAGCAGGTCTGAAAATGGCTTGAAAAACAGGGAAAGGAGACCAGCTAGAGTTTTTTATGGTGATTTGGGCTTGGGACTAGAGTTACACATCCTGCATGGCTTGAAATTTCCACCCAAACAAAATGCAGAAGGAAAAAAAGCAAGGCTTTCTTTTCCGTTTTCTCAGTTGTGAGGCAAAAGGTGAAGAGAGAAAGGTGGAACTTTAAAGCTGTCTGCAGTTAAATTCCAAAAACGCAGACAGATTATCACATGGTATCATTTTACACACTAGGAGATTTTATATAAAGCTCCGAGAGGTAACTGGGCTCCCCTGGTGACTCAACTGGTATAAAATCCACCTGCAATGTTGGAGACCTGGGTTTGATTCCTGGGTCACGAAGATTCCCTGGATAAATAAATGGCAACCCACTCCAGTATTCTTGCCTGGAGAATTCTATGGACAGAGGAGCCTGGTGGACTACAGTTCATAGGTCATAAACTGTCAGACATGACTGAGCAACTAACACTTTCACTTTTCTGAGAGAGAGCTAGTTCAAGAGTACAAAACTTATTAATTGTCAGAACCAGAACTCATATCAGAGGGCAATTTCAAATGACTTGTTTTTTTTTTTTTTTTTCCTATTGTGTCTACACTGCCTTTCTTGGAAAAAAAGTGAAATGATTAAAAACAAATCTGTGTTGCTTGTATGTTTCAATTTGAAAATGTTTCCTAAAGCTTGCTGTAATTTGACTAGACCTAAGGAATAAATTTTAGGGGGCTCCAAAATCACTTCAGATGGTGATTTCGCCTTGAAATTAAAAAACACTCCTTGGAAGGAAAGTTATGACCAACCTAGATAGCATATTCAAAAGCAGAGACATTACTTTGCCANTTTCTTATCTCTTCTTGCTATTCTCTGGAACTCTGCATTCAGGTGCTTATATCTTTCCTTTTCTCCTTTTCTTTTCGCCTCTCTTCTTTTCACAGCTATTTGTAAGGCCTCCCCAGACAGCCAGTTTTCTTTTTTGCATTTCTTTTCCATGGGGATGGTTTTGATCCCTGTCACCTGTACAATGTCACGAACCTCATTCCATAGTTCATCAGGCACTCTATCTATCAGATCTAGGCCCTTAAATCTATTTCTTACGTCCACTGTATTAGGTAGTAATTAATTAAGCATTAGACTTATTAGGTTTTAGTATTGTTATTATGATAAATATTCCTATTTTTATGTCTTAAATATTACCCAAACTTGATCCATCATCAATAAATTAGATACGATAATGAACTAAAAGCATTTATAAACTAGTCAATAGAAAGATTAATACAGTCAATATAAACTTGTGGACTTTTACTATTTCAAAGGAAAAAAGGATATTCTAAGAAATACAAGAGTCTTTTATAGGGGGAACAGCAGGGAATTATAATTTGACCACATTTTAACAGGTTTCATATGACTACCAAGCATCTATTGATATTCATTTCCTGGAGACTACTAAATTGTTCCACACTTCTGGAAAAAAAGTCATTGAAATTTCCATTTCATTATGTATACTGCCTTTGAGAGACCAGGGGCTGTCCTAAAGAGACAGTCTGAATGAAACTAAAAGCATTTGAACCGTTTACAAAGTGAAAATGGGTTATATTAGTGGAAAGTGAGACATTCCGGTAAATGTTAACGACTTTTAAAAGACTTTAAATAATATCTTAAAGTCATTCATGTCTATTCTAGGCATGCAAAAACTCCAAATTTTGTACTAGCATAAGTCAAGGTAGCCAGCAATATGCTTCAGTTGATCATAATTCAGTTAGTGGTACTAGAACAGAAAATCAAAGCAAATTTAACTTCTTGTGAAATTTCAACACAATTCATATAGATGTTTTGGGCTACTTATTTCTAGTTCCACTTAGTATCATTTGTTCAAAATAGAGTGAAAGGAAGATATTCTTAAAGTTAAAGATTTATGCTTCATAAAGTATACAAAAAATAATTTCTCTACTAATTTCAGTCATATCTCAATCTAGACAAAAGGAATATTTAGGAAATTCAAACAAAGCATTTTGTATATTAGCTTTAATGAAAACTATGTATTTCTCATTATACTGTAAATTATAAAAATATAATGAATGCTCAAGATATTCACATTTACAAAGCAAAACTTTATATTCATTTTCTTAACTCTTAAGATGAAACATTTGAACAAACTGATAAAGATGTATAAGGACATTTGTGCATACACATTAAGAATCCACAAAATGCTTGAATTTATGAAGTATGATTTAACATTCATTTTTACATATACATTTGGAATTTTACTATAGAAAGTGGAGTATTCTTTTATCAGTGCATGATAAAATGCTCTCCCCTTCTTTGGAGAACATAGGCACTGATTTTACTTAATCAAATGTCTGAATTCTCTGTTGGACATTCTCCCAAATTTTTCTCCAAAAATTGCTTTATAGATATATATTTTCAACTAAAAAGCAATTATTTTTTTAAGTACTATTGAATCTTTGATTCCCTCTTCCATTTATTAATTCCAGTCTTTACTGAGTTTTTACACTGTGCAATCACACAATTTCTGCTCATCTAATTTTATTTTGCAAAGACAAATTTCTTTGTAATTATCAAGAAAAAAAAGGATTTATAACATGAGAACTATAGTATGAAGTAAAATGAAAGCTGTTTAGGAATCTTTAGAAAGAAGTGATAATTTTTAATCATGACAGTCAGAATTTCATAAAATTAGTGGCATTTGAGCAGAGGCTAAAACATAACTGTAATTCCACAAATAGAGCCAAAGGAGACAAAGGGAATGAAATCAGACAAAGCAGAGATTTGGAAGAATACAAAATATACTTGAAGAATATCACATAGGTACTGAGTGGAATCTTTTATTCATGGGAAGAGTGTGAAACTAACTGGCAAAGTTCTTGTATACTAGATTAAATTTTTAAGTTTGGCTTATATATAACTAGTTCTTTGTTTCCACTCCATCTCATGTTAAAATGTATCTGATTTATAAAAACATTTAGAAATAAATTTTAAAAATATAAATGGAAATGCTAGTACTTCATTTGACATGTTTATGAGTAGGCACATGAAAGAATAATATAGATATTTATCAATGAATAAAGAAAATCTGAAAATGACATGGACAATGGGCAGTGGACTAGTGGAGAAAGATTCTAAAAGCCTAGAACTTATCTTCCTTACTTCTATCTGGAAAAGTGTTGATTTAATTAATGGACCACTATGGACCTGACCAGGTCTTGGGGGCTGACAGCACTCAGGGTGAAAATGTAAAAGGCAATGACACAGGCACTGCAAAGAATAAATCAGAAGAACTTTGGACACTGAAGGAACATAAGCAATTAGAATAGGCAAGGCCAGAGAAATTGATGCCAGCATTGCTTTTGCCTTTCTAAAAATTATATTTCTATTCAAGCATCTATAAATAAAGATCTAATGCAGGCACAGAAAGTGAGAATAAGTATAAAGCAATTTTCTGTTTCTTCCCCTCATGTATAGTAGATTGGAAATATTTATAATTTCTTTACACTCTTCCCCACGTGATGCAGTCTATATTTGCTTCTCTCGAATTTGGGCTGATTTGTGATTAATCTGACCAATCATGTACCACTGCAGTGAAACTATTCAGACTTGAACCTAGACCTCAAGGAGACAGGCAGTCTTTACCTTGGTTTCTAGGATCCCTGAGCCATCATGTAAAATGTCTCACTGGCCTTTTGAAGGGGCCTTGAGACCTCATTGAGGTGGGGGGAGCCAGCTCAGCTTGGTCCAATAACCAGGTAAATACTGCCAAATGGAGAACAGAATCATGCAGATGAGCCCTGTGTAAATTCCCAAGCCACAAAATTGTGGTATTTTTGAGTCCCTAAGTTTTGTGCCATTTATTGCACAGAAATACATGACTGAAACAGCTTATTTCCCAAAATTTTTTACGGAAAAATACATCCTATGTTCCAGAACTTTATTTAAAATAAATTATAGAATTTATTTATCAAGCAGTAATTATGTACTGAATAATTAATTATATATTAAATACCATAATAGATGCTGGGATCATGCACATGATAAAAAGAAACAACCTCTGCTCTCTAGAGGTCATGATCCAGTGGAGAAAGAAGAAGACTAAGATAAGTGGATCAGAAGTAGATCAGCCAGATCAGAAGTTTATAGATATTAATAGAGCAGAAAAGGGAAAGATCATAAATGTAGTGAGAAAAATAAAAACAAAGGAAGAAAAACATATTGACCTAAACATTTAAAAAACTTGTTGCTCAAGTAAGCATGCAAATTATAGCTAAACTTCTGAAAATCAAACCTCAACATACATTTAAGGATATAAACAAGAGAAATGTGAATTCTTTGGCATAAGGAAAATGTACTTTGGAATATATGATACCAGAATCTTTCCTTGAGTGTCAGGAGTCAGCCAATACCATTTTGAACAGTTCATTTATTAGCCTTATATCATTTTTTTTCCAGAAGAGTTGAAAGAATTCTTACTCTTAATCATTATTTCATGACCAAAGAAAAGAGTTCACTGTTGAGGTGGCGGTAGGTATATAACTTGTTACTAAGAGTTTTCTTCCTTCATGTTGTATTTTGGACAAATTTACTTGTGTTGAAATAAACCCACTAGTTTTTATAAAATCATCTGTTCAATATAAATCTTCTCATAAATATTCCTAGTTCACTCATGCATTAGTCCTCTACAGTTCCTTTCTATGTGTTAACAGAAAGTGTTACTATCAGCCCCTATCTCAATTTCTGTTTCTGTGTCCCTCATTTTTCAAAAGCTTGTCCCATTTATAGGTTCAGTTCTATTCTAAAAGAGAAATCAATTTTTACTAATTCTGAAGAACATAAGCACTGCCTGATAAGGTCTCATTTTTGAATAACCTTTCTAAGATAATTTGTCTTTGGGTTCAGTGGCCCATAGCTGACTTTTAGCCTTGTTGTGTTTCCCTAATCTTTCTCACTGTTCATCTGACCAATACATAGCCAGTACTGAACAGCATATATTGCAAGTTACTATAGGCCAGTTTCCTCTTCTCTAATACTTTTTATTTAGATAATACTTTTTGACCCATTTCACAAGTCAAACCTCCCTTCTTATCTAACAAATTGTGTAAGATTCTACTTTTGCCCTCCTTTTCTAGTTTCTTTAGTTTTGTTTTTTCCTTAGCCATCTACCAACAAAGGGGGTAGGGTGGGACAGAGACTCAGGAGGAAGGATATAAGTATACTTATAGCTGATTCACATTGTTGTACTGCTGAAACTAACAATATTGTAAAGCAATTATCTTCTAATTAAAAAAATCTTATGATTAAAAAAAAGGATACAGAAAACAACAAAAGAGTGCGACTTCTGATTGGATGAAAGTTCTGCTCAATCTTTTTACAAAGGAGTAGGTCTCTCATATAATGCTAATGCTTCCCTGGTCTTTTTTATAATCTAGTTAATGTGGGGAAAAAAATCAGAACTGAGAAAAACATAGTCATAAACAATACACTGTTACCAAACAAAGTTGGTTGAGTTCAGTTCAGTTGCTCAGTTGTGTCTGACTTTTTGCATCCCCACGGACTGTAGCACACCATGCTTCCCTGTCTATCACCAACTCCTGAAGCCTATTCAAACTCATGTCCCTTGGATCAGTGACGGTATCCAAACATCTCATTCTCTGTCATCCCCTTCTCCTTCTGCCTGCGATCTTTCCCAGCATCATGGTTTTTCCAGTGAGTCAGTTCTTCGCATCAGGTGCCAAAGTATGGGAGTTTTAGCTTCAGCTTCAGCCCTTCCAACGAGTATTCAGGACTAATTTCCTTTAGGTTTGACTAATTGGATCTCCTTGCAGCCCAAGAGACTCTCAAGAGTCTTCTCTAAAACTACAGTTCAAAAGCATCAATTATTCTGGGCTCAGTTTTCCTTATAATTCAACTCTCACATCAGTATATGACTACTGGAAAAACCATAGCTACGACTAGATGGAACTTTGTCACCAAAGTAATGTCTCTGCTTTATAATATGCTGCCTAGTTTGGTCATAGCTTTTCTTCAATGGAGCAAGCATCTTTTAATTTCATTTTTGAAATTAAAATTTGGAAATTTTAATTTCCAAAGCAAAATCAACACCCAGTTGTGAATGTGACTGGTGATGGAAGCTGTAAAGAGCAATATCACATAGGAATGTGGAATGTTAGGTCCATGAATCAAGGCAAATTGGAAGTGGTCAAACAGGAGATGGCAAGAGTAAATATCATCATTTTAGGAATCAGCAAACTAAAATGGACTGGAATGGATGAATTTAACTCAGATGACCATTTTACCTACTACTGTGGGCAAGAATCCCTTAGAAGAAATGGAGTAGTCATCATAGTCAATGAAAGAGACTGAAATACAGTATTCGGATGCAATCTCAAAAATGACAGAATGATCTCTGTTCATTTCCAAAGCAAACCATTCAATATCACAATAATCCAAGTCTATGCCCCAACCAATAATGCTGAACAAGCTGAAGTTGAACAGTTTTATGAAGACCTACAAGACCTTATAGAACTAATACCAAAAAAGATGTCCTTTTCATTTTAGGGAATTAGAATGCAAAAGTAGGAAGTCAAGAGATATCTGGAGTAATAGGCAAATTTGTCCTTGGAGTACAAAATGAAGAGCAGGGAAGAGGCTAACAGAGTTTTCCCAAGGAGACCACACTAGTCACAGCAAATACCCTCTTCCAACAACATAAGAGAAGACTCTACACATGGACATCACCAGATGGTCAACACCAAAATGAGATTGATTATATTTTTTGCAGCCAAAGACAGAGTAGCTCTATACAGTTAGCAGAAACAAGACTAGAAGCTGACTGTGGCTCAGATCATGAACTCCTTAATGCCAAATTCAGACTTCAATTGAAGAAAGTAGGGAAAAATCACTAGACCATTCAGGTATTACCTAAGTCAAATCCCTTATGATTACACAATGGAAGTGAGAAACAGATTCAAGGGATTGGATCTGATAGACACAGTGCATGAAGAACTATGGACAGAGGTTCCTGACATTGTACAGGAGGCAGTGATCAAGACCATCACCAAGAAAATGAAATGCAAAAAGCAAAATGGTTGTCCAAGGAGGCCTTACAAATAGCAGAGGAAAAAAAAATGCAAAAGGCAAAGGAGAAAAAGAAAGATATTCCCATTTATGAATGCAGAGTTCCAAAGAATAGCAAGGAGAGGTAAGATGCCTTCCTCGGTGATCAATGCAAAGTAATCGATGCCTTCCACAGTGATCAATGAAAAGTAATCGAGAAAATAATAGAATGGGAAAGACTATAGATCTCTTCAAGAAAACTAGAGATATCAAGGGAACATTTCATGAAAAGATGGGCACAATAAAGGGGAGAAATGGTATGCTCCTAACAGAAGCAGAAAATATTAAGAAGAAGTGGTTAAGAATACACAGAAATACAGAAAAAGATATTCATGACCCAGATAACGATGATCGTGCGATCACTCACCTAGAGTCAGACATCCTGGAATGTGAAGTCAATTGGGCCTTAGGAAGCATCACTATGAACAAAGCTAGTTGAGGTGATAGAATCCCAGTTGAACTATTTCAAATCCTGAAAGATGATGCTGTGAAAGTGTCACACTCAATATACCAAACAAAGTAATTGTTACCAAACAAGGTTCATGTGCCAGATACCTGATGAGGCCAAATAAACTGAAATATCAGAGTCTGGAGCAGAGAAATGTTTATTGAATGGCCAAGCAAGGAAAATCAGTGGCTCAGTTTCAAAAACCTTGAACTCTCTGATGGCTTTTGTGGAAAAGACTTGTGGACCCAATTTGAGATGAGGGCTGTAGGTTATACAACTTTCTTTCAACTGGTTGGTTGTGAGGTTACAAGGAAATGCTCCAAGAACCTTGTGGTCAGCCTGAAGTTGCCATCCTCCACCTGGCAGGGCCTTTAGTCCTGCAGTAGAACTCAAAGATTGTTATGTATCAATATATTCCTTAAGGAGGAAATAGGACCCTGCACCAAGCCTGCACTGCTGTTTCCTGACTATTTTCCCTCTCTTCCTTGATTAGCAACTGTTTGAACCTACCTTTGGAACTCAAGGAAGATCATGGAACCTGAATGAAGCCTATTTCCTACAAATAAGAACACACAGGACACAGAAATGATTTGTATCTCAGATCCCTGCAGAGTTCTGCTCAGTTTCAATCCTTAATCAGGCAGACATTTCTTCCTTAAGTATATCCCCTCCTTTCTATAGTGACTTGCTGAAACTCCCTTGTCAGGAATCTTGACAACCATCTTGTCACAGTAATTTCCTTCAACTCCAGACAAGAAACCATAATCTTATTAGAACATTAGTAGAGTATTATAGGGGACTTCCCTGGTGGTCCAGTGGTTAAGAATCTGCCTTGCAATGTGGGAGACCTGGGTTCTATCCCTGGGTTGGGAAGATCCCCTGGATAAGGGAAGTACTGACTCCAGTATTCTGGCCTGGAGAATTCCATGGACTATATAGTCTGTGGAGTCGCAAAGAGTCAGACACAAAAGTTATGACCAACCTAGATAGTATATTCAAATGCAGAGGCATTACTTTCCTGTGGTCACGTATGGATGTGAGAGTTGGACTGTGAAGAAGGCTGAACACCGAAGAATTGATGCTTTTGAACTGTGGTGTTGGATAAGATTCTTGAGAGTCCCTTGGACTGCAAGGAGATCCAACCAATCCATTCTGAAGGAGATCAGCCCTGGGTGTTCTTTGGAAGGAATGATGCTAAAGCTGAAACTCCAGTACTTTGGCCACCTCATGTGAAGAGTTGACTCATTGGAAAAGACTCTGATGCTGGGAGGGATTGGGGGCAGGAGGAGAAGGGGACGACAGAGGATGAGATGGCTGGATGGCATCACTGACTCAATGTGCGTGAGTCTAAGTGAACTCCGGGAGTTGATGATGGACAGGGAGGCCTGGTGTGCTACAATTCATGAGGTTGCAAAGAGTCGGACATGACTGAGCGACTGAACTGAACTGAACTGATAGTATTATAAAATCCATTTTCACTAATCATGTCAGGGAGAATGTCTTTGTATTGGGAATTTTAAATTTCTGAACTTCAAGTATACTTTTGAGAAGAAAATCATTCATAAATTTTTGATAAGGTGCATTCTGTTGTCTTTTTGAGTCATTTCTTGCATTGCTTAGGGTGGAGTAGATTCAAACTTTCTCCATGCTTCGTTGCTGATACATTCTGAATAACTTCATTCAGAGTAGACTCATCCACCTTTTGGATTCTAAGGGCTCTCCTAGAGCTGGCTATTCAAAGTACTATAGTAGCAACTCTGGAAGAGTAGTAATTGCCTTTGTAAGTAGAACATTTCAGAGTAGGAAAAGACGTCACAGAGAAGGCAATATTAAAGTTGAGCGTAAATAAGTAGGAGTTGCTGCATAAGAAACTGAAAAAGAAACACCAGCCAGAGGAAAAAAGTTTTTACAACAGTGTACCTATTAGGGAAGATGTGTGGGGTACTTGGGGAAGGGGCAGGGTATGAGACTTGAAAGTAAGATTTTGGAGAGAACAGGAAGAGTCTTGGATAACTTGTTAAGGCTACTTGCCTTTATGTGGGCAACAGAAAGAATGCATCTAACAGAAGGCAGATAACAGGATCTCTCCTGCTCTTCTAATTTCCTTAAAGGTCTCTAGTTTTGAAAATTCCCAGAATCTGTTAGCAATGTAACTTAGAGAGGAAACCAGAAGAGACGTCACAATGAAAATGATGCCAATAATGGGCATAAAGAGCTGTTGCCNCCTGCTCTTCTAATTTCCTTAAAGGTCTCTAGTTTTGAAAATTCCCAGAATCTGTTAGCAATGTAACTTAGAGAGGAAACCAGAAGAGACGTCACAATGAAAATGATGCCAATAATGGGCATAAAGAGCTGTTGCCGTGTCAGTAGAGATATACAGAGCTATCTCAAGAGTACCAAATCCTGCATTTGACTTGCATGGAAGAAATTTAGAGAGGAATTGAAAGTTCAAGAAAATGATCTGTGGAAGGAGACAAAGCTGTTAATATTCCCTAAACCAATGTGATTGACTTAAGAGGAAGGCCAGTGAAAGTGGGTAGAGTGAACAGCTTTGGGTCAATAGGTGTAATGGAATGGGAACGTGGAAGAAAAAGAGGAGTGTGGTATGGAAAGCTGGCTGCTGAGAGCAAATTTTTGGTAATACTATGTAGTCAAATAGATGGACAGGGAATAACAGTATAAATGCACCCAAAAGCCCCAACTGCACTGCCAAGCATATTTGTCTTTGTTTAACCAAATTCATGTCACAATTGACTAGCCTAAACAAACTTGAAAATGTAACAAAAAGGTCATAAAAACAAACAAAGAACAACGAAAACCCCAGTTAGGCTCTAAGCTCATTTTTTTAAGTGTGTATTTTTGTTATCAAATAGTAAGATGCATTTTTCACATTGTTTGGTCACCAGTTTCCTTTTTCTTCATTTTCAGATGTGTCATCATTAAATTCTTATTAACTACCTTGTAGCAAAAATACATGACATATTTGCCACTTGGATTTTGTTTTTCTCATATGCACTGTTAGAGAAGGAAATGGCAATCCATTCCAGTATTCTTGCCTGGAGAATCCCGTGGACAGAGGGGCCTGGTGGGGTACAGCCCATGGAGTCACAAAGAGTCACACATGACTGAGCAACTAACAATACTACCCTAAATGCATTATGTTTTCTGTTTCTTAAAAGTGGATATTAGAGTTCAGTATAACATGTACAAAATTCTGATCTACGCTAATAAAGGTTTTATAACGTTTTTTTTTTTCCATCCTATGTTAAATCTGAAATTTGTGTACTAGAAAAGTCAAATAAAACCACACTGCAAGAAAAATGAAAAAAAAAAATTAACAGGCCTTTGACTTTCATTTAACACCATCAACCCCTAAGCCACTCAGTCATACTCTTTAATAGTCTTCCAGCAATGAAATTGCCATTTCAAAACAGAAACCATTGCTACAGTTTAGTGGTATTGTCAGACATTTCTCAAGGTCCAAAGCCTACAAAACAGATGGGAATTAATTAAAAAAATTTTTTTTTTCCTTTCCCTGATAATGGAGCTGTTTTTAAGCAAGAATATAGAATGATTTTCTAGGTGGTAAAAATTGAATCTGTTTGTCTGCTTTTAAATTAAGGTAGCAATTTGGCACTCACAAAGTAATCTTGGCCATGAATCTAAAAACATAAAACCAAAACACTTGTAGCTGCCAGGTGTCTGATTTTCTGCTGTCACATTCATGTGTATGAACTGGGAAGCCAGGCTGTTTTGAACAAGCTCTACAAGCCCAGTTCATACTTCAGTTAAGCTGGAATTTAACATGGCACTCTCAGCCTTCTTGCCTAGCTGCTTTCACAATCAGACTATGTACTATAAAAAAGAAAAACACCTTAACCCAGCAGGATATAGAGATTCTTAGCTATTAACTGGAGAATGAAAATCATTTTAATACAGTTTTCCTTATGGATGTGATGTATAGAAGATAAATGAATCGAATAATGCAATAATGATTTTTAATATAATTGTGTATACCAATTGTGTTGATTTTCCATAATTTTAATAATTTGACCAAAATCCCAGCTAAATAGATAAAAATATTCAACTCACTGCATGTAAATGGGAAGTCACATCTTTTCATCTTTGAATGAAAATGACTTGATTTAAAGAGCATATGATCTATCTTCCATTCCAACCCTAATAAGCACACTAAAAAAGAAATTTTCAGAAACCATGGAGTTCTATATACTTTATCTTATTAAATATTTATTGTAATCCTGTGAAGCAAGTATTTTTAATACAATACACAAATAAGGAACATGATGCTTCTTATAAATACTTGTCTACACTTTTAACTATTAATTGGGTGGATTCAACATTCAATTCCCTCTACTCACTGCTACCATGATTTGGTGGACAAAGAATAGGATGAAAGCCTTCATGATATTTAAAAAATACTGAAAATCTCACAGAAGGGCAAAGAATAAGAAAATCACTAAGCAATTGTGTAAAGGATTATAAAAATCTCAAAGCCATAAAAATACCTGAATAGTTTATTTAATCAAGCAAGAGTAAAGTAAGCAAACCAAAAAGTGACTGCTTATTATCAGGCCAATTCTACTAAAAGATTGAGGAGACTCTGATTTACTAACATTTGCAGAAATGTGAACAGAGAAGGACAAATCAGATTAATAATTAATTTACAATTGACAAAAATCTTTAGATGGTAGAGTTGTTTCTATGAATTGCAGATCCCACTTGACATTCACCACATTACTTCTCATACCAATGTAGATATGGGCAAATTAACCATGAGCTGCCACAAGGGGTAAGCTGAAATACAGATCAATGCCGTTATTATGAAGACAAAACCGGCACAGCAAAATGCTTTCCTCCCACTGTCTAACATCATCCATATTGATGTTTTCTGTCAATATATAATAATACACTGTCACACTTGATGGAACAGGAGGAACAGATTACAGAGAAATTGCACTGGAATATGTTTTTATACATTGTTTCTCTGGAACGGTATAATCAAAATAATTATTGATTTAGGAACTTTGACTGTCCCAACAAAATGCATAAAGCTTGGCAAGAGAAGTTATATATTTTTATTCATTTGACCATTGTGTTTAAAAGTGTTGGTTAAAAGAAAAATGTCTGGAATTTGTTCTTCTCACACTCTTCCCTGGCTTCAGATATGAATGATAAATGTTTGGAGTGGTTTCTGATTTTCAGTTTTGATTTTTTTTTTTCTCTGCAAATACAAAAGTCTGCTTCTTCAGAGTGTAGTTCCATTAGCTGTCTTCTTCACCCGCTTCTACATCCCTAGTCTGAGCCATCATTGCCTTTTATCTGGGTCATGGATTACTGTAGTATTCTCCTAATGGGTTTCCCTAAGGCCCAAGTGAATTTATTAAAATTAGAGACAATTAATATCACCTTTGTTGAGAACTTGCCAGAGGTGCCCATATCACTCAGAATTAAAAACAGTATCTCTAACAAGGCTCCACAATTTGTTTGCAAAGCTCAATGCTTCAGTATCATTTCGATTTTATCTCTTCCTATTACAGCTACTATTCAACAGTCACATGGGCCAACTTTGGCCCTCTAAGAAACTGCAGTGGACACTTCTCTCTTTGGGCCTTTTTGTTTGTACCCTCCACCACTTAGAAAGTTTCACTTTCTCAACAAGCCTTGCTTTGATCCAACTTTATTTGTAAGTGCAATTTCACTTCATTTTTTCTTTTCTATTATAAAATAGAAAAAAAACTGCTATACATTTTACATACATATTTAGCTTTATTATTATTTTAAATGTAGGTTTTATCATGGCATTGATTTTTTATGGTGAGAGGGAATATTTTTTTCCTATTATTGCTATCCTTGTCATCAGAAAGGGCTTTCCAGTAACTCAGTGTCAAAAAGAATCCACCTGCCAATGCAAGGGATGCAGGAGACATGGGTTTGATCCCTTGATCAGGAAGATCCTCTGGAGGAGGAAATGGCAACTCACACCAGTATTCTTGCCTGTAAAATCCCATGGGCAGAGGAAACTGGCAGGCTACAGTCCCTGGCATCACAAAGATTTGGACACGACTAATTGAGCATGCACAGAGCATCCAAAATAGTGCTTTATACATAGCAGCCTCTCAATATTTTTCTCAATGAGTAAATTAATCACTCAGTCAGGGAAAACTTATAACAGAGTACGTATAATTAGAAGTACTATATATCTTATAAAAGCCTATGTTAAAAACAAGAATTCTAACTTTCATCTCACCTAAGACACTAAACTCCATTTTATATCAGCCATTAAATAATTAATGGTTTGAATATTTTATGGATTTTTTTCATTTATTGTAGTAAATCACTATTATGAAATGCTGAAGGACTTCAGCATTTTTTTAGTGGTTTAGTCACAGATTATTCATGAATTAATATCTTAATCAATGTAAATATAAACCATTTAAACCTTAAGGCTGAAAATCTTAGAGCCATACTCAATTGCAAATCAATGAAAAATATAGAGAAACTGTATTAGACACTACAAAGATAATCATGTGGAACAATTCAATGTACACAAAAGTCTTTTTTTAAGTTTTGAATTATGATNTCCACTGGGGGAGTTACTGTTGGGCTCGTAATCTGTTGGTTTTAATTATTTATTTATTTTTCGTTCCTATTATGATGCCCTCTGTGCTTCCAAGGCTCGCCACAGACTCAGCTGCGAGAATGTTTCCTGGTGTTTGGAAACCTCTCTTTTTAAGAGTCACTTCCCAGGACAGTATTCTCTTCCTGGGACAGAGCTCCCTCCCTACCTCCTTTATCTCTTTTTTCATCTTTTATATTTTTTCCTACCTGTTTTTTAAGCCAATGATCTGCTTTGCTGTTTGCCTGATGTCCTCTGCCAGCATTCAAAAGTTGTTTTGTCGAATTTACTCAGGGTTGAAATGTTCTTTTGATGAATTCGTGGGAGAGAAAGTGGTCTCCCCATCTTATTCCTCCGCCATCTTAGGACTGCACCCTCAATGTACACAAAAGTCTTTATGAGCAAGTCTACTGGTAAACTGAAGTATTTGTTGTTGTTGTTGCTCAGTTACTAGGTCATGTCTGTCTGTTTACAACCTAATGGGTTGTAGCTGGCTAGCCTCCTCTGTGCATTGGATTTCCCTGTCAAGTATACTGGAAATGGTTTGCCATGTCTTCCTCCAGGGGATATTCCCAACCTAAGGACTGAACCTGAGTCTCCTGCATTGGCAGACTGGTTCTTTACCACTGAGCTAGCCACCACTAATACTTAAACTGACGTATTGTTTCAGCTCAGTCACTCAGTAGTGTCCAACTCTGTGTGTCCCCATGGACTGCAGCACTCTCGGAGTTGCTCAAACTCATGTCCATCGAGTTGGTGATGTCATCTAACCACCTCATCCTCTATCGTCCCCTTCTACTGCCTTCAATCTTTCCCAGAATCAAGATCTTTTCCAATGAGTTATTTCTACACATCAGATGGTCAAAGTATTGGATTTTCAGCTTCAGCGTCAGTCCTTCCAATGAATATTCAGGACTGATTTCCTTAAGGATCGAATGGTTTGATCTCCTTGCTGTCTCAGGGACTCTCAAGAGTCTTCTCCAACACCACAGTTCAAAAGCATCAATTCTTCAGTGCTCAGCTTTCTTTATAGTCTAACTCTCATATCCATACATCACTACTGGAAAAACCATAGCTTTGTCTCGATGGACCTTTGTTGGCAAAGTAATGTCTCTGCTTTTTAATATGCTGTCAGTCTGGTCATAGCTTTTCTTCCAAGGAGCAAGCATCTTTTAATTTCATGGCTGCAGTCACTATCTGTAGTGATTTTGGAGCCCAAAAGTCTCTCATTGTTTCCCCAATTATTTGCCTTGAAGTGAAGGGACCAGATGCCACGATTTTAGTTTTCTGAATGTTGAGCTTTAAGCCA
Source organism: Neotragus pygmaeus (assembly GCA_006410875.1). Classification (NCBI taxonomy): domain Eukaryota; kingdom Metazoa; phylum Chordata; class Mammalia; order Artiodactyla; family Bovidae; genus Neotragus; species Neotragus pygmaeus. The sequence goes on along the minus strand of SJYV01038660.1, from coordinate 232,114 downwards.
GTTTTTTCACTCTCCTCTTTCTCTTTTATCAAGAGGCTCTTTACTTCTTTGCTTTATGCCATAAGGGTGGTGTCATCTGCATATCTGAGATTATTGATACTTCTCCCAGCAATCTTGATTCCAGCCTGTGCTTCATCTAGTCAGGCATTTTTCATGATATACATTGCATATAAGTTAAATAAATAAGGTGGCAATATACAGCCTTGACATACTCCTTTCCCAATTTGGAACAAGTCTGTTGTTCCATGTCCTGTTCTAATTGTTGCTTCTTGACCCACTTACAAATTTCTCAGGAGGCAGGTCAGGTGGTCTGCTATTCCCATCTCTTTAAGAATTTTCCACAGTTTGCTATGATCCGTACAGTCAAAGGCTTTAGTGTAGTCAATAAAGCATGAATAAATGTTTTTCCTGAACTGTCTTGCTTTTCCTATGGTTTAATGGATATTTTCAATTTGATCTCTGAATTATACTTGGAACTAAATTTATTTGGCTCATTTACATAAGTAAGAGAGCATGTGAAGTTATTGTAATAAGTCCTAGAGTTTGGAAAAGAAGTGATATGCAATACCTTCTTCTGGGAAACAAAATATCTTACTATTATATCTTAATATTGGAAACTAAGTTGATCTTAAATGATAACGAGTGCTTAGTCATTGTGATGATTAAGTTTATGTGTCACCTTTGCTGGATCACCGTGCCCAATTATGTGGTCAAACATTATTCTGGATGATTCTGTGATGGTATTCTTTCATGAATATAATGTTTAAGTCACTGGACTTTGAATAAAGCATATCACCTTCAATAAATCAGATAGGTCACATTTAATCAGCTGAAAGGGCTTCCCAGGTGCCACTAATGATAAAGAACCTGCCTGCCAATGCAGGAGACAAAAGAGACATAGATTCGATCTCTGGGTCAGGAAGATCCCCTGAGGAAGGGCATGGCAACCCATTCCAGTATTCTTGCCCAGAAATATAGCACATACAGAAGATCCTGGTGGGCTATAGTCCATGGTGTTCCAAAGAATCAGATACAACTGAACACAGCACAACACAATCAGCTGGAGACCCGAGTGGAGCAAAAGGCTGACATTCCCTGAGTAAGAGGAAATACTACTAACAGATAGTCCTTGGATTTGAACACTATCTCTTTCTTGGAGAAAGAAATTTCGAGGGCCAATCATAAGGCAAATGAGATATCTATCTATATATTGATAGACAGACAGATATATAGTATAAGAACTCATGGAAACAGATCTCTTAAGTTCTTGAAGACACAATATTGAAGTGATAACCAAATCTACTATTTTCTTTTCCAGATCCTCAGATAGTTAAAATATATTCATTCAGCTAATATTCTATACCACAACCACAAACCTTTCAACCTGCTGCTGAACACCACTGGCAATCTCAAGGTCAGCCAGGGTACTATACTCTTAGGTGATACATATTGAAAAAACTAATTTTAATGGGACATATTTATATTTATTGTTATTCATATTAAATATTATACCAGAAAAACCTGAAAACATTTAAAATTTTTTTTTAAATAAACAGTACTTAGTCCCCTTCTTTTCCTCAATCCCATTTCTCATTTCTCTTCAGAAGTTACTATTAAAACAAATTGGTGTATTTTCTTCCAGTTTTTTATGGTCTTATGCACACATACACTTTGTGTGCATTTTGTATAAGTTAAAGAATCATCTATTTCATTGGTTATCTTTTTCTTTGATAAGCCTTATACAAAGAACCTTCATCCACAGCAGAAAAATTAACCACAATGATTTCAATACCTAAATAAAGCATTCCCAATAAATAGGGAAAATCTAAATAATTTATAGTCCTCAGAGTTCTCTTGAAAATGGGCATCATTTATATGATGTTGTTGTTTTCATTGCTAAGTTATGTCTGTGGGGCCCTACATGGGAAACCTTGAAAAGAAAGGGGCTAGCTTTGTGTTCAGAAACTAAGATGGCGCCTAGCAGAAGAGATGGGGGCATGATCCATGTTGTCTGTCAAAGTTTTTGATTGGCTCTCTTGATTTCCGTGCACGTAAACAGTGAGTGATCATCATAGACTTCTGTTATAACGAAAGTGCATGATTTGACCTTTAACGTGATTGGTGCAACTATGGAAAGTCCCTCCTAAAAACCCCCTGCTTGTCTATATAAGCTGGGAGCCTGTAACAATAAAGCGGAACTGCTCAGACAGAACCCCTGTCGCGTCTGATTGTCTCTTGCTGGCCGAGGGGCTGGGTGGCGGACAGCAGACTCACCTTTCCTCGGGACCTCTCAGCTTTGCTGAGGGAAGTTCCACTGCCTCTCTCTTTCTGCGGAGCACCCTCCGCAGAAACTGGCGCCCAACGTGGGGCACGCGTGAAGCGGACAGACGGAGGTGGTGTCACCGTGTGGCTCTGAAAGAAGGAGCGACAAAGGACCCTAGGCTGGTTGCAACACGGAGCTCCCATTTAGAGGAGTATCGCCCGAGGTAATCCGGACTTCAAGGTGGGTCCCCCTCTCCTTTGAGGGAAGTGACAAAAAACTCTCCTGACTTATTTTCCTTCTCCTCTTCTTTTCTGATCTGTCCTTAATTCCTTTTTCTGGAGTTTCAGTGAACAGGCGAGCGGTTGTGGAGGCAATTGATAAGTCCTGGCTAGGGCCACTCTCTGGCGGACTTTGAAGACCCCACAACAGGGAAGCCTTAGTAACTAGAGCTGGACCAGGTGAAACTCCCCTTTAATCATTCTTAACTGAGGACGCCTCGAATCTTCCCTGTGGGCACGGGTCAGGCACTTAAAGGCCATTAGGGCGCCTGCCACTTGAAGACTCCCGTGACAGGATAAGGGGGTCACGGAACGGGCTAGAAACCTCTAGGGTACCCGCCCCCAGCAAGAAAACTTCCGTGCAACGACGTAGGCACATAAACAGTTCCAAAAGCATACCATAAGCCCAACTTTCTGGCCGCCACCACCTCCGGTAGGATTTTTGGTGGTTGTTCTCAGTGACTTTTTTTCCTATTCTCTCTCAGCTGCATGGGAAATAACATCAGCAAGTCTGATGAGCCTGCACTCAAGGCACTGAGATATATGCTCGTAAGCAGGGGACTTGAGATTTCTGATGTTCAGGCCATTAAGGTCTGGGGGACCATCGTACGATTGGCCCCCTGGGTTGCTTTGGCCACTCTGTTCTCTTGGGACACTTGGGATCGAGTGAAAACCCTTGCTAGGCAACGAGAGGTTCAATACGGTGAGGAGCCCCCCTTAGGGTTCTGTCTGACCATTTTGGCCCTCAAGCTCTGCTTTTCACAGAATGAGGAGCATGCCACTGATACGGGTGCCCCCAGTTCAAAATCAGAAAAACAATGGGAGAAGTTTGATGAGGAACGAGTCATATCCAGCTCTTTTGCAACCCCATGGACTGTAGCCCACCAACCTCCTCTGTCCATGGTATTTCCCAGATAAGGATACTGAAAACATTTCCTTATCCAGGAGATATTGCCAACCTAGAGATGTAACCTACCTCTCCTGCATTGAGAGCTGGGCTTCCCAATACTGAGCTACCAGGGAAGCCCACATTTATATGTATTTTTAATAGGTATTAGAGCATAGAGTCAGACACAACTGAAGTGAATTAGCACACATGCATACACACACACACACACAGCTAAATAAGGAGGACGATCTACAGATATTTTAGATTTGATGAAGTGTTATGGGTTCAGCGTAATAAAGATGCATGTGAATTAAGAAAAATTAGATAAATGAAGTGACATCCATGTTCATGGATTAGAAGATATAATAGTGTTAAAATGGCAGTGCTTCCCAATTTAGTTTACTGATTTAATGCAACAGGGGCTACATGAAACCCTGGTGGTAGTTTGGTGGTGGTAGTTTTTTTGTTTTTTCCCAGAAATGAACAGGCTGATACTGAATTGAATAGAGAAATTCAATAGACCCAGAATAGCCAAAATAATCACTTGAAAGAACAACACTAGAATACTGACACTTCCTGATTTCCAAATGTATTGAAAAGCTATATGAATCAAGACAGTGTGAAACTAACAATAAACTAGGTATGTAAACCACTCTAATAGATTTGAGTCAATAAATAAACACATATGCTATGATTAACTGATTTTTTATAAAAATGCCAAGATCATTCACTGAGAAAGAATATCTTTTCACCACATGGTGCTGGCACAATTAGATTTTAGCCAAAAAAAAAAAAAAGAGAGAGATTGGACTCCTCTTTGCCTTACAATATATACGAGAATTGATTCAAAATGGATCCAAGACCTAAATTTAAGGGATAAATCTATAATATGTTTTAATAACATATGAATAAATTATTGCAATCTGTTGCTAAGGGAAGTTTTTCATTTTTTTAAATGGATTTCATCAAGATTAGAAACTTGCACTACAAAGTAAATCATCAGCAAAGTGAAAAGATGGGACTTACCTGGCAGTCCAGTTGTTAAGATTATGTGTTTCCAATGTCGGGGGCATGGATTTGATCCCTGGTCAGGGAACTAAGATCCCATATGTCCACCCCGCCCAAAAAATATAAGATACCATATGTAGCCGAAAAAAATAAAAAATGAAAAGACAGTCCACAAAATGAGAGAAAAGATTTATAAATCATACATTGATATTTATATCTAGAATATAAGAAAAACACAACAAAAGCATGTGTCCACACATCAACTATTAATAGTACACAAAATTCATAATAGCATAATAGACAAAAATTGAAATGCTTCACTCCATACTAATTCAACAGGAGATACATATAATCTGGTTTTCTGCAAAACCCTGATACAATTATTATTGGAGATATAAGTAGATCTGTCAATAGTGAAGGGTAAATATTAAAAAGTTGAAGCATTATGAGATAGGAGTTATTGTTATCAAAATTAGGCAATATGTCTATGTCTGTGTATATATATGTGTGTGTGTGTGTGTGTGTGTGTGTGTGTGTGTGTGTGTGTGTATGTGTATGTGTATGTTTTAAAAAGAGCCTGGCATTATATGGCTCTCAGCTACTTTAGGAATAGAACTTATTTTCTTAAAGATGAGAAAAATGTACAGAGCTCACAAAGTCAAAATCCATGACCATGCAAATAAAAGAAATTAGGCCCCAGATCTTATGCTTAAAATCAAAGAACCGATTAATGGTTGACCCAGAACAACCCAAGTCTTCTGATTTGATTCTTTCTGTTTTAACTATACTTATATATTTGTAATAATCATACATTTTACTCAACAAGATAAGGATCTGTGGAAAAGGGATTGACATGTAGGAGTTTTCCTATTTAAAAATAAATTGATGTATAGGAGTTTGCCTATTGCTGAAATTTTGGAAATCCAAAAAGCACCAAAATTACCCACAACCTCACAATCCACACAATACTCTTCCCATTTGTCTATTTAATATTTCGATTTATCTATTGATATTGATATATATATATCTGTTTTGTTTATTCTAATCCAATAATATATGTGAAATTTGAATTTTTTCTTTTTTCAATTATAATTTATTTTTTATCACAAAAATAAACTTTATGTTACACCTCTTTGTTATTTTCAACACACACTCTCAGATTTTTATTTCCTGTGACTTATTTACTTTATCACTGGAAGTTTGTACCTCTTAATCCCCTTTGCCCATTTTGCACTCTCAGTTTTGAAGGGATTTCCAGTCCTAGACACAAGGTGTTTCAAATGGATCATCAGAATTGGAATAATTGCCATATTTACTCTGTATCTATGATGACAACCTCATGGCCAGGCATCTAGTGGTTACCTGACAAAATGCTTGTTAAATGAATAAATGGCTTTGTCTTCAATTAATAAGAATTATTTACAATTGCATGATTTCAGTTTTTAATTAGCTAATAAAATTAATGGTCTTAATATCTAAATAAAGAAGCATAATTGAAGTCAATTATCAACTAGATTTTCATTTTATACTAATTTAGATATAATGATTAAGATCATAATATTTGGGCACATTTTTCTCTACTAATCCTCCAATTTTGTCTCTGTCATGTGCCAGAATTAGTTTTTTGAAAGTTGCTTTCTTAATGACTTCCAACTAATTCCTTAACAATAGCTATATTTAAATAATTGAAAACTTAAATGAGCATGTTTAAACATAGCCACTTGTTTCACTGCAGATGTTTTAAAAGTTCCAATCATAGATCATTGCTATAATTAAGGACTTTTTTGATGTGACAATGATTTTTTTTTAAATTTTGTACTTATTATTTTATCTCTGGTTTTCTCTCTGTGGAAGCTTGGAATTTAACTGCATTATAAGTTTTTGTGAAATGGGTTCCTTATTTTTAATCAAAATACAGAAAATGTCCAGATGGTTGGGTTAAAGAAAAGAGTCTATGAAAATCTCATTTATGTTCCTAACTGGTAGATTTAACAAAAAATTAACAGCCAAGCTCTCTGGCTTGCGATAATAATATATTTTGTGTCTTGAAAATAAATTCACTAGAACTACTTTCAAGATGTTCCCACTTTAGGATATAAAATTTTATATATATTATTTTCTAAAATTTCCTTTTTATAATTTTATTTAAAAGAAGAAAATAATTAAATCACTAAAAATTAACTGCTCTACATAATGGAATTATAGTTGATTTTTTTCTATTTAATTTTTCAACCCTNGATGTTCCCACTTTAGGATATAAAATTTTATATATATTATTTTCTAAAATTTCCTTTTTATAATTTTATTTAAAAGAAGAAAATAATTAAATCACTAAAAATTAACTGCTCTACATAATGGAATTATAGTTGATTTTTTTCTATTTAATTTTTGGGTGTTTTCAGTTTTTTATTAAACAAATATATGGTATTTATATGGAGAGTATAATATATTTTTATTTGTACTCCTTCTCTTTATGTGCCTCTCAATTTAGTACCCAAATCTATAAGAACTCTTAGAGAAAATAAATATCACTGATTGATTTTTTAGCTGGCCAGGTGTTGTATAAGAACCTTATTATTAATACTACCACATTTATTCATCACAATACCCCTTTGTTATTGATGTTCTTGTGCTATTACAAGCAGAAACCCTGGGTTTTCTCTCCAAATGTTTGTGATTTTAAAGCCCGAGCTCATTCATATTTCACAAAATAACTTCCTAGGAGCTGTTAAAACAGTTTTTTATGACAGTAAAGGAGGGTATACTGGGAGGATCCCAAGCAGAATTACTCTTACTCTGGGTATTGTTACTCTGAAAGTTCTGACCTTTTATCTTAAAAGTTAACAAATCAGTCTGTCACTTGCTCATAGATGTTAATAAGAGCCACAGAACTTCTGGGTCAGAAACAAGAGCCTTTCTTACACATGGCACAAAAGACAGCATAAACATCAGCATATTTGTTCCATTTCTCTTTGCTCCACAATATAACATGGATGGACACAGATGCTTATGTCTGCTCTCAAAAGAAGCACCCTAAACTTTGGGAACTGGGATCTTTTAAAATTGTCAGCAATTAGGCCTTTTTGGGGGCTCCCCTGGTGGCTCATCTGGTAAAGAGTCTGCCTACAGTGCGCAAGACCCAGGTTCAATTCCTGGGTTGGGAAGTTCTCCTGGAGAAGGAAATGGCAACCTACTCCAGTATTCTTGCCTGCAAAATGCCATGGATGGAGGAGCCTGGCAGGCTACAGTCTATGGGGTTGCAAAGAGTCTGTTGCAACTGAGCAACTTCAGTTAGGCCTTCTGTTTACTCCAGTGTAAAACCCTGTCTCAAGGCTATTACCTTTACAAACATTACTGAAAAGATATCCAGAATAAAGAGCAGTTAGTGAGTGATTTGCAAAATGCACCCAAAATAGAGAAACATGGAGAACTATATCTTGATAATATCTATCTTTTGTTTTTACACTGCTTTGGCTTCTGATGAAGTTTTCCATGATTATACATTCTGTTAGCCACTGATTCATCTGGCCCTTTGAGGCTAGGGCCATATCTGTTCAATTTCTCCCATACAATCAATAGGATTATAATCAGCAGAATGAAGTTGATGTATAATCTGAATGTCATCCATGGCCTGCTGCTGCTGCTCAGTTGCTTCAGTCATGTCCGACTCTGTGAGACCCCATAGACGGCAGCCCACCAGGCTCCCCTGTCCCTGGGATTCTCCAGGCAAGAACACTGGAGTGGGTTGCCATTTCCTTCTCCAATGCTTGAAAGTGAAAAATGAAAGTGAATTCACTCAGTCGTGTCTGACTCTTAGTGACCCCATGGACTGCAGCCCACCAGGCTCCTCCATCCATGGGATTTTCCAGGCAAGAGTACTGGAGTGGGTTGCCATTGCCTTTTCCACATCCATGGCCTAGGTACCCAGAATTAGTCAGCTAAACACAACCGTTAAACCGTTTGGTCTACTTTCAAAAGCTAGGTGGCATTTTCCTTAATTTCTATATTGATATTGCCATTTGGTCCAACAATTAATCCAGATACAACAGGATGTATCAGTGAATGTGCAGACTCTGATTTAGCCAGAGGGAGGGAATCTAGGGCAATTCTGCCATTCACAATAGTCCTGTTTAGTGATCTGAGTCAGACCCGAATGCTTTCCTTAGCTAGGGTGGTATAATTGTTCACTTAAGTCAAAATTGGGAAAGCATTTTGGATCACCTTTTCTAATTGAACAGATCTATTTGTAGAAATACGTGACCACAGGGTCTACATAGTCAGCATGCTATTCCTCTTGAGTATCTCATCTAAAGATTGCCAAACCTACTGTTTGCTTAAAAACTTTCAGGTCTCTTATGACCACCTCTAGGGCAAAAGTTACTGTGTTTGGGGGAGAACTGTAAGTTAATACCTGACTTCCACACAAGAAGTATAATTCAAGGGCCATATGTAGAAGCTCTGGCAAGAAAGTGTTGGTTACATTTGTTGAGGCCTTTCCAACATAACCTATATTGTGAGGGCACAGGTTTACATTCCTTCCAGAATGTACTCTTGACTGATTGATAATGTTGGTTCAAATAACTGAGTTAAGTTCTTTTTCTGAAGGGACTGCCTGAATGCAGTCTATCCAATCTGTCTTGTTTGTTGATATCACAAACCAAGTGGCAGTCCTCTGTTCCATAAAATAACTGATTGATGGCTATAAAGGTGAGAGTATAATACATCTGAGGATATTGACACGCATTTTTCACAAAGGTACAAGACCGAGGGCCATCCCTTATCTTTCTCATTGATTTCACAGGAACGTTATGGGGAATTACAATCAAATAATAGTCAGAGCCTTCTGGTAGAGGATGGCAGACTATGTCAAGAAGCCCCAGGAAAGACAGGCAAGATGGTGGAGGAATAGAATAGGGAGACCACTTTCTCTCCGACAAAATCATCAAAAGATCATTTGAATGCTGAGAAACTTCCACAAAACAACTTCTGAATGCTGGTGGAGGACACCAGGCACCCAAAAAGGCAGCACATTCTCTTCAAAATGAGGTAGGACAAAATATAAAAGACAAAAAGAGAGTCAAAAGAGTTAGGACAGAGACCTGTCCTGGGGAGAGAGTTGTGAAGAGAAGTTTCCAAACCAGTGGTTCTGTAGGGAGTTTTGGAATCTCAGAAGGCAACATAACTGGGAGGAAAAAGAAAAAAAAAAAAAAAACCCACAGAAAGTGCGCCTAACAATAACTCCCAGTGAAGAAGTAGCCCAGACACTCACATCCGGCACCAGCAGGTGGGGGCAGGACAGGGAGACGTAGGCTGCATGTCTAGGGTAAGGACTGGGCCTGAACGCCCTGAGGACAATATGAGGGAGCTAACGTGAGACAGCAATCCAAACTGTGGGATAGCCAGAGAGAGAGAGAAAAAGAGAACTTTCCAGTCAAAAGCTCTGACCTGGCCCTCTCACAGAACAAAGGATTAAGCCAATACCAAAGGAGAGCTAGCCTGCTGCATACAGTGTTCTCCCAGAGAGCACCAGAGAGGCAGGTGCTCGACAGCCAGAACTGGAAGGCAAGAGGCAATCTCAGTCCCAGGGAGGTGCATCCTCCACCAAACTTTGAGTAGGCTCCCCGTGGCTAACCACATCTTCCTAGGATCCTGGATGGTTGACATCTGCCAGGAGCGTGGCAGCCAGAGATCAGCTCCCCAGAGGAGATATGCAGGACACATGAGATGGTGCTCCAGTGGCACAACCAAGAAACAGAGTGGCAAGAACCAAGGAGGTGATGAAGACATATGGCCCACCTGGAACAGTGCACTCAATAAGCACCTGGTTGCCTGAGTCGCTCGGACCTGGGAAGCACAGAAAAATACAGAGCTTCCTTTGGACAGTATTTGTGCAGAGCAACCTGGAGCCTGATCAGTGTAGGCCCAGAAAGAACACGCTACTGTGAGTTGGGGCCAACCTAGTGTGGTCCCTACAGTGTGAGCACTCTCCCCACACACCAGTGATACTTGTTTGCAGTGTTCCTCACTCCCCACAATACAGAGAAAGAAGTGAGCCTAAAAAAGTGACCAGCTTCACCCCCTTCTGTCAGGGCATAAATAAGACACTGAAGAGACTTAAAAACGGGAAAAAAACAAAAACAAAAAAAAAACAGAGATGAGGGAACTGCTCTGGAAGTGACAGGTGCAACAGAATAAAACCCTGTAGTTAGCACTGACTAAGCAATGGAAGGGGCCTATAGACCTTGAGAAAAAGTAAAAGATGGAACAAGGAACTCTCTGAAACTGAACTGACTGTACACTGCCCACAACAGCTCCAGAGTAATTACCAGATATAGTTTTGATATTATCATTTTTAAAATGTTTAAGTTCTTTATAATCAATTCAATATTCATTGTTATAACCTACTCAGTTTAGTTCAGTCTCTTAGTCATGTCGGACACTTAGTGACCCCATGAATTGCAGCATGCCAGGCCTCCCTGTCCATCACCAATTCCCGGAGTTCACCCAAACTCACGTCCATTGAGTCAGTGATGCCACCCAGCCATCTCATCCTCGGTCATTCCCTTCCCCTCCTGCCCAAAATCCCTCCCAGCATTAGAGTCTTTTCCAATAGGTCAACTTTTTGCATGAGGTGGCCAAAGTAATGGAGTTTCAGCTTTAGCATCATTCCTTCCAAAGAAATCCCAGCACTGATCTCCTTTAGAATGGACTGCTTGGATCTCCTTGCAGTCCAAGGGACTTCCAAGAGTCTTCTCCAACACCACAGTTCAAAAGCATCAATTCTTCTTTACAGTCCAACTCTCACATCCATACATGACTACTGGAANTATATATGACAAACCCACAGCAAAAATTTTCCTCAATGGTGAAAAATTGAAAGCATTTCCCCTAAAGTCAGGAACAACAAAACAATGCCAACTCTCACCACTACTATAGATTTGGTCACAGCAATCAAAGAAGAAAAAGAAATAAGAGGAATCCACACTGGAAAAGAAGTAAAACTCTCACTGTTTGCAGATGACATGATCCTCTACATAGAAAACCTTAAAGACAACATCAGAAAATTACTAGAGCTAAAGTAAAGTAACTTTACTTTACTACAGTAAAGTTGCAGGATATGAAATTAACACACAGAAATCCCTTGCGATCCTATTCACTAACAATGAAAAAACAGAGAAACTAAGGAAACAATTCCCTTCACCATTGCACCGAAAAGAATAAAATACTTAGAAATAAATCTACCTAAAGAAACAAGACTGTAAACAGAAAACTATAAAACACTGATGAAAGAAATCAGAGATGATACAAATAGATGGAGAGATATGCCATGTTCATGAATTGGAAGAATCAATATAGTGAAAATGATTATACTACCCAAAGCAGTCTATAGATTCATTTCAATCCTTATCAAGCTACCAACGGTATTTTTCATAGAACTAGAAAAAATAACTTCACAATTTGAATGGAAATACAAAAAACCTCAAATAGCAAAAGCAATCTTGAGAAAGATGAATGAAACTGGAGGAGTCAACCCGCCTGACTTCACACCATACTACAAAGCAGCAGTCATCAAGACAGTATGGTATTGGCACAAAGACAGAAACGTAGATCAGTGGAACAAAATTGAAAGCCCAGAGACAAATTCAGGCACCTATGGACACCTTATCTTTAACAAAGGGGTCAAGAATATACAATGGAGAAAAGACAATCTCTTTAACAAGTGGTTCTGGGAAAACTGGTCAACCACCTGTAAAAGAATGAAACTAGACACTTTCTAACACCATATACAAAAATAAACTCAAAATAGATTAAAGATCTGAATGTAAAACCAGAAACTATAAAACTCCTAGAGGAAAACATAGGCAAAACACTCTGACATAAATCACAGCAGAGTCCTCTATGACCCACCTCCCAGCATAATGGAAATAAAAGCAAAAGTAAATATATTGGACATATTAAACTTAAAAACTCTTGCACAATGAAGGTAACAATAAGCAAGATGAAAAGATAGCCTTCAGAATGGGAGAAAATAATAACGAAGCAATGGACAAAGAATCACAAAAATATACACATATCTCATGCAGCTCAATACCAGAAAATTAAATGACCCAATCAAAAATAGGCCAAAGAACTAAACAGACATTTCTCCAAAGAAGACATATAAATGGCTAACAAACACATGAAAAGATGCTCAACACCACTCATTATCAGAGAAATGCAAATCAAAACCACAATAAGGTACCCTCTCATTCCAGTCAGAACAGCTGAAATCCAAAAGTCTACAAGCAATGAATGTTGGAGAGGGTGTGGAGAAAAGGGAACTCTCTTACACCATTGGTGGGAATGCAAACTAGCACAGCCCCTATGGAGAACAGTGTGGAGATTCCTTAAAAAACCGGAAATAAAACTGCTATATGACCCAGTAAGCCCACTTTTGGGCATACACACTGAGGAAACCAGAATTGAAAGAAACACATTAACTCAATGTTCATTGCAGCACTGTTTACAATAGCCAGAAAGCAACCTATATGTCCATTGGCCAATGAATGGATAAAAAGCTGTGACACAATGGAGTATTACTCAGCTATTAAAAAGAATACATTTAAATCAGTTCCAATGAGGTGGATGAAACTTGGACCTATTATACAGAGTGAAGTAAGTCAGAAAGTAAAACACCAATACAGTATATTAAGGCATACATATGGAATTTGAAAGATGGTAACGATGACCCTATACGCAAGACAGCACAAGAGACACAGGTATAAACAACAAATTTTTGGACTCTGTGGGAGAAGCTGGGATGAGATGATTTGAGAGAATAGCATTGAAACATGTATATTACTATACGTGAAATAGATCACCAGTCCAATTTCAATGCATGAAACAGGGCACTCAAAGCCAGTGCACTGGGACAACGCTGATGGATGGGATAGGGAGGCAGGTGGGAGCGAGGTTCAGGATGGGGTCACACGTACACCCATGGCTGATTCGTGTCACTGTATGGGAAAAACCACTACAATATTGTAATGTAATTAGCCTTCAATTAAAGTAAATAATTTTTTTAAAGCCCTATGACTACTCTCAGTCATAGTGATTTGCTACAATGACTCATAGGACTAAAAAAAAAAACAAAAAAAAAACCTGTTATATTCAAAGTTGTGGCTTATTACAATGAGAGGATACCAATCAAAATCCGTAAAGGGAAAGACACATGGGTCAAGGATCAGTAAAAAACAAGCAAAAGCTTTTACAGTTCCACCCAAGGGAGTTTCATGAAGATGTACTTAATTATCCCAGCAAAGTTGCCTGACAATATGTGTGAAAGGTCACCAACCAGGAAAGTTAACTCAAGTCTGAATGTTTCGAATTTTTAATGAGGGTCCTGGAAAGGTAAGTAAGGGAAGTTCAGCCAACTTTTGGAAAAATTCAAAAGTCAGGCCTATAATGGTAACCACTGCAATATAAACAGATTCCTTTACTTTGGTGTCCAGTCTATAATGGTGGATGCATTTCTAGGTTTTGTAGGATGATGGATTAAGCAACAGTGGTGGCCACTCTGGGTGGCACCGTCTCTTTCAGTAACATTATTTTAATAACTTTCATCAAGGAATGAATGCTTACTGTGGATAACCATGCAAATGGCACAGACAAGTTGATCTGTCTTTAATCTATCAGTCTGAAGTATTCTAATTTGAAAACAAAACAAGATATAACCAAGAGTCCATGAATCAATAAAATATAATGTTTCATTAAGGGAAATGTTGGCCAGGGTAAGGAAAATAAACTTGAGTTCTGCCTACTGCATGAAATGACTATATATATTTTTAGTTCTAAATAGCTGGTAATGAATTGGAACAGTGGCAGTAGCTTACTGGACAAAATCTGTGTTCAGTTTAGCCAAACCAAATCATACATTTTCAAAGATCTTTGTGAATCAAAGGTCTTACTGAGGCAGCAGGTCTGCTTCAGAAAGCAAAATGGCTGGAAATTTTCACACAAAGACTTAAGGACTACATTTTTATGTAAACTTGTAGTGCCCTGGAGGTCAACTGTATTCTTGAATTCTCATTCCACAAAGAAGCTTTTTGGTCCTTCTCACCTCTTATTCTGAATTGTCCTACCTCAAATTGAGAATATCTGCCTGGATAAACACAAAACCTCCATAGGTTAGGTAGTATGTTTTGATTAACTGATAAATTAAATGGTGTCTCTGGATCTGCTTCCCTTTGTCACACGCTCTAATAAAGAAAATCATCAATCAGAGAGAACTATAGCTCTCTGACTACAGGATGAGGGACAAACTCTAAAAACAAAGGTCTTTAGAGTTGTGATGTTCCAAAGCAGATACATTACTTTGTCGATTAAGGTCCGTCTAGTCAAGGCTACGGTTTTTCCAGTAGTCATGTATGGATGTGAGAGTTGGACTGTGAAGAAGGCTGAGCGCCGAAGAATTGATGCTTTTGAACTGTGGTGTGGGAAAGGACTCTTGAGAGTCCCTTGGACTGAAAGGAGATCCAACTAGTCTATTCTGAAAGAGATCAGCCCTGGGATTTCTTTAGAGGGAATGATGCTGAACCTGAGACTCCAGTACTTTGGCCACCTCATGCGAAGAGTTGACTCATTGGAAAAGACTCTGATGCTGTGAGGGATTGGGGGCAGGAGGAGAAGGGGACGACAGAGGATGAGATGGCTGGATGGCATCACTGACTCGATGGACGTGAGTCTGAGTGAACTCCAGGAGTTGGTGATGGACAGGGAGGCCTGGCGTGCTGCGATTCATGGGGTTGCAAAGAGTCGGACACGACTGAGCTACTGAACTGAACTGAACTGAATGATACTGATATTACTCTCTATATAGTCCTTCCAGATAAGGATAACTCCTCTGAATATTATAAAATTCTCACTAAAATAATATAAAACCAAATATACACTGAACAGTGAAAAATACAACCGTACATGAAGTTGGCCAAAGAGCTCTGAAGTGAAGGGAAAGTCATTCATTCGTGTCCAACTGTTTGCCACCCTATGGACTGTACTGTTCAGTTCAGTCACTCAGTTGTGTCCAACTCTTTGTGACCACATGGACTGCAGCATATCAGGCTTCTCTGTCCATCAACAACTCCTGGAGCTTGCTCAAACCCATGTTCCTTGAGTTGGTGATATCAACTCAAGAATAACTGTTTCTATATATCACCATAATATTAAAATAATTTTAAATATCCTAATAATTAGAAATGTCAAGACAATTTCTCATCATTTTTAATGGGAAAAATGAATTTATAAGTTAGTTTAAGTTTAAAATCAGTTCAGTCACCCAGTCGTTTCTGACTCTTTGTTAACCCTAGACTGCAGCACTCTTGGCTCCCTGTCCATCACCAACCCCTGGAGCTTGCTCAAACTCGGTTCCATTGAGTTGGTGATGCCATCCAATCATCTCATCCTCTGCCATCCACTTCTTCTGCCTTCAATCTTTCCCAGCATCAAGGTCTTTTCCAATAAGTCAGTTCTTTGCATCAGGTGGACAAACTATTGGAGGTTCAGTTTCAGCATCGGTCCTTCCAATGAATATTCAGGACTGATTTCCTTTAGAATTGACTGGTTGGACATCCTTGCAGTCCAAAGGACTCTGAGGAGTCTTCTCCAACACCACAGTTCAATAGCATCAATTCTTCCACTCTCATCTTTCTATATAGTCCAACTCTCATATCCATACATGACTACTGGAAAAACCATAGCTTTAACTAGATGGAACTTTGTTGGCAAAGTAATGTATTTGCTTTTTAATATACTGTGTAGCTTGGCCATAACTTTTCCTCTAAGGAGCAAATGTCCTTTAATTTCATGGCTGCAATCTCCATCTGCAGTGATTTTGGAGACCCAAAAAATAAAGTTGTCATTGTTCCCATTGTTTCCTCATATGTTTGCCATGAAGTGATGGGACCAGATGCCATGAACTTAGTTTTCTGAATGTGGAATTTTAAGGCACCTTTTTCACTCTCCTCTTTCTCTTTCATCAAGAGGCTGTTTAGTTTTTCTTTAATTTCTGCCATAAAGGTGATGTCATCTGTATATCTGAGGTTAATGATATTTCTCCCAGCAATCTTTATTTCAGGTTGTGCTTCATCCTGCTCAGCATTTCTCATGATGTACTCTGCATATAAGTGAAATAAGCAGGGTGACTATAGACAGGCTTTTGTACTCCTTTCCCAATTTTGAACCAGTCTGTCATTCCATGTCCAGTTCTAATTGTTGCTTCTTGACTTGCACACAGATTTCTCAAGAGACGGGTCAGGTGGTATGGTATTCCCATCTCTTTAAGAATTTCCCACAGTTTGTTGTGATCCACACAGTCAAACCTATATGCAGGTCAGGAAGCAACATTTAGAACTGGACAAGGAACAACAGACTGGTTCCAAATAGGAAAGGGAGTACGTAAAGGCTCTATATTGTCACCCTGTTTATTTAACTTATATGCTGAGTACGTCATGAGAAACGCTGGGCTGGAAGAAGCACAAGCTGGTCTCAAGATTGCCAGGGGAAATATCAATAACCTCAGATATGCAAATGACACCACCTTATAGCCAAAAGTGAAGAGGAACTAAAAAGCCTCTTGAGGAAAGAGAAAGAGGAGCGTGAAAATGTTGGCTTAAACCTCAACATTCAGAAAATGAAGTCATGGCATCTGGTCCCATCACTTCATGGGAAATAGACGGGGAAACAGTAGAAAAAGTGTCAGACTTTATTTTGGGGGACTCCAAAATCACTGCAGATGTTGGTTGCAGCCATGAAATTAAAAGATGCTTACTCCTTGGAAGGAAGGTTATGACCAACCTAGATGGCATATTGAAAAGCAGAGATATTATTTGCCAACAAAGATCCGTCTAGTCAGGCTATGGTTTTTCCAGTAGTCATGTATGAATGTGAGAGTTGGACTGTGAAGAAAGCTGAGCACTGAAGAATGGATGCTTTTGAAGTGTGGTGTTGGAGAAGACTCTTGAGAATTCCTTGGACTTCAAGGAGATCCAACCAGTGCACCCTAAAGGAGATCAGTCCTAAAGGAGTTCACTGGAAGGACTGATGCCGAAGCTGAAACTCCAATACTTTGGCCACCTCATGAAGAGTTGACTCACTGGAAAAGACCCTGATGCTGGGAGGCTTGGGGGCAGGAGGAGAAGGGAACAACAGAGGATGAGATGGCTGGATGGCATCACCGACTTGATAGACATGAGTTTGGGTGAACTCCGGGAGTTGGTGATGGACAGGGAGGACTGGCGTGCTTTGATTCATGGGGTTGCAAAGAGTTGGAAATGACTGAACTACTGAACTGGACTGAATGACTAAACTGAGCTGAACACAGTCAAAGGCTTTTGTGTAGTCAATAAAGCAGAAGTAGATGTTTTTCTGGAACTCTCTTGCTTTTTTGATGATCTAGCAGATGTTGACAATTTTATCTCTGGTTCCTCTGCCTTTTCCAAATCCATGTTGAGCATCTGGAAAATAACTTACTGTTAGAGCCTGGCCTGGAGAATTTTGAGCATTAATTTGCTAGCATGTGAGACTGGTGCACTTGTGTGGTAGTTTGAACATTCCTTGGCATTGCCTTTCTATGGGATTGGAATGAAAACTGACCTTTTCCAGTCCTGTGGCCACTGCTGAGTTTTCCAAATTTGCTGGCATATTGAGTATAGCACTTTCACAGCATCATCTTTGAAAATTTGAAATAGCTCAACAGGAATTCCATACCTCCACCACCTTTGTTCATTGCGTTATTTCCTAAAGACCACTTCACTTCTCATTCCAGAATGCCTGGCTCTAGATGATTATCTGGGTCATGAAGATCTTTTTTTGTATAGTTCTGTGTGTTCTTACCACATCTTCTTAATATCTTCTGCTTCTGTTAGGGCCATACCATTTCTCTCCTTCACCATGCCCATCTTTGCATGAAATGTTCCTTTAGTATCTCTAATTTTCTTGAAGAGATCTCTAGTCTTTCCCATTCTATTTTTTCCCTCAATTACTTTGTATTGATCATTGAAGAAGGCATTCTTATCTCTCCATGCTATTCTTTGGAACTCTGCATTCAAATGGATATATCTTTATTTTTCTCCTTTGCCTTTTGCATTTTTTTTTTCAGTTATTTGTAAGTCCTCCTTGACAACTATGTTGCCTTTTTGCAATTTATCTTCTTTGTAATGGTCTTGATCACTGCCTCCTGTACAATGTCAGGAACCTCTGTGAGTAGTTCTTCATGCACTCTGTCTATCAGATCAAATCCCTTGAATCTGTTTTTCCCTTCCAATGTGTAATCCTAAGGGATTTGACTTAGGACATGTCTGAATGGTCTAGTGATTTTCCCTACTTTTTTCAATTGAAGTCTGAATTTGGCAATAAGGAGTTCATGATCTGAGCCACAGTCAACTCCCAGTCTTGTTTCTGCTAACTGTATAGAGCTACTCCATCTTCGGCTGCAAAGAATATAGTCAATTTGATTTCGGTATTGACCATCTGGTGATGTCCATGTGTAGAGTCTTCTCCTGTGTTGGAAGAGGGTATTTGGTGTGACTAGTTTGGTCTCCTTGGAAAAACTCTGTTAGCCTCTACCCTGCTTCATTTTTTACTCCAAGGACAAATTTTCCTGTTACTCCAGGTATCCCTTGACTTCCTACTATTGCATTCTAGTTCCCTATAATGAAAAGGACATCTTTTTTGGGTGTTGCTTCTATAAGCTCTTGTAGGTCTTCATAGAACTGTTCAACTTTAGCTGGTTCAGCATTATTGGTTGGGGCATAGACTTGTATTACTGTGATATTGAATGTTTTTTTGGGGGGGGAACAAACAGAGATCATTCTGTCGTTTATGAGATTGCATCCAAGTACTGCATTACACACTCTTTCATTGACTATGATGGCTCCTCCATTTCTTCTAAGGGATTCTTGCCCATAATATTAGGTAAAATGGTCATCTGAGTTAAATTCATCCATTCAAGTCCATTTTAGATCGCTGATTCCGAAATTGTCGATGTTCACTCTTGCCATCTCCTGTTTGGCCACTTCCAATTTGCCTTGATTCATGGACTTAACATTCCAGGTTCCTATGAAATGTTC
Organism: Neotragus pygmaeus; assembly: GCA_006410875.1. NCBI lineage: Eukaryota > Metazoa > Chordata > Mammalia > Artiodactyla > Bovidae > Neotragus > Neotragus pygmaeus. The sequence continues at coordinate 212,572 of SJYV01038660.1, read as the reverse complement.
TTCTTTATAGCATCAGACTCTACTTCCATCACCAGAGACATCCACAACTGGATGTTATTTTTGCTTTGTCACCATCTCTTCATTCTTTCTGGAGTTATTTTTCCACTGATCTCCAGTAGCATATTGGACACCTACAAACCCAGGGAGTTCATCTTTCAGTGTCCTATCTTTTTGTCTTTTCATTCTTTTTCATGGGGTTCTCAGGGCAAGAATACTGAAGTGGTTTGCCATTCCCTTCTCTGGTGGACCACGTTTTGTCAGGACTCTCCACCATAACCCGTCCATCTTGAATTCTCCAGGCCATGATCCTGTGGGTAGCCAGTCCCTTCTCCAGGGGATCTTCCCAATCCAGGGATCAAATCCAGGTCTCTAACAATGCAGGTGGATTCTCTACCAAATGAGCTACTAGGGAAGCCCAAGAATACTAGAGTGGGTAGCCCATTCCTTCTCCAGCAGATCTTCTTGACCCAAGAATCTGAGTCTTCTGTATTGCAGGCAGATTCTTTCCCAGCTGAGCTACTAGGGAAGGCCCTGGTAGAGCTCTTGTTGCAAAATTATATTTTCTTCCTTTCCACACTGTGACATTTGTCCAAACTTTGTCAGCTGAATTCAGGAATTTACACCCCATGGCATGGTTTACCTGAATCAAGCTGAGATATATGTTTGAGTCCTTCACCTCCTCTCACATTCTATAGGTTACTCAGATATACGTGTATGGCTTTTTGTTCCTACTGTGGAAGGAGGCTTTTGGCCCCATCCATAATCATCTTCTTAAATTAACTAAGATTGGACTACGTGGATAAGAGAAGAATTAGGGGATGCCAACAAAAGAGATAACTCTATACCAGTGAGCAAGATTTTGCATTTACTTTCATTTTTGAGTGATTGCTTGCTTGGGGCTCAACCAAATGAACTTCTACTGTTTTCAAAACACTTTTTAGCTTTATATTGGATAGGTGCTCATTCTCACTGCTAATAACATTTATTTTGTCTTTGGAGTCCCCTTGTCAGCTTCTATAGGCACATTGTTTTCCGACTGAGCTCTGGTCTTTGCACCTCATTGTCTCACATCATTGCTTTTTCCACTAACAGTTGCTCACTAACAGTGAGCAACAAACTCGTACCATGTGGGCACCTTGTTACAAATCTATATATTTCTTCTTTTTGTGATATAGGTAGCTTTAAACATTTATATTTTCTGCTCTACCCTGTGACTTTGCTGAATTTCTTTACTAAAACTAATAGTTTTTTTTTTAACAACTCTTACTTTTTTTTTGCCATAAGCAAACATGATATATGCAAATAAAGCAGTTTTGCTTTACAATATAGATCAATTTCTTGAGGGGAGGGAAGAATATTTACTGGCTAGAACTACTAATGCTTTGTTAAATAAAATGGTAAATTTGGGTATTATTGATTTGTTTCTGATTTTAAGGTGAAAATATTCAGTCTTTCACTATTTAGCAGGATTTTGACTGTGGGTTTTTCATGCATGCCTTTTATCTGGTTGACAAAATCTCTTTCTAACTTATTGCCAGTTTTTATCACAGCAAGGTGTTAGACTCTAACAAATGCTTTTACTGTTTATTGGGATAATCATGTGGTTTTCCTCCTTTACTCCAGGGACTGCAAGTACAATTCATGGTCCAAGAATAGGCCACTTCTAAATAGATATTTTCTGTAAATAAGTATTTATGGAACACAGCCATGACCATTTGTTTACTAAGCATAATTGAGTAGCTCTAACGACTGTCACATGGACTAAAAAATAAACATTATTTGACCCATTACAGAAAAATAGTATCAACTCATTTATTCTATTATTGTGATGTTGTATGTTAATTGATTTACAGATGTTAAATTGACCTTGCATAACAGAAAAATTCCACCAATGCATAGGGCATAATCTTAAAAAAAAAAAAAATGGTTAGAGTATACTTGCTCATGGGGATTCTCAGGCAAAAATACTGGAGTGGGTTTCCATGTCCCCTCCTCCAAGGGATCTTCCTAACCTAAGGAATGAACTCAGGTCTCCTGCTTTTCAGGCAGATTCTTTACCAGCTGAGCCACCAGAGAAGCCCAAGAATTCTGGAGTGAGTAGCCTGTTCCTTCTCCAGGGGATCTTCCCGACCCAAAAACCAAACCTGGGTCTCCTACATTGCAGGCAACTTCTTTACCAGGTGAGTTACCAAGTTCTTCTGACATAAAAATCTTTCTATCCTGATATCTAAAATTTTCTAAAGTATGTTTTCAAATAATATTATTAAAATACATTTGTACATTACTATTGAGAAACAATTATGTATAATACAATTCTGAAGATTACTTGCCATTTTTATGACAATCTTATGAGGTCAGTGTATTCTTAGAACTAAAAGACATGAGCTTTGAAACAAAAACCTGTGGTGGATTCATGTCGATGTATGGCAAACCCAATAGAGTATTGTAAAGTTAAATTTAAAAATAAATAAATAAATAAATTAAAAAAAAAAAAGAAGCACTTCATAGCTATAAAATAAAAATAATTCCTTTAAAATTAACTTGATGAAGTAATGTTCCTCTATAACATTGGTGACTGGTTATTAACCTAACACTTGTAAGCCAGCTATTTTGCATTCTTCCGTACACCATGACTTAAATAGAAAAACTGATACAAGTTAAAATCTTCTCAGCATACATGAAAATGAACAGCATTATCAAGGATTTTTCTACAATTTTATTTCTTTCTGGGTATACAAATACTTTTTTTGTATAGACTTTAAGGATTTTAAAATGCTCTGTGTCCTACATCTTTAAGTAAGGGGAAAAAATAAAGCTTTTATTCTCCAAGTTAGTTATTTACTAGCACTACATATTCAGGTTTCCTTTGATGGAATTATGTGGTATCTTTGTCATTATACTCTGTGTTCTGAATAGTTACTAAGCAGAAACACACTAATTGAGGCCCATTGCAAATGCATATAAAGTACAGTGTATCTGAGAATGTGGCTGAAAGAGCATTTATAAAATGTAACATTTCTAGTGTAGAATAAAATGACACCAATTTGAAGTGAATATTTTTGGTAAGAAAATTATTCAAATATGTGTTTTATTTATACCAGGTGTTTCTAATAAGACCATTTTAGGAGAATTTGGAAAGAGCTTTAAATTGGAAGATGACTATATTTTCATTCTACATAACTCAGTGTTAATCTGACCCAATACTCTTCATGCTCTGTCTGCAGCATTCGACAGCTTCAGTTACTATGAGTAATTGTAACCAAGGCAACATGACAGGGAATAATTAATGACTGGAATTCATCTTCAAAATCTGAAGAATATTCTAAATAATAAATATTAGAATAATAACAACACTTCAATCTCTACCTTCAACTCACTTGAAACATTTCCACAAATTAATAATTGTGATTTTTGTAGCTAGAAGGATATGATTAACATTCAAATAATATTAAATAGAGAATGAAATTGTCACATTACAAAACTTGAAGCAAAAAACCTCCAATAAACCTACAAATATATAGAAGCAAATATTCTCCTTCTTTCTATCCTTTTAATACTCAACTAGGTTAAATGTATTGTGAAGACAGTTGCATGTAAAAGGGATATTGGAGAAGAGCTAGATTTAGCAACCAGGTAGTGTTGACTCCAGACCATACTAACTTTGTGACCTTGAACCCTTATTTACCTTTATATGCCTCAGTTTCTCCCCCACTGGAGAAATTAGGTTGATATAAATTATGTTAACAGGTTAATGTGGTTATTGAGAAAATTAAAGAATCCACATAAAGTATGTATCTCATTACCTATCTATCAAAGAAAAAACACAAATGTTAGTCATTAGATCCAGTAATACACAGACATAGCAGTATATGCAGGCATTCTTTTAGACGCTGATACAGCAATGGCAGGCAAAATGACTTCCCTAGAGAAATGTATAAGATTCATCATACAAAAAGATAAGAAACATACAAATAAATAAGTATACCAAAAAAGACAATTTCTGGGACTTCTGGGTACAGTGATAAGGTAAAGTGGTGATCTGGAGAATAGAAGATACTATTGAATTTAGCATTGTGGATAGATCTCTTTGAGGAGCTAATATCTAATTTAAAATTTAGTGATAAAAAAGAGGAAGCCATCTAAAAAGTTAGAGGACATGCTTTCTAAACTAACATAACTACATGTACAAAAACACTGAAATAGATGACTATATTTTAAAAATCTTAAAATAATAAAAAATGAGGACTTCCTTGGTGGTCCAGTAGTTAAGGCTTCGTGGTCCCAGTACTGCGGATCCAGGTCTCATCATGGTCAGGGAACAAGATCCCACATACCACAACTAAGAATTTGCATGCCACAGCAACTAAGACCAGTATAGCCAAATAAACATATAAATATTAAAAAAAGAAAAAGAAACAGTAACAAGGGTAAAGAAAGATTAGTATTAGGGGAGGTAAGCAAAGACTCTAAAAATCACTGCAGATGGTGACTGCAGCCATGAAATTAAAAAACGCTTGCTCCTTGGAAGAAAATTTATGACCAACTTAGACAGCTTATGAAAAAGCAGAGACATTACTTTGCCAACAAAGGTCCATCTAGTCAAAGTTATGGCTTTTCCAGTAGTCACGTACGGATGTGAGAGTTGGACTACAAGGAAAGATGAGTGCTGAAGAACTGATCCTTTTGAACTGTGGTGTTGCAGAAGACTCTTCAGAGTCCTTTGGACTGCAAGGATGTCCAACCAGTCCATTCTAAAGGAAATCAGTCCTGAATTTTCATTGGAAGAATTGATACTGAAGCTCCAATACTTTGGCCACCTGATGTGAAGAACTGACTCATTGGAAATACCCTGATGCTGGAAAAGATTGACCGTGGGAGGAGAAGGCAGCAACAGAGGATAAGATGGTTGGATGCATCACGGACTCAATGGATATGAGTTTGAGAAAACTCTGGGAGTTAGTGATGGACAGGGAGGCCTGGCATGCTGCAGTCCATGGGGTCGCAAAGAGTCAGACATGACTGAGTGACTGAACTGAAATGAACTGAGGCAGAGACTGGGTTATATTGAGTTATCAGCCATGGGTAGAGTTTTTATTTTATTTAAAGTACATATTAGGAAATCATTTGAATACTACATAGTTTAGAACTAGTAAACATTTCAGTTAAGTCATTCAGTTGTGTCTGACTTTTTGCAACCCATGGACTGCAGCATACCAGGTTTCCTTGTCCATTACTAACTCCTGGAGCTTGCTCAAGCTCATGTCCATAGAAAAGGTGATGCCATACAACCATCTCATCCTCATCATCCCCTCCTCCTCCTGCCTCCAATCTTTCCCAGCATCAAGGTCTTTTCCAATGAATTGGTTCCTCACATCAGGTGGCCAAAGTATTGGAGCTTCAGCATCAATACTTCCAAGGAATATTCAGTACTTATTTCCTTTAGGATTAACTGGTTTGCTCTCCTTGCAGTGCAAGGGACTCTCAAGAATCTTCAACACTGTAGTTCAAAAGCATCAGTTCTTCAGCACTCAGCTTTCTTTATGGTCCAACTCTCACATCCATACCATAAATGTATTAGTAGTTGGAGAAGGAAATGGCAACCCACTCCAGTGTTCTTGCCTGGAGAATCCTAGGGACAGGGGAGCCTGGTGGGCTGCCATCTATGGGGTCGCACAGAGTGGACACGACTGAAGCGACTTAGCAGTATCAGTAGTAGTGATACTCACAGCAAGACTTTAGTAGTGCTAGTACTCTTCTTGGAGTGTCATAAGTTTTGTTTATGGAAAATAATCCATAACCAAGTGTTTCTTCAGTGGTTCAATAACTTAACCATGATATATCATCAAGTATGCTGAAACTAAAAACCTATTTAAACATGGAAATTATGAAGCCAACTGTTTGTTATATTTGTCATTCTACTGATTTCCATAGTTAACTCTAGTGACTTCAATGACAAAGATGATATTAAAAATACTTAACAACCATTAATCAGAAATAATGTGATATGTAAAAATATGATACAAGTGAACCGAGTCACTGATACCCTTACCCCATACCCTCATTCCATACCCTCCTTTCCCATCACTGATCCTTGGATTCTGCAAGACTGTCTTGTAGAAGACATTCAATAAATATTCACTGGTGATGGAAACAGGGAATACTATTAATTAGCCTTAGCATACTTCATTAGTTGTATGGATATCCCTCTCATAGTATTCACCCCAAATTTCTCAAAGTGTATTTTTATAAAGGAGAGCACATGTGATGAAACCTCTTAAAGCATCCAGTATACAAAAGTGACAAATAATTGTTCAGTGAATCTTGAGGATACGTCATCTAAATAAAACTCAAAGTCATGTAGTTCTAAGGTTTCTGCAAACAGACATGTTAAAGTTAAAACTGCTCTATGAAAACTTGCAGAAGAGATTGAAATAGAATATTCCTTTGATTAGACTTTGGGCTTTGGTTAGACTTCGGATTTTGTTAAACTTTGGGCTTCCCTAGTTGTCAGATGGTAAAGAATCTGCCCTCAATTAGAGAGACTTGGGTTTGATCCCTGGGTCAGGAGGATCTCCTGGAGAAGGGAATGTCTACCCACTCCACTTTTCTTGTCTGGAGAACTCCATGAACAGAGGAGCCGTCAGGCTACAGTTCACGGGGTCACAAAGAGCCAGACATGGCTGAGCAACCTGTACTTTCACTTTGGATAGACTACATTTTTCCTGCAGTTTATTAGGCAACAAGATATATCTCAGTCTGCTTTCCCTCTTCAATTCTACAATATACATACATACACACAAACATACACACACACACACACAAAGAAAACAGAAATAGAGATGCTCTTGCTATTGATTTCTGAACTATAGGAAAACGCCTCAAGCACTGCCTAAGATAAAACAGCTGTTGTGAAAATGAATCTTTTAATAATTAAATTTAATAAAATTTAAAAATAGATAAATGCATTCCGTTTATTTTGCAATAGACTTAGATGCAGTTAATTTTTAAAGAGATAAGTAAGTATTCACTATTCTATTGAATTCTTCTAATATGAAATACCATTAATTTCTGCATATCCATTTACCATACAATTTTCTAAACTTCATTCATTAATTAACATAATTTAAAATCAATACAATTTTTAAGGTAAAAAATATTGATATTTAAAGTAGAGGAGGACAATTATCACAACCTGTTTAGGTTACCCTGTATTATGGAATTTGATTTGTGTCCACAGTCTCATAACAATGGGTTGGGGAGTAGGTTTTATAAGAGGAATTTACATTTCAGCAGTAGAAGTCATAAGTCACCTAATCTTCTCATCATCCCACAGAGAGAAGGATAATGGGCCAGGCAGTATTGGATATAATGAGACTTCCCCATGTAGATTTTTTATTTTTCATTTTAATAGGATAGACTGAGCTAAAGGCTATTAGTAGGAGATTAGCAATTTTGTGTACCAGGTAGTAGAGGTTAAAATGCTAGGTATTTACAGATGCTATCTTGTAAAACTAGGTGCCTAGCACCTGGAGATTTTTGAAGCCAGTGTTAAGTGAATTCCTTTTAGATGGGCCAAGCAGAGGTTGGAAAGCTTTCACTACCAAAGAATGAAAATCATGATTCTGTGATGTTTAACTGTTTTTTTAGTTCAATGACTTGTAAAACCTTTATGCTAAATGTTTCTGTTATTTCATTTAATCCCCACAAGTCCTGTCTTAAACTATCTATAATGATTTCTAAGATTGATACTTCAGAATTTGCTCTTTTTGTTGAATGAATTATGATAATTTGTGTTTCTCAAATAATCATCTATTTTGTTGAAAGTGTTATGTTAGTTCACCATATAACTAGTTCATTCATTTAGAGTATTTCAATACTGGCAAAACAACATTGAGTAAAACAATAAATAATTGCTCTCATTTTCTTACATTTTGGGGGGAAGGTAGCAAAAACAAATATATAACATACTATGCAATAAGAATTACAAAGAAAAAGCATGCTATTTAAAGAAAACAGATAGTAATAGGCATATAAGCGGCTTATTTTATATAAAGCAGCTGAAGGAACTCTTTCTGGTAAGATAAAATAACAAACAGACGCCAGAAGAAAAAAGACAAGTTAATCTGGTTGACATTCAGGAGCAGAGCAATCCATACAGAGTAAGCAAAATGCAAAGGCCTGAGGCTGAGACATGACTGACTTGTTTAGCGAACAGCCTGGAAACCTACACACCTGTAGTGGACTGCGAGAGGAGAGAAACTGGCTAGGGCAGGTCAGAAGGTTGCAGTTAAAGCAGATGAGAGCTGTGTTAACTTGGAATTTTACACTCACTTTGAAATGTACATACTACTGATAACCTCACTAACTTTCATTACACCATTATGTTTTTCTTCTTTTATTTGTCTTTATAGTTTCCTTGATTTGATTTGTAAGGCTTTGTCCATTTCATATACTTATATGACCTGGGATTAGTATCTTGGTTTTATTTTTACGACTATATTTATCAATTCCCTCTATTTAAGATTTTCAATTTTGCTTTCTTCGGTCAACTGGGTTTTGGTTTTACTTTTGGTAAGGTAAAAGATAAGTTAATAACTTTTGCTTTCCCTTTTTAATAAACTATTTGATGTTCTGAATTTTCTATTACTTATGCATATTTTACATTCCCCAATTTTTCAATAAATTTTTCTAGTAATTTTCATTGTTTTCTTGACTTTACAGGTATTTTTGTTTAGCATACCTTCTAACTCAGTAGTTTAAAAGAACTTCTTTCTATTAAGCTTACTCATCTCACTATGCTTTCTGAAAGTGGGTTAACCTAGTTTCATAGATTAAGTCCGTTTTATATTATTTAAAAATTGTAATTAAATATTATGTTTATTACATGTTACTTGAAAAAATACCTATTTCAGAGGGAAATATTTATCTCTGAATCTTTAGTCTTTAATGTCTGTATTTTTTTCCCACACAAGCTTCAAATTGATTTTGTTTTCTCTGTTTCCTCATGTTCTGAGAACATACATCTACTTAGGTCTTTTGAGAGGTAACAGAACATAAATGCTTTTATTAATTCTAATACAGAATTATCACAGCTATTATGATTCTACAATTTAAAAGAATTAAATCTCTTAAATTAGCCAGATCTTGAGGATAATCCTAATCATAATTTAAGAGTATAAGCCAAGTCATTAAGACTTTTATTTTTATTGATAAGAGTAAACAATATTCAAAAGAATTGAGACTCTAGCTGGTTTAAAATCTGACTTTGGCAAGATATCTCTTTTGTGTGTGATATTAGATGATTTCCAAGTAATATTAGTGGCAGAAATAATTTAAATTTTGATGAAAATAATGATGGCTCTGTAATGTTTAACTTTTTTTTTTCCAATGTCTGTGACTTGTTTAAGTCTATGATAAACGCCTGACTTGTCTCATTTAATCCTGACCAGTACATTGTGGAAAAGTCCTGATTCCTAATGTATAGGTATAAGAACTAAGGTTTTCAGAATCTAGTAAATTTGCCTCAGAACATACAATTAAGAGCAATGAATAAACCACATTCTCTCTGACTTTCAAATCTGTTCTCTACTCCACTTGGTAAGAGAAAGATTATTGTACTATAAAACTATATTTTTAAAATCAACTTTCTTTCTCTATAAATGAGGTCAAATTAGGTGTTCCTTTTCTTCTGCCTTGTTCTACAGGCTTAGGAAAATAGGCATTAAATGGAGTCTGGGTCTCTTTTTTTTAAATCAGTATTGTCACAAAATAGAAGCCAAATTATTGAATACTTAGGAATTGTCTCCAAAACAAAGTGAAGTGAAGTGAAAATTGCTCAGTCGTGTCCGACTCTTTGCGACCTCATGGACTATACAGTCCATGGAATTCTCCAGGCCATGAACTGGAGACCTTTCCTTTCCTTTGGATCTTTCCTTTCTCCAGGAGATTTTTCCAACCCAGAGATGGAACCCAGGTCTTCCGCATTGCAGGTGGATTCTTTACCAGCTGAGCCACCAGGGAAGCCCAAGAATCCTGGAGTGGGTAGCCTATCCCTTCTCCAGCGGATCTTCCTGACTCAGGAATCAAACGGGGGTCTCTCCCCTACATTACATGTGAATTCTTTAACTACTGAGCTACCAGGGAATCCCAAGGACTGTATAATAATTAGGATATTGATTGTGGTATAAAAACAAAGAAAATTTAAATAACAGTAACCTAAAGGAAACAATATTTTATGTCTCTCTGAGGTTATCATCTGGTCAAAAGAAATCCAACCTAAGTATGGTGGATTCTTGCTGTCAGGATTAAAGTTTATTCTATCTGATGACACCATTTTCTGTCACTCAGGGATTCTACTCCAGCTCCAGCAAGAATCTGCATTGAAACCATCAGGCAGAGTGACTGGAAAAGGGGGAGGGTAAGCTTATGACATTCCTTTTGGGCCATGGCATGGAAGTTGCATATATCATTTGTACATCATGGAAATAATTTAGTTAATGGCTTATCTAGCAAAAGAAATTTGGAAAATTTATGTGTATCTGGATACTTGGGAAATTAACAAAGATCTTTTACAACATAAAAGAAAACTAGATAATAGGTGATAGTCCAAGGAATGTATTCTTTTTTTGAGGGGATACATAATCCATAGTTGAGTCTATTACCAGAGTTGTCCCAATATTTTTCTAGTTGATTAGCTGAATGAAGAATACATAGAGAAAATAACAAAGAAAAAAGTCAGAGAGGTGAATTTGTATTCAAAATCATTTAATATCTTTGTTAGGGTGGAAAGCATTAACAACTGTGCCATGAACATTTAAAAGATTGAGGCATTACATTTCCACTCTGGAATTTCTGTAGTTTAATATTGCAGTGGGTTGGTTCTTCATTAAACAGAATATATAGGCATTTTGCCTACTTAATCAGCTTCTTTGTGTATAAATGTAAATACTTAAAATATACTACTGTTTTACCAATATTTTAAGTGTTCCTACAGTGTCTTGAAAATATATAACTCATTATGAATAAAAAAAATAATCCAAGAGTTAAAGATAGTTTAGCTTTTCCTACTAGTATACTCTGTGGTTTCACATGTAAGCAATGTTAAATTTGAAGAGGGTGAGAGTGGTATGGAATAAAAGCTAAGATTGTTCATGTAATTTTTAAGAGGAAATAATGCTTACTTAATAATATTGCATCATTCTCAGGTTCCATATTTACATCCTGACTTTCAAAATATCTGTAGAATAGTTTCCTTCCTAAATGTGCATATGTGTTTTCAAACATACACACACATTCATATACATACATAGTATATTAGTATCGGCATTAGTAATAGAGCTCCATCTAGTGTTTACAGATACTGTAAAGCACAGGTAGATTTGTTTTGATACTTATTTAATAATAATAAAGCATTTTAAAAGTCAATTTATTTAGTTATTTATATTTAGTTTACCACAAGACTCTATCAAGGCAGAAAAGTAGGCTATTTTAAAATAGTACCTTGCTGCTGCTGCTGCTAAGTCGCTTCAGTCGTGTCCGACTCTGTGTGACCCCATAGATGGCAGCCCACCAGACTCCCCCAACCCTGGGATTCTCCAGACAAGAACAGTGGAGTGGGTAAGTGATGACAAAATCTTAATATTCCAATTATAATGGAACAGACTTATAAATTATTATGTAATTATAGCTAAAGTATTTAATTAATGCATAATTAAGGTCATATACCCATTTTTTACTCTCAGAAGGAGAAAAATTATTTATTAGTTGGATTTTCAAAACCTCTAGATTTTTGCTGTAATTCTCACCTTCTCAGTTTCTACTGAAGTTAATTAGGATGACATTCAAAATGCTAAACACAAGATACCTGTAGTGCTATGAAATGTTCAATAGCCTGTCTAAACTAGGTCACCCTAACAAAATACAAAATTAGTTTCAGTAACCCTTTCAGTTTTGAAAGATCTTATTGTTTGGGCAAATAAAGTTTGGCAGATATAGATGAGTCCTATTGCAAGAAATCACAATAATTGTGAAATATGAAATATTGCAAATTCTAATGTATAGAATCTGCTCAATGGTTAATATTTTTAAAATACATTTTCTTTTTTTTTTGCTAATTTCTATATGTAATTCCATTAACTTAGTCCTTGATTCACTTATTCAACAATAATCACTCACCTCCTATTATACACCAAATATTCTATTTGAGTACATTGGGAAAGACTGCTAATTATTCTCCTATATCCATTATCCTGTCCTTTGTTTTATCAATAAAATCCATCCTACACATCCAGTTTTAAATTTTTTTGGTGCTTAACCATCTAAATAACATTTCTTACCCTATCTTGTAGCTGAGTGCAGTCCTGTGACTGAATATAAACCAGTAGATGTGAACATAAATTATTGTGTGTGTTTATTGTGTGTAACTTCCAGGTCGTCTCTAAAAAACCTTTCCCGGTTCTGCGTCTTTTTCCTTTCTTCAGAAAGCAAAGAAGACAGGAGACAACTTCAGCCATAGCCATGGAGGAGGCATTTAAAAAAATCAATGAAAAAATCCCAAGACCTTTAATGACTTCACAGAGCAGAACCCCCTGGCCAGCTGGACTGTATCAGGAGATACAAGAGAAGTAAATCCCTGTATTACTCATGCAATTGTACCTTTGCATCTTATGTCTTCCTGTTAGAAAGGGTTTGTTTGCAGAATAATTATAAGGTACACAAGATTGATAAAATATAGTTCCTGGTGTAAAAAGTTCTTTCTTTTAATGAATGAGCCAGAAAAAAATAGACAACTGTATATAATATAGAATGATCCTAATGATGAATGTCTTGTAGCAATGATGCAATCGCCCAGAAAATTCTACCATGAGGGATTAGAGAAAGCTTCAGATAGGTAGGAGTATTTAAGGTTTATTTTGAAATAGTAGTTTAAGACTATCACATAAAAAAGTGGGGAAAAATGGGTAAAGAGTGCAGATCAAAGGAACACTATTTGCAAATATTTTAGGGAGACAGTTCAAAGTAAAGGAGGCATTTGGGAGGTAACAATTTACAAAAGAGTCAGAGAAAGGATTAAATGGCTGATAGAATCCTGAAAAGAAATACAGTAGATTTGTACTAGCCTCTGAAAGAGTTTTAATATCATTTAAAAGTTGACATATGTATAACTGATCCATTTTGCTGTGCACCTGAAACTAACACAACATTGTAGATCAACTATAATCCAATAAAACTTTTAAAAATAAATTAGCATTTTACCACATAGAAAATAAATTTTCAACAAAGAAATTATGTGAACAAGCAACCTACTAAACTATCCAGGGTTGAAAAGTCCTATGTGGTGTCAATGATGGTCAAGGAGAATTCATTTTGGCTCCTTATTATATGTGATTTTCTTGTGGAATGATAAATTTTCTCTTGTGTGAAAAGTTGCTCATTTACTCAGACTAAAATACAAGCAGCAACTCAGCTAGGAAGGGACAACAAAAGGAGATAAAATGCATTCTCCTCCCCTCGTTACTCTAATTAATCTATCATTTACTTTCCAAATAGTAGGAAATATGGGTAATAATTGAAGAACTCTTGAGCTGATATTTATTCTGCATTGGTCCACAGCAGTCAGCACAGCTGAAATGCTGGAATAATCAAATATAGTCTTGTCTTTACAATTTCAGGACTGGCCACCAGTAATTGATATTTTGAATTTTATTTGCATATGTTTTACTTCTTTGTATAAATAGCAAAAGAAAAAAGACAGAGAAGAAAACTTACAGAAACATTGGTAAAAAGTACTGATCGCCACAGTTTCAGACACACAGGAAAAATTTCGTGGCATGATGTCAAGAAAATATAGCTATATCCTTTTTCCACTGAACTATGTACATGCTCAAGAGGAATATTTCTATTAATCTCTCTTAGCTGTATATTTTCTACCTCATAATAATACATTCCCATTTAATGTAAACCAAGATAACCTGGGTCCTAGGTTTTATAGGTAAGTTAGCCTCCTCCAATTTGGAAAACTGAGTCTGCTGCCAGAGGGAATTCAATAATACATTGAATTAATGATTGCCAATCAGTGCGAAACAAATAAATCAGAGAATAAGCTACGTGATATAAATTCACCAAATCAATGAGTTCTCACAGTTAGAAATTTAACTGATTATTAGGCCAACTTTTTTCAAAACAGTCACACTATAAAAGATAATATGAGGCACAGCAAAGCTGTGAAGGCCAGACTGCAATCTAAGACACAAAAATTGGCAAATAGTGCAGACTTGCTGTCTGTACATTCTTGATATATCTCTGCTTCTTTGTGGTGTAACTTTACAATTTCTCAAAGGTCTACCAGTCCTGTAGGTCATAAAGTTTTTGAAGACATGTCTCTATCTTCTCAGACAGTTTCTGAAAACATAGAGAGACATTTGGGAATGCATGGGAATATTTAGGTTAAGACTTGACATTCTAAAAGCACTCAGATATTTTGTTCTTGTTTAGAGACTGTTTAAATTTACAGATACAAGATTAATTTAAGAGAAAATACAAATGGTCAACCTTTACTCCTCATTCCATAGAGGGCTACTTCAAGTGCATTATTTATAAGTAGATATATTATTCATAGCTGGGATAGAAGTTCAGCACACATGATTTTAAAAATACTTTTGGTGCAATTAGTGGAATTAGTCACATGTTGCTGGAAATAATAGATATAGATAAAATCACTTGTTGAATAAGAATGAAGTCAATTATCTGTCCTGAATGGGATCTGTATTGAGAATCATTTCCTTTCATCTCCAGGGGCAAGGTCATCACTTCTGGATCAATTCAAACAGTCTTAACTATATGTTTATAACTTTCCAATTTTCCAAATTTAAGGCTAAATCAGATTGATTCAACATTTACAATAATAAAAACATGCATGCTGTTTTTGTAAGGCAAAATATAGTATTTTATATAAAATATACTATATGTAGAATATAGTATTTATGGAATAATACTAAAAAAAAATCTTGCCAAGGTTTCCAAATGTACTTTTCACATGGAGTCAAGATACCAATTTGAATACATAGTCTTTCCTACATCAGGTAATCATCATCACATTCTCGTTGTTTTTTTGTACACTACATCAGAAACCCAAGAAACAGTTTAATGTGTACTTGAGAGAAAAATCATCTTCCACAAAGTCAACTGTTCGCATGGTAGGTTTCTGTGTAAAGCTATAAGTGGGATTGGCCCATTTCTTTGCATGGATGTGGAAAGTCTCATGATTTATCCATGGTTGTACAAGTCTAATTTGTCTGCTAAAGATACAGAAAAACAGGACTGTGTCCTTAACTACCCAAACAGAGATGGACAAAATCATCATTGAAAATTTTAAAGAGTAATGCAATAAGGAGATTAAAATTTTTAATGTGCATACTTGTTAGACCCTTAAATAAAACTAATTGGAAGGCTAAAAGAGATAAATGGGAATTCTACAGGACTTCTCAAAAGGACCCCAAAGCAGGAATATAATGGAATATACAACGAATCATTATGAAAATTAGCAACAGCTATATCCAAAACTAGATGCCAAATACCACTATGTATGCCCTGCTGATGGTCTATGAATAATGACAATGATCTTTGCATTAGAGTTCACTCTATACTAAGCACTTTTTCCTCATCTATTCAGGTATCACAATAAACCTGTATGTACTATAATTCTCTCTGTTTTGTAAATGAGGAGACTGACTCTCAGCACTTCTAATTTAATTGAACAGAGTTCCCTGGTGTATTTGTTTTCTACTGATGTATAACAAACTACTACAAACTTAGTGGCTTAAAAAAACTTCTTAAACTTCTGTAGGTCAGAAGCTAGCTTGCTATTTGATTGATGCTTTTCTTTCTCAAGCTATTGGCTGGTATGAGGGCTTATCTGAAGTTTCTGGTGGAGAATCCACTTCCAAGCCCACTGAAGTTGACAGAATTCAGTTCCTCATGGTTGTATTGTAGAACTACCTTGTTTTGTTTCCTTGCTAACCTGTGGGCTTGGGGCTACATTAGAATCCTAGCATTGTTACATTCATTGGCATGTAGCCTCCTCCATTTTCAAAGTCATCCCTTCATGCATCAAATCCCTTTGATTGTTTCTTTTGGTACCAGTCAGAGAAAACACTCTGCTTTGAAAAGAATAACTCGATGGGCTCAGGTTTACAATGATAATATTTTAATTTTAAGATCAAATGAATTGAGGTTTTAATTGCTTTTGCAAAGTCTCTTCAACATAGTACTTAAGATTAGTGTTTAATTGAGTATTCGGGGCATAGGAATCTAGCAGGTGCTGTCTTTAGAAATCTGCCTACCACACGTGGTTTGAGGGGATTTAGAAGTCAGATCTTGGAGAAGGCAATGACACCCCACTCTAATACTCTTGGCTGGAAAATCCCATGGATGGAGGAGCCTGGTAGGCTGCAGTCCATGAGGTCGCTAACAGTCGAACACAACTGAGCGACTTCACTTAGACTTTTCACTTTTGTGCATTGGAGATGGAAATGGCAACCCACTCCAGTGTTCTTGCCTGGAGAATCCCAGTGACAGGGGGAGCCTGGTGGGCTACCATCTATGGGGTCGCACAGAGTCGGACACGACTGAAGCGACTTAGCAGCAGCAGCAGCAGAAGTCAGATCTATTGATTAAAAACCAAAGCCATTCTCAATGAAATTAACTTGCTAATTTATACTAATTGTAAGTTATTGTGGCATTCAAGAATACCAAGTTTAAAGTGAGTTGTTTTGAGAGCAGAGATTACATACCAAAAACAAACAAACAAACAAACGTAATTCTAGGGAAGAATGTCTAGGATCTGCTTACTGGTAGCAGAAACAAAAAGTAAGACCTAGTAGACCTTTGCCTACAGTCTGAACATTTCAAATNAAGTCAGATCTATTGATTAAAAACCAAAGCCATTCTCAATGAAATTAACTTGCTAATTTATACTAATTGTAAGTTATTGTGGCATTCAAGAATACCAAGTTTAAAGTGAGTTGTTTTGAGAGCAGAGATTACATACCAAAAACAAACAAACAAACAAACGTAATTCTAGGGAAGAATGTCTAGGATCTGCTTACTGGTAGCAGAAACAAAAAGTAAGACCTAGTAGACCTTTGCCTACAGTCTGAACATTTCAAATGGAAACTGATTTAAGGAGGAAAACTTTTACCCTTATATCTTTTATCCTTGGTATAGTTTCCAGCAGGTATTAAATGTTAGCAGAGAACTTGAATACAGTAGGTGCTTAGAAATGCTATTGAATCATTAATATATTGTTAACTAATTGTAAATGAAAAATAGCATCATTACAAAATAAAATCCTAAAAAACAAATACTAAAATAAAGAAAAATCAGAATCCTTACATAACAATGGGGCTAACACTTGGTAATATCTAACATTTGGTAGCAATAAGTAGATCTAAATAAATATTTAAATAATGTAACTAGATGGAAAGAAGTGTTTATTTCTTCCTGTGGAGGTTTGCACTCAGCTGTCTTTAATCAAAGTATAGGAACTTGGATTTCTCCAATTTTGAGAAGTACTACCAGGCAATGGCATTTCCCCCTAAACCTGTATGGATCAAGATGGTTAGTTACCTCTCCAGTATGGTTGCCAACTTTGGGATTGTCTTTGCACTTAAAGGTTTTTGGTCAATTTCTATTTGTATGACCTGACTAGTAATGAACACTTTTAATTGCTTCTGTTTTCCACTACAAAGTTGTCCAGTCTAACTAGGCTAATATTAAGAAAGGTACAAGAGCATCATGGAAAGGGCATTTTTCTAACCATTTAATATAGTTCTAAGTTAACTGTCTTTGCCCTCAATATTCCTCTTCTATTAGGTTAACCAGGGGCTAGATAACCAAAAGGGGATTATAAAGTTTTCATGCTTTAGACTGCATATGATTTTATTCCTTCCCATTAGAATCTTAGCATGTTTCAAAAGAATTCACTACAAATCCCACATAAAAAACAAATGTGTTAACCTTTAAAGTCATAAATTCTCCTTTTTTTTTTACTAATTGTCTTTGACCTAGGAACTGAAGCCAGGTTCCCCCATTTTCTCAGTTAAGATATTATTCATATGCTCATTTACCTTTGTGAAAACTAGAGTTGATATTATTAATGCCACTTTTATTGAATCTAATGATATTTACTTGGCCTATAAAGGATAGGGCTTTGACCACTAATTACTTAGATAACCAAGTCTTTTGGAGATAATATCCACAATGTTTAACCACATATCTCTTTGGATGGATTGATGGGGGGGAACTTTTCTCATACAAACCTATATTCATGCATATTACTATTGGAGTATTCTAGTTAATCAAGGCAATCTGGCTATCTTTTCAAAGGTTAAAATCATTCAAGCAGGAACTAGTTCATTGTCTTCTAGGTTCAACTCTGTGGAACTTTCCTCAATTATGAGAAAAAAAAAAGGTTTAGATGAGTTGGTTTGTAAATACATGGAAATAATTTTTCTCCTCTTTTATAACAGAGCATGCAGGTTGTATATTATAGAGCTGATAGCATTCTTTTTTAATACTACAATTATTCACACTTTCCTTGAGGGAAAAAGGAAAGCTATTTACCTAGTTAAAATTGTTTCCCTTAGGGTGGGTGGGAAGAAGACTCAAGAGAGAAGAGATATATGTATCAGTTCAGTTCAGTCGTGTCCAACTCTTTTTGACCCCATGAATCACAGTACGCCAGGCCTCCCTGACCATCACCAACTCCCAGAGTTCACTCAAACTCATATCCATCGAGTTGGTGATGCCATCCAGACATCTCATCCTCTGCCACCCCCTTCTCTTCCTGCACCCAATCCCTCTCAGCATCAGGGTCTTTCCCAGTGAGTCAGCTCTTCACATGTGGTGGCCAAAGTATTGGAGTTTCAGCTTCAGCATCACTCCTTCCAATGAATACCCAGGACTGATCTCCTTTAGGATGGACTGGTTGGATCTCCTTGCAGTNTATAAATCTTGAAATTATTTGTTCTAGTTCTGTGAAAAATACTGCTGGTAGCTTGATAGGGATTGCATTGAATCTGTAGATTGCTTTGGGTAGTATACTCATTTTCACTATATTGATTCTTCCAATCCATGAACATGGTATATTTCTCCATCTATTAGTGTCCTCTTTAGTTTTAAATGACTGCAGTTCTAGACTTCTCCAACCTGATTTTTCACAAGGCAAAGGGAATCACCCAGTAAGAAACTTCACCCTATCTCTACAGGTAAACCTGTCTACCTTTCCTTTTTTTGAGATGCTTAAGAGCCTGGTAGATTTTATAACTGCAATTAGACAAAGCAGTCTCTTTCACTGTTCAACATTTCTTAAGACTGTCCTCATAATATAAGGCAAATCATTGTTTTCTCACTTTTTGAAAGAAAGTGCCATTGCATAAAATATGATTTTCAACTTGATGGGAACAAGTCCCAGTGATTTAGGTGATATTGAATTGTTTCATAAGTTCACTGAATAAACCCAGAAAAAAAAAAAAAGTTGCTTTTGACAGCAAGAGAAAGCAGGTTTCGTTCCTAAATCAGGAGGTTAAAAATATACTTGTTGAAACGATATGCTGAACTCTGTGTTTCTTGGCTTTGGCATATAGAGTTTAAAATAATTAGGCACAAGGACAAATGAGTCCATATTTTAAAGACAAGGGAAAAGAAAAAAACTAAGTGTAATTAAAATTCAAGTTTTAGAAAATCACTATTAATCTGACAAATATTTAAAACCAATATATGAAATCAATGACTTTATAATAGTATAATAAAAATATTAAATTTTTTCCTCTCCCCTTTCTTTCAATATACGTGAAAACTTCCAACTATCTTCTACCGCTTGGTCTCTATACTCTTGTAAAATAAGGTAATATAGTCTAATAATTTTTTTAAGAATCACAATGATATGGAAAACTATGAGGTATTGTAATATATGTAATTATGCAACTGTGTAAACTGGGAATTGTATTTTTATGCTCAAAGGCTTAAATTACATCATATTATGATTAGAGTTATTGAGAGCACTCTCCCACATTTCAGTAGTCTGTTATAGAAGAACATGAAAATGGTCCCTTAAAAAAAAAAAAAACTCAGAGTAATAAGAAATCTGAGAACTCATGAAGTTCAACCTCTCTCTAATATGGGAATATTCCTCAGACAGCACTGACAATGGTAACTGGGCCTCTGCTTGAACATTTCCAATGAAAAGATATGCATTACTTCAAAGAGGTGTCATTTTATCACTGATAATTATAGTCATTAAAAATATTTTGCCTTTTATCAATGGAAATATAAATTTAAAAAGTAAAATTTTGTTTTTGCTTTAGGCATGTCAGTCAGGGGCTCTGGGGTCCCTTCTTTCATCCACCAAATTACACAGCTTTTCTGTTGAAATCAATCTCTAGAGCTAAATAGTTACTTCAGGCATAGATTGACCAATGCAAATAAACTGGACTAACTATCTCATTTAGTCTTAAAAGTAAAATTCTCTCAAATAATAACTTTTGGTTATTTCGTGTAACAAATAGTGTTCTGGAAAGAATTAGATGTCACTCACAAGTGGATACCTGAAGAGTGTTTAAAAGGTACTGTTACAAAGGGTGGGTAGCATTATATAAAACCAATAAGAATTGGTGGAGCACTCCAGGGCTTGCAACAGAGGAGAGTTCTTACCTTCTGGTGCCTGAAAGGGACATGAGGATAGAGTGGTTACTGCTACCCCATGAGCACAGTTTTAGTTGTAGGAGAGGGCTGTTTGAGACCAAAGTGACACAGGGGAGGGAGTTAGAAACTAAATGGGCTGTTCATCTATCTTCCTTCCTTCTGATTTGCTATTGATACCTCTTATTAGTAAATACAGCCAGAAACCAGAAGCAGAAGGCTCACTGACACAATCCATAAACATCAGCTACCATGGGCACAGAGCCAGGCAGAGAATTGTGAACAGTGGACAAGAAAGTGAAAAGAAATAATGGTAAATTATGTACCAGAAACTATGCTAGATTATTTTAATAGCCTCATACAGCACTTAATGAAATGAACTTTTAGTATATCAACAACATAACCCCAAAAGTCCCTATATTAATAGTCATGAGGAAAAAAAAATATGATATCACAGAGGCAGATGTGACTACTGACACTGTGGACCTGATTCCATAATCTCATGAATAAAACATTGTTTTCAACTTGTGGTTCACTTGAAATATCCAGCTAATTTTACATTGAGTATTGCTAAGCTGATCTTTTCATTTATGATACTGATAAAATTGGTTTCTTCAAAGTTTTACAATTTTTAAACCAAGTTGGTTTCAATTCACTGTTACATTTTCTCAGCTCTCCTACTTCCACCCTCATTATTACACAGAAAATCTGTAAGTAGTATAATTACTCTTTTTTATCAAAGAAAACCATTTCAACCCTACATGTCTTTTATGACAACCTACTCTGCTTTGTTTTAATCCCAGTCCGTATCAACTTTTTTATAAACTCAAAGAAGTTTTCATTCTTCATTTATCACACTTCTGTTTTGTTTCTGATCTTCTTACCTGACTTCACCAATGAATGAAATTCTACCTTAAATTCCTAGTCATCTATTGTTGAGTTTTTAATAATAACTGCCCTATAATTGGGATCTCCAGACTATAATACAATTTTGCCAAATTAGATTATTTTATCTGCCCCAGGATTTTAGAAACAAGATTTGTATTATGTTCTCCATCTTTTACTCTGAAGCATGTTCCCTGAAGGGCAAGAGAATTCAGACATTTGAAAAATCACAGTATCCATGTTGCTTTTTTAGTACAGGTCCTGGTACAATTTCTGGCTGATAGTAAAAGTTTGGCATGTATCTTTGGAGAAAGACTGAAGTGCTGCCAAACATTACAGTATCAACCCTCTGGCTCCCTGGATTGCCCTCAAACACTTACCTCGACAGTATTAATCATAGAGTCATTCTTATTTCATTCTATATTGAAGATATTTGACTCAACTTGGACACTGTCCATCGATGTTTTTACCTCAGTTGGCTTTTTCAACACATGTTGAAATAGGTCGCACGTTCTGACCTACATTTAGATGTGCTTTTCTATGAAGCCATCTTCAGAATAACAATGTCCAGCCTGAATACTTTTTCTTCAGCCCTCCAACTTCACCTAATTCTTCTCCTATTTTGCTGTTTTTTTGGCTTGGTCTTTCCCACCAGAAACTATTTTACTACTTACCTGGTTATTTCAAATCCCATTGAAATGTGTTAATTGTTTTAATTAAATATTTTATAATTAAAGATATTTAAATGTATTTCAAAGACATAACTAAGAACAATAAAATAAAGACCACCAATTACTGTGGCATTCCCTTTGTGCCATTCTATGATTCCAAGGAAACACACCACCTAAACACTACCTTGAATTTTATGATAGCACTTTCATTTTCTTGCTTTCTTCAAACACACACAAGCACGCGCGCACACACACACACACACACACACTGTATATTTTTAACTTTATAAATGGAATCATGCTGTGTAAAACCTTTTGCAATTTCCTCTTAATAATGAATATTATCTTTATTAGGTTTATCTGTGTAGATGCATATGGCTATAACTTCTTTATTCACATTATCAAAATGCATCTAAAATTGATTCTGTTTTTCACTGAATTAGCTTTGTGTCTGCTACTATTCTAGTTACCTCTATTCAAGATGAAACACTTGCCTAGGATAAGGTCAAATTCATGCTTTACACATCATTCAGTTTTCTGTGAGTAAGGAAAATAAAAATCCAATGAAATTTAAAACAATCACTGGGTAAGCTGATCAAATGCAAGACCAATTAGAAACAGTGACATCTAAAGTCACATTTTCCTATGCAAAAAAAAAAAAAAAATATATATATATATATATATGCCTGAGAGGATTAGGAAAGCAGACTTCTGACTCAAGTTTCCTAGGTTCTACCTGTAATCTAGAGAAAGCTTTCATCTCTTTTTATTTCTTAGTTTCTCCTCTCATTTTAGAGACTAAACTTGTTCATACATCAAAATTTTCTTTTATTATTCAATTGAATAACTTATTTGAAATTACACTACAGAGTAAGGTTATCATGAATATTATACACATCTAATACCTTAAAGAGGCCTTGGCAATGTGTTCTGATGGTTATGATTTTTGGAAAATTTGAAACAAACAATAGCAGAAAGGTTTATCTATGAATATCAATACTTTTTCTCTTTTCTATGATAGCATTAGAGTTACAACTATTGCTGGTAGATTCCACTACAAGTATATTGAATTGAGATTGAGATATGAATTGAGATTACACTGTGTCTATGTTCCAGGGATATACTCTTTTGATTTGTAGTAATTTTCTCTATAGTTAGATATTGTTAGTCACAGAAGTCATGGTAGATATGTTAATAATGAAAATGTTGAAATAGCTTCCAGGAAAACTATTGCTTCTGTTCACTCTAAAAACAATTCCAGCATTTCGACCCTAAAGAAGCAAGACCAGAGATGGAGTCTGAATATGGAAAATATTTTATGAATGCAAAAGAAGTATGTGGAGAGTGGAGGGAAACTGAGAATTGAAACATACAAAGCCAAAAAGAAATTACTGAGTAATTCTTTCAATTGCCAAACAAGTAAGTAAAAAACTCAGGTTTTCAGACTCCAAGTTAAATAGATTTTTTCCTCCTGTCAGAAATACATTGATACATGATATAGGAGGACATACAGTTTCAAATGAATTATACAACAAAATAATTTCTGCATCTGTTATATACAAAATAAGTAGAAATTATTTTAGCAATGAGAAGTAAAGTGAAAGTTTTGGTTGTTGTTCAGTCGCTAAGTCCTTTCTGACTCTTTGTGAACCCATGGACTGCACCGTGAAAGGCTTCCATGTCCTTCACTATCTCCCAGAAGTTGCTCAAATTCATGTCCATCGAGTTGGTGATGCCATCCAACCATCTCATTCTCCGTCTCCCACTTCTCTTCCTGCCCTTAATCTTCCCTAGTATCAGAGTCTTTTCCAATGAGTCCTTTTTTTTTTTAGATCATTCTAATGTCAGCAATTCACTGAGTGGAAGATACATCTTGAACAGAAATAAAGTAGTCTTGAATTATTTGCTAATCTAACTAACAAATATTCTTTTCACATTGGAAAATATTTAATTTTTTACTGATTTCACACAAAATACTGATATTGACAAAGATAACATATTCATAATAAGCCACTGCAGTGAGGAGATATGAATGACAAATTGTCTAAAAAGTATTGTCCATTCAAAGTGTTGAACATGTGTCATTCCAAAGAATACCTGAAATACTCAGAAATCTTACAATATATGAAAGAAACCTGGTAAATATTTTCTTAACTTTGACAGCAATCCAAAAAGTCATATGGCTTTACCTTTACCACAAATAATGAGGCTTAGAGAATCTTTTCTAAAACTCTCAGACCAAAAAAAAACAAAAAAAAAACACCCAACCTAATAGGAAGATTGAATTATGTTTCTATTCTATTTATACAATAAATGACAAGACCATTGTCATAGAAAGATATGGTCAAATAACAAGTAACCAGAAAAAATTTGAATTTTAGAGATATTTAATAAAATATTTTTTCTGTATTTGCTATCTTTTATGTCTTTGCTTGATTTTTAAAAATATATAGCTAGTAATTATTTCTTATTCTAATAAATATTCACTTTAATACTTTATTTTATACTTGTTATTTTGTATGTTTTTGAAAGTTTCCCAAACTACATATTTATTACTTTGCTATTTTTTTTTTGAGGGGGGGGCTGCACCATATGGCACATGGAATCCCTGACCAGGGATTGAAGTCACATCCCTGCATTGAAAGTGCCAAGTCTTAACCACTGAAACACCAGGAAAAGTCCCTCCAAATTACATAAAATTTTACTCTACATAATCTCAATTTATACCCATCACATAGTAGTTACAATATTAGCAAATATTAGCATTTGTAACTAATTTATACATGTGTATGTATATATATATGTGGGATTCCCAGGTAGTATAGTGATAAAGAATCCACTTGCCAATTCAGGAGAGGCAAGATTCGCGAGTTCAATCCTGGGTCAGGAAGATCCCATGGAGTAGGAAATGGCAACTCACTCCAATATTCTTGCCTGGAAAATTCCATGGACAGAGGAGCCTGGTAGGCTATAGTCTATGGGGTCTTAAAGAGTTGAACCTGGGTTAGCAACTGAGCACACACACACTTATATGTACAAATATAGATGATTATGCATTTGTTTCATGTACATAGAGATGTTAGTGGAAAATTAATGTGCATTTTTATAAATATTCACTTTAAATTTCATGTATTCTCTGTGTTCATATTTCAGATAATTTTTAGTTTGCATTTGGATTATGCTGAGTAACAAAATAAAGGCATAAATGATTTTTAGTCCAGACAGTCAGACTGAACAAGAATAGAAAGTTTATAAAAGACCAGTAGTCTCCATAAAATGAATCACAAATACTACTTTGCCCAGAGTAAAAAAATACTATATAATTACCTATATTTACATATATTACATATATTCACATATAGGTAATTATATAG
>SJYV01038660.1:158857-186939 GCA_006410875.1 Neotragus pygmaeus | reverse complement strand
ATATATCAGTGAAGGCAATGGCACCCTACTCCAGTACTCTTGCCTGGAAAATCCCATGGACGGAGGAGCCTGGTAGGCTGCAGTCCATGGGGTCACGAAGAGTCGGAAACGACTGAGTGACTTCACTTTCACTTTTCATTTTCATGCATTGGAGAAGGAAATGCCAACCCACTCCAGTATTCTTGCCTGGAGAATCCCAGGGATGGGAGAGCCTGGGGGGCTGCCATCTATGGGGTCACACAGAGTCAGACATGACTGAAGCAACTTAGCAGCAACAGCATATGTATATATATACATGCATACTTAAAAATAAGAGAATTTTTTGAAAGAGACTTGAAGCAGGAACCACTGTATTTAAAATCCTGAATTGTAGAGAGGAAAATATAGTTTTCAAATATGAATGTATTCATGGATATATGCCATGACAATTTTTGACTCAAATCTAACATATTTGCATAACTATCAAAGTATTCTGTAAGCTTCTGAGTTATGAGCAGAGATAGTTTATATCAGAATTTATCACCTGGATTCTTCTACTCATGCTACAAGGAAAAAATAAAAGCAATGTTTGCTGCACTGTGTTGAACACATTGTCTTGAAAAGAACTGGTATCAATTTTTGAAGTTTCAAGAATGAAACTTAAAAATATAGCTTGTCAGAAAAACATAGTGTAGATGTTTGTGATACTGCAGTAGAATAAGAGTTTCATGTTATTAGAACAGATGACAGTTCAATCTAGTGAAAACAATGCCATCTGAAATATATTAGATCTATGTATTATCTATTTTACATAAAATAGATTTTACACGAATGTACACACAGCATGGGTATACATGTAATTTAACACTTCAAAAGTTAATGTCTTTGTCATTATTCACAATAGAAAGTATGAAAAGCAATTTTGTGGTGGCTTTAAAAATATTTTAAGATGACTACATGACAGTTATGTCATGTTGTTTTATATATCACAAAGATAGTCATTTGACACAGCATGAAACAAAGTGTTATTGCTGGGTCTACTATAATTCAGTATCATATGTTCAAAGTCCTTCGAACAAGTAGTGATTTAGAGAAAAGTATTATAAACTCCAGAGTCAAAAGGCCTAACTTTGAATCTTGATCTTGCCCTTTAAAGGTTGTGTGATCTTAAGCAAATTGACTGACTTCTCGGTACCACTTTTTTTGCTATGAAACTGTCAATAATATTTGCCTTTTAAGTTTTATTGTCAGAATTAAATCAAATAAGAAAAGGCACATTATGCACTATGTACTCTCATATTTGGTGAAATTTCAGGTTCACTTCTCCTTTATTCCTTCCATACAACTTCATGGGAGAAAATTATTAGTAATGAAGGCAATAATAACAATATTAAAAGAGGCACAATCTATATACAATCTTATGCTATAGATTTTTTTTTCATAGAAGGAACAAAAATGTCAAAATCCTTTTTCAATGCTCTTGAGTTTTTAGGGAACTTATGGAAAATTACCAAGGAGCCCATTTTGTCTGTAATAATCTAACTTAAGACATTGACAAACAATTATAGATATGTATGTTCAACTGGAAAAAGCTAGTATAGAGAATAGAAGCCAGCTATAATGTCTGTATCTTCCTGGAATGGGTTCATTATGTATACACTTCAAAGAACTTCAGCAATAGTAAATATTTTGCAGACAATTTGGTATCCTAGTGTTTACCATATATCAGTGAAAGTGCTAATACTTTAAAGTTTCTCTCTATATATCTATGTATGTGAGTATGCTTATTCTAGCCCAAAATGAATTCAGGACAATTAAGAAAAACAAACCAAGCAAAAGCATATGGTGAGGAAGAGCTCCTCCTTCCATCCAGATGTGAGGGAAGAAAGATTAGTATAGAAAATCATTGAACCACATATGCTTAATGCTATGGACTCTTTATTTTAAACATAACAGGAGAAAAATCATGAATGAAAACCTGAGTAGAAGTAAAGTCAGTAAGAGTCCTAAATTACCACAAGTCAAACATCTCAATGCTTTGAGAATGAATAAATATAGTCAAATATATGACTGAAAGAAGTAAGAAAGACAGGTTTGAAAAATGCCTTCTTTATTTTCCTGAAAAATAAAATGAAGATATCAAACTTTGGGGAAAAAACTTTATTAGTTTTTCCTAAAGAAGAGAAAGGAGCTATGTAAAGGAATATATGACTATACTATACTACATGAGAAAAAAAATTTTAATCAATTGTTGTCAATATGCCTACCAAAATGTTTAAATAAAAATTCAAACATAGGTACTGTTTACAGGTGTTTTATTCTTCCTATCTGAATAGACTTGCAGATAAAAATTCAAATTAAACAGTACCAAAGGTTCTCCAGGCATATATAGCAGTCATATTGGCATGCTATTTTTTTAATCTTCCCAAGAATTCTGTGAGATATCAATTTTACATTTTTGGGGTTGAGGAAAATGAGATGTGAAAAAACAAGTAACTTTCATAAAGTTATCAAACCCTTATAAAATGATAGTATTTGCTTCTTCATTTTGTGAAAGTCTGTATACAATTGGAAATCTCCTAAATACTTGGTATTCAGTTCAGGTCAGTCACTTGGTCGTGTCCAACTCTTTGCAAGCCCATGAACCGCAACACGCCAGGGCTCCCTGTCCATTACCAACTGCCAGAGTCAACCCAAACCCATGTCCATTGAGTCGGGGATGCCATCCAACCATCTCATTCTCTATCATCCGCTTCTCCTCCTGCCCTCAATCTTTCCCAGCATCAGGATCTTCTCAAATGAGTCAGCTCTTCATATCAGGTGGCCAAAACATTGGAGTTTCAGCTTCAACATCATTCCTTCCAATGAACACTCAGAACTGATCATTAGGATGGACTGGTTGGATCTCCTTGCAGTCCAAGGTGAAGAGTCTTTCCAATACCACAGTTCAAAAGCATCGATTATTCGGTGCTCAGCTTTCTTTATAGTTCAACTCTCACATCCATACATGACTATTGGAAAAACCATAGCCTTCACTGGACGGACTTTTGTTGACAAAGTGATTTCTCTACTTTTTAATATGCTATCTAGGTTGGTCATAACTTTCCTTCCAAGTAGTAAGTAATTTCATGGCTGCAATCACCATCTGCAGTGATTTTGAAACCCCTCAGGAAAAAAAAAAAGTCAGCAACTGTTTAATTCACCAGTAATATTAACAGGGTCTATGGGTTTCTTTGTGGATGTATTAATACTTTTCAGTTCCTTTTAACAAATTACATTGTTTTGATCAGTTTAAGTAACTCTGTTTCCCAGGACTCTATTTAATAAAATTGTCAAATCTATTGCTATAAAACTGTTTATGATGTTTCTCTACTGTTTTGAATCTCCATAGGATCATTGGTTATACACTCATTCCAGTTATTGGTAGCTTGAACCTTCCCTCTTGTTTTTTTCAATCTTGCTAATGATAGGATTTTTCAGTAATATTAATCTTTTCATATAACCAAACTTTGGGGTTTCCTTTTTCTTTATTTTTTCCTATTTCATTTATTTCTACTCTTACCATTACCATATATTTTCTTCTATTTAATTTGTATTTAATTTGGGATTCTTTTCTGTTTTTTTTTTTTCCCCTCTTCAAAGTGGAAATACAGATCACTGTCAATAATATACAGCTTCATCCTCACAAGTAGAGATAAAGTGGAGATCACCTTGGAATGAATGGGCTTTACAATTATTAAGAAGGTATAAATTTGATGGCATAGGACTGGGCTAAATTAGGAAATAATGATGTTAATGTAAATGTATTATTCAGCTGATAAAAGTTCCAATTACATTCAGAGAACAGAAAAATATTGTTTTTGTTAGAGGTAATTTTTGAAGCAGTTTGTCTAAGAAGGCAAAGTCTTTTAGTCACCGATCTCTGACTTTTTTGAAGACTTCTGATTTCAGAAACATCAGTATCTGTTGAACAATATGACAGCACAGTTGCAAATTGAAGTTTGGAAATTTTTTGTAGGAATTAGAAGTATATTTCCTGCCAGTACTATTATAATTGGTCTAGAAAATTGCTTAAGAACAATTCTAGAGAATAGATAAAAAAACATTTTTGTAGTAGAAAATTGTAACTCTAAGGGCTATTGTTGTTATTTAGTCACTAAATTGTGCCTGACTCTTTGTGACCCCATGTACTGCAGCATGCCAGGGTTCCCCATCCTTCACTTTCTCCCAGAATTTGCTTAAACTCATATCCATTGAATCAGTGAGGCCATCTAGCCATCTCATTCTCTTTTACCCCCTTCTCCTCCTGCCCTTTGTCTTTCTCAGCTGCAGGGTCTTTTCTAATGAGTCAGCTCATAATCCGTATTTAATTGACTACCTTTTATGTAACAGTGAAGGAATTCACATGAATTTATATATCTATATTCTCCACAATCCTATGAGGCAAATGACATACAAAAAAAGTACACAACTTGTCAAAGGTCATCAGCAAGTAAAGAGCATAGCTGAGAATTACTATCAGATTTTCTGATTCAGGACTCATAAGTATTTCACTGCTATCTGGGATATCATATAGAATCTTGTTCTTTAGTTTCTACAGAGGTATATACATCAGCTGGAGGGATTTGCCTAAAAATATGGTTCTGTATTCATCTTTTCTAACCCTTCCTATACTTTTGAAAGCATAGATTTTACTGGTTTGGCACCAAGGAAAAAAAAAAGTTAGGGACTGAAGTATGTTATTTGTTAAACATACAGATCATACTGGAGTTTGTAAAAAACTCATAGATAGGATTCCCTTACAGGAATGCAGGTTCTAAGCTTTAAGTAACCCAATGTGGTGGTTCAGTCACTAAATCATGTCAACTCTTGTGACCCTGTGGACTGTAGCCTGCCAGGCTCCTCTGTCCATGGGATTCTCCAGGCAAGAATACTGGAGTGGGTTGCCATTTCCTTCTCCAGTATCTTCCCAACCCAGGAATCGAAGCTGGGTATCCTTCATTGCAGGCGGATTCTTTACTGACTGAGCTATGAGGGAAGTAAGCCAATAGCACAGTTATATTTGATCACTTGAATTCCCTTCCCTGGACTTGTAGTTTGGAAACAAACTTGAGAGACAAAATATTGACTTAGAGACAATCTATGAGCTGAGTTGTGCATTTGCTGATATTAAGAGAAGGAAGAAAAAACACAAAAGAAAGCTAGAATAGAGGAAGAGTGGGAGGATCTGAAGTAAATACAGTAACTTGAATAAAAGATATCAAAAGCATCATCAGAAAAGAAGATAGGCTTGAGTAAGATATAGAATTAAGAGTCTAGAGTCAGGAGAAGAGAGAAAACCGTGGAAAAGAAAGTAGGACATATTAGGTCAAACATGAATGTAGATGGACATTCTTGAAGAATTAGAAAATGAATTCTGATCTGGTGACTTTATTTTTATGTGTCATAATGCACAGTCTAATCAGACTTATCTAAAGAGACAAAAAAAGAATAGGATCCCTGATTCCCTCTGAAAATGATAACTCTTTTAATATAACTGTCTCTGAACCAATAATATAGCATTATTCCATTCTCTGTGGTCTTAATTTCTTAAATTTCTATCCATTAAGATTCCAGTTCTGTGGTCATGTTCTGTAATTGCTTATTTCTTCAATAAAAACTACTAGAGCTAATCAATGAATATAGTAAAGTTGCAGGATATAAAATCAACACTCAGAAATCCCTTGCATTCCTTTACACTATTAATGAGAAAGTAGAAAAAGAAATTAAGGAAACAATTCCATTCACCATCGCAACAAAAAGAATAAAATACTTAGGAATATACCTACCTAAAGAAACTAAAGACCTATACATCGAAAACTATAAAACACTGATAAAAGAAATCAAAGAGGACACTAATAGATGGAGAAATATACCCTGTTCATGGATTGGAAGACTCAATATAGTGAAAATGAGTATACTACCCAAAGCAATCTACAGATTCAATGCAATCCCTATCAAGCTNGATGATCCAGAGAGACGTTGTGGGGTGGGAGGTGGGAGGGGGATTCGGGATTGGGAGCTTGTGTGCACCTGTGGTGGATTCGTGTCTATGTATGGCAAACCCAATAGAGTATTGTAAAGTTAAATTTAAAAATAAATAAATTAATTAATTAAAAAAATAAAAAATAAATAAATAAAGAGCTCCTAGAAAGTGAAAAGAAAAAAAAAAAAGTTATTGAGTATTTAGACTATGCTAAGTTTTGTGCTGAAAGTCTGGCTGTGTAGGGATGACAAAAATATAATCTTTGCCCTCTTTGAGCTAAGAGATATTTGGAGATAGACATGTAAATTGTAAGACCACAATCCAATGAGTGCCAAAAAAGCAATACAAAAACCAATTCCTGGTTTACTGGAGATTGGAAACATTCGATGAATAAATATTTAAAATTAAGATGAGATGAAATTAAAAAGAGCGTCTGCTCAGAAGTCAGGTACCCAAGAAAAGATTGGCAAGAAAGGAACCCAGCAAAGGAGGGGACCAGTGCTAGTAACTGGCTAAAGATATAAACAACCAAAGGCCCTGAACTAGTTTTGTTTATCTTTTCCACAAAAAGAAAATAATAACAATAAAAACAAATGGCAGGGTTGCCAACTCAGATATGAAAATTGCNAGCAAAGGAGGGGACCAGTGCTAGTAACTGGCTAAAGATATAAACAACCAAAGGCCCTGAACTAGTTTTGTTTATCTTTTCCACAAAAAGAAAATAATAACAATAAAAACAAATGGCAGGGTTGCCAACTCAGATATGAAAATTGCCAATAAAAAGTGATACATCAGAGATACTAGGAAAGAAACTTTGCTTTGAAAATGAATCGTGGACCCCTGTTATCACTGAATCTTGTAATATAGCTCTAGAATATTTCAGCTACTTACTATTCCATCCTATCAGATTTAGAAAAATGACAGGCTGAGTGCTTAGCCTAAGCTGTTTCAGAAATTAATTCCAAATATTATACCAAAAACTGCTACAACATATAAGGCATCATATAAGCTTACTAAGCCAGAATACTGACAATAAAACTTGCAATGGTGCCACGGTGTTATAATCAATGTCTAATTGACTTACTAATAAAATGAAAATATTCCATCATATATTTGTCTATAGATCAAGAGCCTACTAAAATGTGTCAAATTTATTTTTGGACTAGAATGTATAGACAGACTAAATATTTGCTATAGGTTAAGAAGTTCAATAGCTTCTTTAAAAATATATTTATATTTGAGATACAGACTCTCATGGCACCCAACTACCAAATTTCTAGATTTCTAATTTCTAAATGAAGTCTGTATTTATATTTGACCAACGTTGCATAACTACTTGTCCAGTATGGTAGGCAGTAAAATAATGAATGATATGGATATATTATCAACTAAATCAATGAAAAATACAAAGCTTTACTGTATAGCTGGGAGGGATGGAGGGCAGGAGGAAAAGGGGATGACAGAAGATGAGATGGCTGGATGGCATTTCCGACTCAATGGATGTGAGTCTGAGTGAACTCCGAGAGTTGATGATGGACAGGGAGGCCTGGCGTGCTGCGATTCATGGGGTCACAAAGTTTCGGACACGACTGAGAGACTGAATTGAACTGAACTGAACTGAAGAAGTAAAACTTGAGTAGGTGAAAATGATGCTATTCTGTAACTTAAAAATATATACTGGAATATATGCACACATACACATACTCCCACGTATATGGATAAATACATACTCACATTTTATTATTTTATTTGAGAAACAGGCTTTCTTTCATTTCAGGCACAGTATATTGGGGAATTTACTTTGTAATCTTATACATTTAATTGTTTTCCTTATTTCATAAGGAAGAATGATTTAAATTATGCCAAACAGATGAGAATCTATCTTCTTGCAGTATACATTCTAAACTTTTCTCTCTCAGTTACTCACTTCCATATTGCAACATATACTTACAGCTTAGATCTTTGCCTACATATAGAACAAGCAGGATACAGTTTCAGTTTGGCAATCAGTAGTTAATGCAACAAAAGAAACATTTACTGAGACAGCTTCCCCACCACTGGAAACTCCATCTCTCTTACACATTATTTACCACAAGCGAGCTTCCACAAGAAGGTAACATGATCCCACCCATCGTCTATAGTTATTTGATCTAGGGATATAGATACCTTACTGAATCTAAGATAGTTATAATCATCTCTGATAAATTAAAATTTAAAAGAAATATTATAGTAGGATTTATGATAGCTAAATCACATTAATTGCTTTCTTCTTAACAGAAAAATCTGAAACTCTTTAAGCAGAATCCATGAAGGAAGCCCTGTGACTTGATTTACCAACTCCTCCTTGGAAAATAGGGAGATTTTTAAACATATATCCTGCTAACAATTTCCTTTTCTCCTAATGTTGCTAAACGCTGTTTGGTTTGTCCCATTATCTTCCCCTGTGCACACACAACTGACCTGCTTGTTATCAAATTCCCACTTCAGTTCAGTCGCTCAGTTTGTCCGACTCTGCAACCCCATGGACTGCAGGCACGACAGGCTTCCCTGTCCATCACCAACTCCCAGATGCCTTATGGGAACAAAAAAACAGTTTTTTCTTTTCTGTGGTAAATGATAATGAGTCATCTTTGCTCTCAAAGCCCAAGCAAAGTTTCCTTTCTAGACCAGATAATATCAGTTTCTTTCCTTAATTACTTCACTTACTTGCAAGTTTCCTTTCCTTTCATTTCCAATATCCATTTTAGTTGAGTGTTGCTTCTCTGTCAACACTGACTAGAGTATAGCTATCCAAAATGTTACAAAAAAAATTTGTGAACCCATATCCACGCCCAACATATACAAGAAACAACAAATTTACCTTTCTTCATTGATTCTGAAAGAGGTGCAGTCATTGACAGTCCTAAAAAAAAATGAAATTAAAAAATGAAAACAGAAAAAACACATTTAGTTTCTGAACAAGTAGCAGAACAACAGCCCCTGAGGAACTGCACCATTGTAATGGATGCTGTGGTTTCCTGCTTGGATGGCCCTTAAGAAGGACTCCTTCCACCTGTTGGGAATGCCCATGCTGAAGATAATACTCAGCTGTAAGTCATTTCAGGGAACTGTTCTTCACTGAAGAGAGGCACAATTCTCAAAGTCATAGATATTTCCTTCCTGGAGAAGCCTATATCCAATTGACTGGTATAAATACAGTACAGTTGGAGAAGGAAATGGCAACTCACTCCAGTATTCTTGCCTGGGAAATTCCGTGGATGGAGGAGCCGGGTAGGCTACAGTCTATGGGGTCGCAAACAGTCGGGATACTTCACTTTCTTTCTTTCTATAGTTTCTTTTGGAGAGGGAAATGGCAACCCACTCCAGTGTTCTTGACTGGAGAATCCCATGGACGGAGGGGCCTGGTGGGCTGCAGGCTATGGGGTTGCAAAGAGTTGTACATGACTAAGCACCTAACACACACACACATACATGCACACAATACAGTGCAGAGATCCAGTCCCCTCCCCACCATAAGAGGAAACTCTGAAGGCCCTCCCAGTTGCAGTGCTGCCCATGGACTTGACTGAAACTTTGCTGTGACTATAGTGCCACAGAGCTTCTCCCACTGCCTGCTTCCATGTCCATCCCTTTTCTTACAGGTGCTGATTGTGACTCTGCTCCCTAATACATTTCCTGAACTCTGATCTTTCTCAGATTCTGCTTCTAGGGAACCTATCCTGCAACAAATACCTAGAAGAAAGAAATATATGCACATTTAATATGTACACAATAATACATATTAATACATACTAGCTACTTATTTTCAGCTCTTACATGTACAATGTCCATCATACTAAATATTTTCATTGCTAGTACTAAATGCTTTAAATACTAATCCTAAATACTTTACTTGCAGTACTTTTGAGCTTTGGCATGTACATTAAACTACAGATAAGTAAACTTTAGGCAATTTATACTATATTGCTTAAGTGACAGAACTAAGAATCAAAACCGAATGATCTAACTAAAAACATACTTCCTTCATCACTTTGATATATACTATCTCAAATATCAAATCAGAAGCTAAAATCTGCTTTTCAGAAATGAAAGTATAGCATTTGAATTTCCTGTGCCAAAAATTTCCTTTTTAAATTGTTATCTAATGTCCAGGGTTGACTCAAGTGATACTCCACTCATGGAGCCAGCGCCAAGAAACACTTGATGCGTTTTTATATGCTATTTAGTTCATTACTGGGGCTCTTCAGTACTTTACTTGTTTCACAGCACACAATTCAATGTGTTGAAATATCACGAGTGGCAACTCTTCATAGAGTTAAAATCTTTAGAGAAAGAGAATATCATTTACAAAGGGCAGATAAGTAATTGGCTAATGGTGGGAGAACAGATTAATCAAGTCAGTCTTTACATGAACAGTTTGATATTCACATGCAACTGAAAACAAAATTTTCTTCTTTGCTGTTTTCAGTCACTATTTGAATTAATTTTAAAACATTTATAAGACAAAATATATGATTTACAAGGCTGAGTTATTTAGCCAATGTTTAATCACTAAAATAATCTTGAACTCAGATTTTTTTTCATGTTTATTTGGTATATAATTTTCAGTTAAAGTATAATTAACTTACATATCAGTAATACAGAAAGCCAAAATGAACAAAATTTCCTCTTATTGATCTTAGTGCTTTTGGTTTTTTTGAAACAAATGTATTCACATATTATAGGTTTCCATTTAATATGTGAAAGTGTAATACTACCTAGAACAATTGTTTGAAAGTTAGAAAAATTGTTTTTAAAGATATATTTAAGCAAAATTTCTTAACTAGAATTAGCAGTAATTTCTCTTTATATGAGTACATTTTATTTAAACAAAGTCACTCCATATTGCAATAAATAGAAAAAAAATCAAGATTTCAAGTTATATAGCTTTTAGAACTACAATCAGATAGTGTGTGTGTGTGTGTGTTTAATAATCAAATATTGTGCTTTAGAGAAGTTCTACCTTGCTGCTGCTGCTGCTAAGTAGCTTCAGTCGTGTCTGACTCTGTGCAACACCATTGACTACGGCAGCCCACCTGGCTCCTCTGTCTGTGGGATTCTCCAGGCAAGAATACTGGAGTGGGTTGCCATTTCAAGTCTCATTCTTGGAGTACCTGCATAATAGATTCCATGGTTTATTAAAGTACTTAAGCAATCAGAATGGAAGATATATTCAGTTCTTTTCATTTAGAAGGAAATAATATTTCATTATGGGTTATCAGTGTAGAGAAACTGTATTTGCAATATGATCAAATATATCATCTATCAGGCAGAGTCATCAAGCTATACAAGCCATGAAATTGGAGTAAATCTGTTTTGTGAAATAGAAAAAGGAAATATAGAACTCTTCTTATATATTACCTATTCATACTGACACATGTGCAATGTAAAGAAAGTATTGTTAATTCTGGGAGTTTCTCCATATTTCGGTGTACTTAATCTTTGTTCACCTTATCAAAGGATGTGAAGCTATAGTCCCTGAGTCTACAAAAATTTACTGAATTAACCATTTGGTTTGACTGATAGAAATGCCTAGAAATTGAGTTGTCTTCAATGCACAATCTGAGTTAGCACACTGGAGTACATAGTATCACAAAGTTTACTGCTGCTGCTTCTGCTAAGTCATTTCAGTCATGTCCGACCCTATGCAACCCCATAGACAGCAGCCCACCAGGCTCCTCCATCACAGGGATTCTCCAGGCAAGAATACTGGAGTGGGCTGTCAATTCCTTCTCCAATGTATGAGAGTGAAAAGTGAAAGTAAAGTCACTTAGTCGTGTCTGACTCTTCGTGACCCCATGGACTGTGGCCAGGAGGCTCCTCCCTCCATGGGATTTTCCAGGCAAAAGTACTGGCGTGGGTTCCCATTTCCTTCAAGCGGGAGCATTTCTCCATGGATCCAGCTTAGATATACACAAGACTTTGGGACAATCAGTATAGAAAAGTATGACTTAGTCCAATACAGAAAATTATGATTAAATAATGCCTGAGAATATCAAAGATAATGAATATCAAAGCTCATGTATCTTTCAAAAGGAGGGATTTGTATTTGAGATATTTAATTCATGCTAAAACAATTGTTTTTAATTATAAGAAAATTCAAACTATAGAGGGAGGCACAAATTAACTGAATTTGTATAAGAATTTGATGATTTCACTGAGAAATTATAGTTATCTACTTGGCTTAGATAATCATTTTAATTTAAATTTTGAAGTGTCCAAGAACTTAGAAACATGGAAGAAAGCTTTAAACAAAGAAGGAAAATGACTTCCACAAAGTTACTAGAAATTGTCAGCATGGTAATCTTAGTTGGCCAAGTAAAGACATGATTTAATGACCAGAAGTATTCACTGACCAAGCTATCACAAAACTAATATTTATTAATCCCTTTTTATGTGACATTCATAAAATATAAAATATTTATATGCATTATCACATTTAAAATCCAAATAACATTCTGAGAAGTTGTGAACTATTCTATTATTATCATTATAGATAAGGTAACTAAAATTAGGAGAGATGAAATGTAATAGGATACAGAAATGTGTAAGCACTCACATTGCCCCATTTGGCTTCCTAAAGAGAAACCCTGTTTCCTCGAGATACCTCACAGGATGCTTAATTCAGCTTTGCTCTGATGAGTAGAGTGCTGAGCTGACGGCTGAATAGGAGATTTGGAGAAGTCAAGAGATGGGAAATCTGCTTTCCTTGAGATTGGAGAGACACAAACCAGACAAGTGGACAAATCAGGAAATTAGAGAGTTCCAGAGAAGACAGCTGGAGCCATTTGAAAACAAACTGCATTGAGGAAAACCAAAAGCAGTGTGAGAGCAGCCATGAAGTGTGGAAATTTCATCAAAAAGTCACATTCTAACAGAATTTGCAGGATGCTTTGTAGCTGATGTTTCCCTGATATTTTAAGAAAGGCCTGTGGTTTTCTTCAATAGTTTGAAATAAGACAGAATCTTTGCTTTCCTATTAATTAACTTGAATGAGATTTGGTTTAAAGAGGATGTCTTTAGACTCAAAAAGCCTGTTTATTTCCAATTTCATGACGAATTACCCAATTTATACAACTAGCAATTAGTAGAACTGAGATTCCATTCCTTAGCTAACTTGTAGTCCTTGCTCCCAGTATCGGTGTTTTCTCCCAAGCTTATCTTTTTCCTCTTGAGAAGAATATTCACTTTCTTAAAAATAATTGAAAAAAACTCCATAAGTTTTTCTTTAAAGAAAAACTAAACAGCCACAGAAACAGCTGAACCCATGCTACTTTCTGTAGCATCGCGACATCCAGCCAATTATTTAAAATTACAGATTTTAAATTGCAGTTTCACTATCTAGGTTGTGGCTTTTGCTATAGAAAATAGGGATCCTTCTCTTTCCCCAAAGAATAAGAAATTTCAATCCGAGTAGACAAAAAAAATACAATAGATAGCTAATAAATTTCAAAGTGAAAACAGAAAGATGTCAAGTGAATTAATGTGGAAAAAAGCTATACCAGGAGAGGCAAGAGGACTTTAGAAAACCTTTAAGCAGTCAAAACACAGAAGCAGAGTCTCCAGAATAACCCAAATTTTGCCATAGAAAAGATAACTGTAAGGTGTTAGAGGCACAGAGACAAATATGTACCAAAAAGACACTTGTAAAAGTTGTAATATTTTTGAAGGTTGATGATAAACTCAGTTTCTTTCCCTGTTGGTGAACTTATTTGAGTTCGAACACAAGATTCTGGATAAGGTTATTTTATTTAGCCATCTTGCTTCCTTATAAATGTTTGGAGCATTTAGAATAATTGTGACTGTTTAGCCAAATAATGTTTGTTTAACAGCATGTATGGAGTGTCAGAGAAATCCCAAACACTTACAAATCATGTTTGTTTCTAACCAAACAAAACACTTTAGGAATAGATAATCCTAAATAAGGATTGTGTTGTTGTTGTATTAGTCTCTCAGTCTTGTCTGACTGTTTGTGACCACATGGACTGCAGCCCACAATGCTCCTTTGTCCATGGGATTCTCTAGGCATGGATACTGGAGTGG
Organism: Neotragus pygmaeus; assembly: GCA_006410875.1. Classification (NCBI taxonomy): domain Eukaryota; kingdom Metazoa; phylum Chordata; class Mammalia; order Artiodactyla; family Bovidae; genus Neotragus; species Neotragus pygmaeus. The sequence goes on along the minus strand of SJYV01038660.1, from coordinate 172,853 downwards.
GTAGCCATTCCCTCCTCCAGAGGATCTTCCCAACCCAGGGATCGACCTGGGTCTCATGCTTTAGGTGCAGATTCTTTACCATTTGAGCCACTAGAGAATCCAAATAATGATTACGAGTAATTGAATAATTCTATGAAGTGTTTTGTGAATTTTTATTTTTTCAACATTTTCCTTTCAAGCTTATATTTTAAACAGAGATTTGCTTCATGAGAGATTTGTTTTATCCTCTGTATATGAAATATTTTTCACTAACCACGGTCTATAATATTGAGTCATTTTGAAGTTTTATCAGAATTCTCAGGCTGTATTTTGTCTTCCTTGTTGCGATTATAAATGCTACAGTATTAAACTCCTCAAGTTAAGAGAACTTGAGACGTTACTTCTAAAATCAAACATGTTATCATTTTCTCTTCCGCACATCCCAATATCTACTGGTATCTAGTAAATTGGCTTAAAAAGGCAAGTATTCAATAAATTCATGTTGATTTATTGTTCTTTCAGTTGCACAGCATTTGTGATAACCATTCCCCATAGTTCCTTGAGAGTAAACTGGAAATTGTGCCCCTATAGTTTCCCTAGGAACAATGACTCTCCAGTCAGATCATGATTTGCATTGATCCAGCCAGAGAATAGCACAGGAAGTTTTCTCATTTCTATGTCCAGAAAGATTCATTCTGTTTATTGTCCTGAAATCAGGGGGTGAAATCATAGTTAATATATCTTAGCACATGAACTATTAAGTGCATTTTTCTTTGTCTGTAGAAACCAATGGAACACACAGAACTGTTTGTTCTCTCTTTAGAAAAAATGTAAAGTAGAGGCTTTTTTATAAAACAAACCTCATTTGGATCAATTTGTTTCTTGCTACCACCAGTATAATAAGTACTATTTGTATGAGCCAACATTATATGAGGCCTTGAGCTGGGTGAGCATGTGGGTATCAGAGTTAGCAGGAATAACATGTTTTCAGTCTTTAGAAAATCCATCATGATCTTCTTAGTGAAGAATCAAACTCTATAGCTAAAGAACTTAGAAAAACTGAAGTCTAGCTCATATGCAAGGGAAGGTGGGAGGAGGGGGAATAAAGTATGCTTCTTGAAAGGGGAATAGTGGGGCTGCTAAGTCACTTCAGTCATATCCGATNGTGAAGAATCAAACTCTATAGCTAAAGAACTTAGAAAAACTGAAGTCTAGCTCATATGCAAGGGAAGGTGGGAGGAGGGGGAATAAAGTATGCTTCTTGAAAGGGGAATAGTGGGGCTGCTAAGTCACTTCAGTCATATCCGATTCTGTGCGACCCCATAGACAGCAGCCCACCAGGCTCTGCTGTCCCTGGGATTCTCCAGGCAAGAACACTGGAGTGGGTTGCCATTTCCTTCTCCAGTTCATGAAAGTGAAATGTGAAATTGAAGTCGTTCAGTCGTGTCCAACTCTTGGTGACCCCATGGACTTCAGCCCACCAGGCACCTCCATCCATGGGATTTTCCAGGTAAGAGTACTGGAGTGGGGTGCCACTGCCTTCTCCGTGAAAGGAGAATACCAGCCATGAAATTAAAAGATACTTGCTACTTGGAAGAAAAGTTATGATCAACCTTGACAGCATATTAAAAAACAGAGACATTTCTTTTCCAACAAAGGTCCATCTAGTCAAAGCTATGGCTTTTCCAGTAGACATGTATGGATGTGAGAGTTGGACTATAAAGAAGGCTGAGTGCAAAGAATTGATGCTTTTGAACTGAATTGTTGGAGAAGAATCTTGAGAGTCCCTTGAACAGCAAGGTNTAACTTGTAGTCCTTGCTCCCAGTATCGGTGTTTTCTCCCAAGCTTATCTTTTTCCTCTTGAGAAGAATATTCACTTTCTTAAAAATAATTGAAAAAAACTCCATAAGTTTTTCTTTAAAGAAAAACTAAACAGCCACAGAAACAGCTGAACCCATGCTACTTTCTGTAGCATCGCGACATCCAGCCAATTATTTAAAATTACAGATTTTAAATTGCAGTTTCACTATCTAGGTTGTGGCTTTTGCTATAGAAAATAGGGATCCTTCTCTTTCCCCAAAGAATAAGAAATTTCAATCCGAGTAGACAAAAAAAATACAATAGATAGCTAATAAATTTCAAAGTGAAAACAGAAAGATGTCAAGTGAATTAATGTGGAAAAAAGCTATACCAGGAGAGGCAAGAGGACTTTAGAAAACCTTTAAGCAGTCAAAACACAGAAGCAGAGTCTCCAGAATAACCCAAATTTTGCCATAGAAAAGATAACTGTAAGGTGTTAGAGGCACAGAGACAAATATGTACCAAAAAGACACTTGTAAAAGTTGTAATATTTTTGAAGGTTGATGATAAACTCAGTTTCTTTCCCTGTTGGTGAACTTATTTGAGTTCGAACACAAGATTCTGGATAAGGTTATTTTATTTAGCCATCTTGCTTCCTTATAAATGTTTGGAGCATTTAGAATAATTGTGACTGTTTAGCCAAATAATGTTTGTTTAACAGCATGTATGGAGTGTCAGAGAAATCCCAAACACTTACAAATCATGTTTGTTTCTAACCAAACAAAACACTTTAGGAATAGATAATCCTAAATAAGGATTGTGTTGTTGTTGTATTAGTCTCTCAGTCTTGTCTGACTGTTTGTGACCACATGGACTGCAGCCCACAATGCTCCTTTGTCCGTGGGATTCTCTAGGCATGGATACTGGAGTGGGTAGCCATTCCCTCCTCCAGAGGATCTTCCCAACCCAGGGATCGACCTGGGTCTCATGCTTTAGGTGCAGATTCTTTACCATTTGAGCCACTAGAGAATCCAAATAATGATTACGAGTAATTGAATAATTCTATGAAGTGTTTTGTGAATTTTTATTTTTTCAACATTTTCCTTTCAAGCTTATATTTTAAACAGAGATTTGCTTCATGAGAGATTTGTTTTATCCTCTGTATATGAAATATTTTTCACTAACCACGGTCTATAATATTGAGTCATTTTGAAGTTTTATCAGAATTCTCAGGCTGTATTTTGTCTTCCTTGTTGCGATTATAAATGCTACAGTATTAAACTCCTCAAGTTAAGAGAACTTGAGACGTTACTTCTAAAATCAAACATGTTATCATTTTCTCTTCCGCACATCCCAATATCTACTGGTATCTAGTAAATTGGCTTAAAAAGGCAAGTATTCAATAAATTCATGTTGATTTATTGTTCTTTCAGTTGCACAGCATTTGTGATAACCATTCCCCATAGTTCCTTGAGAGTAAACTGGAAATTGTGCCCCTATAGTTTCCCTAGGAACAATGACTCTCCAGTCAGATCATGATTTGCATTGATCCAGCCAGAGAATAGCACAGGAAGTTTTCTCATTTCTATGTCCAGAAAGATTCATTCTGTTTATTGTCCTGAAATCAGGGGGTGAAATCATAGTTAATATATCTTAGCACATGAACTATTAAGTGCATTTTTCTTTGTCTGTAGAAACCAATGGAACACACAGAACTGTTTGTTCTCTCTTTAGAAAAAATGTAAAGTAGAGGCTTTTTTATAAAACAAACCTCATTTGGATCAATTTGTTTCTTGCTACCACCAGTATAATAAGTACTATTTGTATGAGCCAACATTATATGAGGCCTTGAGCTGGGTGAGCATGTGGGTATCAGAGTTAGCAGGAATAACATGTTTTCAGTCTTTAGAAAATCCATCATGATCTTCTTAGTGAAGAATCAAACTCTATAGCTAAAGAACTTAGAAAAACTGAAGTCTAGCTCATATGCAAGGGAAGGTGGGAGGAGGGGGAATAAAGTATGCTTCTTGAAAGGGGAATAGTGGGGCTGCTAAGTCACTTCAGTCATATCCGATTCTGTGCGACCCCATAGACAGCAGCCCACCAGGCTCTGCTGTCCCTGGGATTCTCCAGGCAAGAACACTGGAGTGGGTTGCCATTTCCTTCTCCAGTTCATGAAAGTGAAATGTGAAATTGAAGTCGTTCAGTCGTGTCCAACTCTTGGTGACCCCATGGACTTCAGCCCACCAGGCACCTCCATCCATGGGATTTTCCAGGTAAGAGTACTGGAGTGGGGTGCCACTGCCTTCTCCGTGAAAGGAGAATACCAGCCATGAAATTAAAAGATACTTGCTACTTGGAAGAAAAGTTATGATCAACCTTGACAGCATATTAAAAAACAGAGACATTTCTTTTCCAACAAAGGTCCATCTAGTCAAAGCTATGGCTTTTCCAGTAGACATGTATGGATGTGAGAGTTGGACTATAAAGAAGGCTGAGTGCAAAGAATTGATGCTTTTGAACTGAATTGTTGGAGAAGAATCTTGAGAGTCCCTTGAACAGCAAGGTGATCCAACCAGTCCGTCCTAAAGGAAATCAGTCCTGAATATTCATTGGAAGGACTGATGCTGAAGCTGAACCTCCAATACTTTGTCCACCTGATGCAAAGAACTGACTCATTTGAAAAGACCCTGATGCTAGGAGAGATTAAGGGTAGGAGGAGAAGGGGACAACAGAGGATGAGATGGTTGGATGGCATCACTGACTCAATGGACATGAGTCTGAGTAGGCTCCAGGAGCTGGTGATGGACAGGGAAGCCTGGCATGGTGTAGGCCATGGGGTTGCAAAGAGTTGGACATGTCTGAGCGACTGGACTGAACTGAACTGATTATATGGGGTTATTCTATAAGAAAGATTATTCTCTTATAGAAGTAAAAGTTTATTTTTCTTTTTTTGTCTGTTTTTACATCCAGCAGACCTCAATTACAATTTCATACTATGCCACTATATCACACGTTTGTACATATAAATATTTTAGTTGAGCTTATAATAATTTTATTTGCAATTGTGCCTGCAATTCAATTGACAAAATTATTTTATATAACTCCAGCTTCACTAATAGTTGAATATGATGGATAATTTTTATTGTTCTTTTATCTCATTGTATTCTGGGAAAATCCTATGTTGCTGAGAAAAATAGAGATTTTTATAAAACATATATAATATTGGGCAGGATGAGGAGAAGGGGGAAATTTCCATCCCATTCTTTTTATTCTTTATTGAGTATTCCAAACTTCAGAAAAAGTGAAAATTTGAAACCTTGTTTGAGATAGCATCACTACTAGCCTTCCTACTCTATCTCCCTAAAACCTTTACCTTGCCATTCTATATTCTATCTTATCTTTCTCAAAATGTCCCAGGCCACACCCAACTTTTATTCTCTAATGATGGCCTAGCCTCTTGCTTCATTCAAAAACCAATAGCCATTTTATTGGTTTCTCAAGAAAGAAACAAAGTAAAAGTAATCATAGGCCGTCATCATAGGCCATCTGATGGCCTGTATGCTAGCACAGTCAATGGTTACATAATTATTACTATCTTACTCAACTTCAGTTTTTTTTTTTCTTAAATAGGCTACTCCCAACTTCTTTATTCTTCTTCATTTGTGTTTGTTTCATGCCTTTCCTTATACCACAGTCTCCTATTCATCCCTCAATATCCATGGTGACTCATCTCAATTTGACCGCTGACTGTCCAAATGTTCCAAAGCTTTGGTCTGTTTATTCTTCTCTACATATATTCTCTACCTAGATTTTATCTGATCCCATGAGATTCAGTTCCATGATTTTAATTGCTATCTATATATAAATGATTCCAAAACATATTTCCAATTTCGGATTTCTCCTGAAATTTCTATAGGGAGACACATTAGAAAGGGAGAAAGAAAAAAAAGAGAAAAAGGTGGAAGAGAGATTCATTGTCCTTGCTCAATCTAACACAGATCTGACTGCATTATTTTCTCTCAGATAATTTTGCTTCTTTCATAGCATTTATCAATTTTGCTTTAACAATTATTATTTGTGTCCTCAACTAAACTTCAGCAACAGGGTCCCATCATAGTGTTTGCAACTATAGTTAAGTATTCAGGACTTCCCTGGTGGCTCAGATGGTAAAGCGTCTGCCTACAATGCGGGAGACAGGGGTTCAATCCCTGGGTTGGGAAGATCTCCTGGAGAAGGAAATGACAACCCACTCCAGTATTCTTGCCTAGAAAATCCCATGGACGGAGGAGCCTGGTAGGTTACAGTCCATGGCATCGCCAAGAGTCAGATACGACTGAGCAATTTATGACTATGATCCAGTACAATGCCTGGCACGAGTAATTTGCTCAAACAATATCTCTAAAGTAAATTAATGAATATAACTTTGTTGGTATATGGTAGGAGAATACGTAAGATGAAATGGAGGGCTAGAAGAGAAGCATTCATCCCTGAACAGACCTTATTGTTTTTAGGTTGCCTCTTTTCCCTGTGAATGCTCACCATGTTCTCCTCTGTCATAAGTCATTCCCTGAAGGCCTAAAATTGTTACCGTACATGATCCCTTTTACTTAGCTTATATAAACTTGGGGAAGGCTAGAAGGCTAGAAGGCTTGACCAGATGAAAATTAGTTGCTGCCTTTGTTAGATAATACTGACTCTGCTTCCTTTTCTTTTTTTAATAATTTTGTTCTTTTCCACTTCTGATTTAGTCCTGTACTTAGTTACCTAATTTTTCAGTTTCACAGGAGCTTTGTCTTTCTGCATCTTCTTTGTAACATGTCTTATACATTGAACCCTAAAATATATTCTTAAATGGTAATTTGTCACTTATATTTATATTGAAACATTCAATGGTTCACCATGATACACACATAAAAATTAACATTTGAAACCCTTCATTGTGTGGCTTTAGCTCAGTTTAACTTCAGCTATCCTCCCACAAATATTGTATATGTTACACCTGATGAACACTTACTATTTTTCTGGTAACACCCTGAAATCCCCAGCATACATATCATTGTTTACCTTTTGTTTCTGGATGGAATACATTTCTATTTAAATCTATCAGCGTTCTCCCACAATGTCAATTCCAGTTATATACCAAAGTCACAGCCTCTCCAGTGGAGTCCAACTCCTTTAAACCTTAAGGCCTGCCCCTCATTCACACAGCCTTTGCTTTCTTTTTATATTAATAAACCTTATATTCTGCTTTAACCACTTCCTGATCTGCATGACTTTTGACTTGGATTTTCACTTTGTCCTTTGGACCTTGTCCTTGGATTGCTCCTCTGGACTTGACCTTTTCCTGAATTATGCCACTGTGTTTCAGAATCTTTTTACAAATGTACTACTTACTTATAACTCTCCTAAGTAAATATTCCAAGACACCAACCCAACCATGTAACTTTATATCTCAAGGTAAGCCCTCACAGGTAGACTCTTTGCCTGAGAATCATTTCTAAACTCTGCAATCTTAGTCAACTTTGAATAGTTAGTACATGTCACATTCTCTGATAATAGTCATTGAATGAACAGGTACCTGAATAAATAGGTTTCTATGTTTAGTTCAATCCTCTCCTTGTTTATTTCCTCATTTTACTTTGATTTGCTTTTTCTGATAGTGCATACCATTGTCTGACTTTTTCTATATAAATCTGTGCTGCTGTCTTCCATATTGGACCATGAGCCCCTGGACAGATAGTAAGAAAAGAAAAAGAATCAGTGGATCATTAGATTGTTTTCTTCATATCCTGACACAGTGCACTACATGTCGAAGACATACAAGAACAATTTGTATAGAAATCAATATTGAAATTTTCACATATTGCTGCATAGTTAAATTTGCACGGTATGAATATGCTTGCTCTACTGATAGAACAGTTTTCCAATAATGATTTTAAGGGGAAGTAAAACAAAGGCATTGGCTTTATGTATTTAGTAGCTGATTTTTATTTTCATTCTGAGCCAAAACAGCATAGTCTATTACCTAGGCTCTCACTGCTTCTACTCTTTCTCTAGTACTATCATTTCTCAAAAAAAAGTACTGTGACAGATTTTGGACTTTCAAAATCTATATGATATCATATTGTTCCCTTGCTCATTCATATTCCTCCACTGACCCTCCAATACCCTCAGAAAACCAAAATTCATCTCTGATCTCATCTAAGAAGTTCTACCACACTAATAGCTTTCCAAGTACACTGGCTCCTTTATTGTCCCTCAGATCTACCAATCTGCTCATCTTGAATTTTCTCTGACACTCTCTGTGCTTGGCTTTCTCTCTTTCCAGAATTCTCTTTCCCCTGAATCATCTTTTTTAATATCCTCCCTTGATACAGGTTTCTGATCACATTTTACATCAGAGGGTCCTTTACTGAACACTCTCTTTAAAGAGTGTCATTCAAGAATTTCACTACACTATTATTCTGTTTTATTTTTTCTCTATAGCAATTATTATCACCTGTAAAATATATTATTTGCTTACTTTTTTACTATCTGCCTTCCCTTACTTGTATTTAAGCTTCAGACACATGGATTTCACTTTGCTTGCTACTGTTTCTTCAGTGATTAAACTATTTCCTGCACTGTTTTAAGGCTAATGGTATGCCTAATTAATAATCTTCCTACTATGGAAAGTTTAAGCATTTCCCCTCAATATTTAGAAATACGAGTGTGTTATGTGCTCAGTCACGTCTGATACTTTGCTATCCCATGGACTATAGCCTACCAGGCTCCTCTGTCCATGAAATTCTTCAGTCAAGAATACTGACCTGGGTTGCCATTTCCTTTTCCATGGGATCTTCCTGACCCAGGGATCGAACCTGAGTCTCCTTCATTGCAGGCAGATTCTTTACTGTTTGAGCCAACAGGGAAGCATGGGAATATAATAGGTACTCAAATATTTGTTAAATATAAGAATAAATTGAAAATTAATATATTTGGATATAGCAATCAACGATCATATTATCATAAAAATGTGTGCATATATGAACATATGTAACATCTTCATTCCTGCTCATTCTTTTTTGTTTGCTTTTCTAAATCATTGAAGTTTACGCATGTCCATATAAAATCAATTTTTAACTATGCTATCCAACGTATAAGCACTAGTATTCTAGAACCATGCTATCTAAATACATTTAAATACTTAAAATGTGGCTAGTACAAATGAAGAGGGACTGTATGTACAAAACACACAACAGATGTTAAAGATTTAGTATGGAATAATAATACAAAATATCTCATTAATAATATTTATATTGATTAAACATGGATATATTAATGTTTTTAATATAATGACCCAGATAAATATATTTATAATTAACTTTACATATTTTTACCTTTCTTAATGTACTATTAAAAATTTTTAAATGATAAATGTGTCTCTATTGATTATAACTCCATTGGACAACACTGATACTAAATCTTTGGACAGAATCAATTTCCTAGATTAAAAATCTTTTGTTAGGTGTCAGATCTTAGTTACACTGAAAATGCTAAAATTAAAAAAAATTTTAATCATTAACTTAAAAGCAATTACCACTTAATATCACAGAATATTTATCTCTACCAATGATCTAGCATTTTTATCTTATCAAACAGAACTATCTAAATATTTTATGCTTTCATAGTTTTTTCATTTTTCCACATTTCTTAGGTTTTACTGCTAAAACACTCAAAATCAAATTTACCTCTCAGTCTTATGTTTCTGATATCATATCTGGTTAGTTGTGATATTTATAACCATCTTTTCATATTTTAAAATATCTTATGTGTATAAGGAAGCCATCTTTGCATCTAATTCTTTCAGGAAACAAATAGAAACCAATTTATTGTTAATTAATTTCAATTATAATTATTACCACCATGTATATACACACATTGATAGTTTATTATGCTATATACATTTAATAAATATATCTCATTTACTTGCTACAATGAACCCACTGAAACACTCATGGGAAAAGAAACTGAGGCCTTGAGAAGTTAAATACAACTCAGTACACTTGTAGTAAGATACAAATTGCCTAGTTGAAAAACCACTATCCCTAACAGAGATAGCCATGTAGTTACAATGTTAACCTCAGACTACATTGTTATACTAGAATTCAACTGGATCCAAAATTTCAAAACCAGCATAAAAATCTAGGTGTTATACTTTGAATATTTATTACTAATGCTTAATTTGGTAATAACTATTAGAGGGATTTTCCTGTGTTTTCTGTGAGGAGCCTCTCAGCACTTGAGATTTTTAATTTGTCAGAAACAGTTTAAAATATTTCCCTATTCACTGTGATAGAGTGGATTTACCAGAATGCCTTACCAATAAGTGCTGGCATGTAATATTAAGTGAGCATCCCAAGGGAGATGAACAATACTGTGTATATATATGTTACACCTTTCATACAGCAGGATCTCCTGATGCCTTACTAGTTTTATCTACAGAGGTCAATCACTCATAACTGAAGGCTGTCATCTCTGGATCCAATATGACAGCCATTCTACAGCATAGCAGCATTTAGGAAGGGAAGTGGACAAATAACCTCTCTAGAGAAAAAGGTAGAAAAAATTTTATGTAACCAGAAGGTAATTATACCACTGGAATTTATTCAAGATGCATGCATTCACACCCTCTTTTTACTGATCCCTGTGTCTGGCTAGATAGGTCAAAAAACTCTCATGCAAGAGTGGCAACTTTGTTGGGGCTCCATGTGTGGCCTGTATTTGCTTAGCCAGTGTCTATGTTAAGATGATATGCAAATAAAATGCATCCTGTGATCTTGCTCTTATTATGCTGACGGAGGTCTGAACATTGTATTACAAGTAAGTTCTGTTCCTGTCCTTTGTTCCAGAATTGACCACTTGTTTGTAATGATTACTTTGGTGTTAATAAAAGGTCTGTTGTAGCAACTCTGGATTTCCTTACTGAACGTCCAGAGAGGTCCATGTCAGGGGTAAACCTGCTTTATAAATAATCAGCACTCAGTCCAAGGGGCACAGATGCAAGTCAGTTCTGAGTCATTTTAAATAACCTGTTTGCACAGTTAACTTCCCTCCTGCTGTGGAAAGGTTATACATTTTCCACTGTAATTTTAGATTTCTTTTTATTCTCTCGCTTGCTCATGGAAAAACAAAACAAAACAGTTTTTGATGAAGCCTGAAAGAAAAGAGATGGCTTAATTATTGATCAGTATCATTGATTGCAGAATAGAGAAGTGCATTTCATAGATTGTATTTGAGGTGTTTTTAATTGACTGATACAGTATTTTCTCAACCACAAAGGAGAACTCTGGGGAAGTTCAGCCGTGTCTTTCAGAAACTGGGGAATGCCACGAGAAGCTGTTCTTAGACTTTGAACTGTTCTTAGACTAGTTGAAAAGCACAGTGGAAGTGTTTTCCTTCAAAATACTTGTATTTAGCCTTTCCTAAAAATGTTTTTAAACACATACCAAAGTCCCCTTCAATGAATGAGTTTATTACAAAAAGCAATGTCTAATTCCAAAACAAAGGTTTGAATGCTGAACCATAATATTTATAGAGGGCCAAACAACACATACACATACATACTGTTTACTGTTANCAGGTTCTGTCTCTTATACACATCTAAGTCCCCTTCAATGAATGAGTTTATTACAAAAAGCAATGTCTAATTCCAAAACAAAGGTTTGAATGCTGAACCATAATATTTATAGAGGGCCAAACAACACATACACATACATACTGTTTACTGTTATACACACACAGAGAGAGAATATCAGCCTCAAAACACATACTATCTGAATTTTCTGGAGAAGGTTAGCTCTCAAATTTCCAAATGTACTCCAGTTGTCATAATTTACTCCTTTTCCCATTTTCACTGGGAAAGGAAATCTTGAAACCTTTGGTTTTATGTATAAATCTCCATTATGCCTGATCATAAATAATACATGTGTGCACAAGTATGTGTGTTTATGTGTGGATGTATGTGATATTAAAGTGTTCATTTATAATTATGTTTATGATTTTGATTTTTTGTTCGTATGTCCTAAACTGTCTTTTCCATTTATGCTTTCTTTATCAGTCTCATTGGGAACATCCAGATCGTTACACAAACATATATCATCATCATCATCATTTTATTTGAGACTTTCTGTGGTTTCTGTCGGAGAAGGCAATGGCACCCCACTCCAGTACTCTTGCCTGAAAAATCCTATGGACAGAGGAGCCTGGATATCTATTTTCTTCTTCAGTTTTGAGAAGTTTTCAGACATTTCACTAAATACATTTTCAATCGCTTTTTCTCTCTCCTTGTCGGGGACACCTATAATGTCAGTGTTGTCATATTTGATGTTATTCCACAGATCCCTTAAACTGTTACCATATTTTATATTTGTTTTTCTTTTGCTGATCTCATTTGGAAGGTTTCCATTATTCAATCTTTCAGATCATTTATGCATTATTATGTGTCAGCTAGTCTGGTGTTTATTCCTTCCAGTGTGTTTTCCATTTTAGTTATTGCATTCTTCAGTTCTGACTGGTCTGGTTCTATTATATATTTTTTTAGTTCCTTATTAAAATTCTCACTGTGTTAACATATCATTTCCCTTAATTCGGTTAGCATTTTTACTACTAATGCTTTGAATTATTTATCTGGTAAATTGCTTATTTCTGTTTTGTTAGTTGTTTTTTTAAGCTTACCCTTGCTCTTTCCATTGAGACCGTCATGTCTTCTCATTTTGCCTAATGTTCTCTGTCTCTATGAAATAAGGTGGAACAGTTACTTATTGCAGTCTAGAAGGAGTATCTTTATGTAGGATGTCACTATACAGTCTGCCATGTCAAGTGGCTTTGGAGAGAGAACAAGACTTGAGGTGAAAATAAATCAGGTCTTTCCTTGGGTGTTTCAGTAGCTATCACCCTGTAGGTGATGGGGATGAAGATGGAGGGTCTAGTCCAGAGCCAGCTTTGAGTCAAAGCTTGTCCTATGCTCAGTGGCTGTCGTCACCCTATTGAGGGTAGGGTCAGATCCTAAGCTGCTAGTGTGAAAGCCCTGAAGTTTGAGTCTGAGTCAACTTAACTCCCTTCAAATGTGAGCTGTACCTCTTTCCCAGCACTGGCACCCTTGCTCCAGAGGAGAGCAGTGCTGGAGCAAGAGAGGCCAGTGTGGGTATTCAGCTAACTCTGGAGCGTGAGCTGTGGTAGTCTGGCCCAATGAGATTTAGACTGCCTCTGATGAACCATCCATGTCAGCACCAGCAGTGGCTTCGCCCTCTCTGCTCAGACACCGCTTCAGGTTTGAGGCCCCTCAGTGTCTCATTGCTGAAGTCTTTCCTCTGTCGTGGAAACTCTGGTTCCAGCTTGAAAATGCAGCATGAGGCAAGCAGGGCTGGAGTGTTCACTCAGCTCAGGTTGGGGTGCACCCTGGGGTAGTTGTAGGAAACCAGTCAGCAAACTGCATTCTCAATCTACATTCTCTGCCCTATGTAATTTTTATGGGAGGGTCCAGGCTTCCCACAACCATTGGATTAGTCCCACCTCCTCTCCAACCAGCCAAAGGGCTTGTCTTCCCTTTGTTGAACTCAGGATTGGGGTACCCAATATGTGGCCCCAGCCACTCACTTTCCAGGGAGGATCTCTGTCATGTAATCTCCGTGTTCTTTTGAATTCCCACCCAAGAGCACAGGTCAACCTGATAGCTCTTCTTCCCTTTTCACTAGATTCCATGTGGATCTTTCTTACAGCCTTGGTCATACAGGAGTCTTTCTGTTAAGACTCCATTTAGGTTTTAGTGAGAAGTGTTCTATATAGATACGTTTTTTACATTCTTAAGTTAATTTTATTTGTACACACTGACCTAGAGCAGAGAAATTATCTCTAACGTGAGTGTTTATCAGGTTTGTTTCCATTACATTAACTGAGTATGATCTTTTGCCAAATATACAATAATTTTGCAAATTTAGTTAATTTCCCTTTCTCTGTGTCAGGATAAGAAATAGTTAATGCCCCAAAGAAGGAAGATATGGAAACCAAGACTGACTCAGAGAAGAATGAAATAGAGGATTTTTATAAAATACTATTCACTTGATAATTTCCTGCTATTCATCAATGGCTAACACAACAGCTCATATTTTCTAAATGGTTGCTATGAGAAAAACATCACAAAGAGTGACATTATATATATATATATATATATAT
>SJYV01038660.1:141409-151686 GCA_006410875.1 Neotragus pygmaeus | reverse complement strand
TGTATTATATTAAATATTAATGCATTAATCAATAATTAATTATTTGTTGTATTATATTTATGATATATAAATTTATTATATGCACAATTAAGTATAAATAATATATTAATATTTAACAATATGATAGATGTTTATAGATGGAAATATAATCAACAAAATACTAGCAATCTGAATTTAACAACACATTAAAAATATCATACACCAATCATGATCACTGATCACAAGTGATATTTATCCCAGGGATGCAAAGATTTTTCAATATCCACAGATGAATCAGTATAGCTAACATTTCTCTATTATCAGGAACAAGACAAGGATATCCATCCTCATCAGTTTTTTTTTTTTTTTTGCTCAACATATTTTTGAAATTCCTAGCTATAGCAATCAGAGAAGGAAAAGAAATAATGTAAAATTGGAAAAGAAGAAATTAAACCTGCACAGTTTGCAGATAGCATGATACTATATATAGAAAATCTTAAAGATGCTACCAGAAAACTACTAAAACTCATCAATGAATTTGGTAAAGTTTCAGGATACAAAATTAATACACATAAATTTGTTGCATTTCTATGCACTAACAACAAAAGATCCAAAAGAGCAATGAAGGAGATTCTCATTTACATCACATCACAAAGCATAAAATACTAGGAGTAAAGATATCTGTGGAAACAAAAACTTGTACTCTGAAAACTGTAAGACACTGATTAAAACAAAACAACAACAAAAACACAACAACACAGATGGAAAGATATACAATGTTCTTGGATTGGAAGAATCATTAATGTCAAAATGACTGTACTATCCAAAGTGATCTACAGATACAATGCAATCCCAATCAAATCACCAATGACATTTTTCACAGAACTAGAACTAAAAATATTAAAATTTGTGTGTTAACACAAAAGATCCTGAATAGCAAAGCAATCTTGAGAAAGCAAAATAGAGCTGGAGGAATTAGGCTCCCTGACTTCAGATTCTGCTGCAAAGCTATTGGTATGGAACTGGCACAAAGAGAGAAATATAGATCAATGGAACAGAATAGAAAGCTATCATCAAAAAAAAAAAAATCACAAATGATGGAGATAGTGTGAAGAGAAAAGAACCCTCCTATATTGTAAATTGGTACAGCCTTTTGGAGAACAGTAGGGAGGTTCCTTCAACCTGAAAATTGAGCTACCATATGATCCTGGAATTCTACTCCTGGGCATATAGCTGAAGAAAAAACATGGTCTGAAAGGATACATAAACCCCAATGCTCATTGCAGCACTGTTTACAATAGCCAAGACTTGGAAGCAAACTAAATATCAGTTGGCAGAGGAATGGATAAAGACATGGTATATGTAAACAATGGAATCAATAGAATATTAAGAATGAAATAACGCCATTTACAGCAAAAGGAATGGACTTCGTGATTGTGATACTGAGTCAGAGAAATATCATATGATATTTCTCTTACAAGCAGAATCTAAAAATAAATTATACAAATTCATTTACCTACAAAACATAAAAAGAATGACAGACATGGGGAAGGGATTTATGGCTACCAGACAGAAAGGGTGGAAGGAAGGGATAGTTAATGGACTGCAGGATTGACATGTATGTGTTAGTCTCTCAGTCGTGTTTGACTCTTTGTGACCCCATGGACTGAAGCCCACCAGGCTCCTTGGTCCATGGGATTTTCCAGGCAAGCATACTAGAGTGCAGAGTGCTTTGCCATTTCCTTCTCCATTTGATGTGTATACACTGTTCTATTTAAAATGGATAGCCAAAAAAGACTTATTATTATAACACAGTGAACTCTGCTCAATATTATATAGTCATCTAAATGGGAAAAAGAATTTGAGAAAGAATGTATACATGTATATATTGCTGGGCTGGATAAGTTGCAAGCTGGAATCAAGATAGGCAGGAGAAACATCAAGAGCTTCAGATATGTGGATGATACCACCCTAACGGCAGAAAGTGAAGAGGAACTGAAGAGCCCCTTGATAAGGGTCAAAGAGGAAAGTGAAAGAGCTGGCTTAAGACTAAATATTAAAATAATAATAAAAATAATAAGATTATGGTCCCATTACTGCACAGCAAACAGAGGGGGAGAGGTGGAAGTACTGACAGATTTCCCCTTCTTGGACTCCAAATTCACTGTGGATGGTAACTGCAGCCATGAAATCAGAAGGCAATTGTTTCTTGGCAGGGAAGCAATGACAAACCTAGAAAGTATGTTGAAAGCAGAGGCATTACTCTGCCGACAAAAGTCCCTATAGTCACGGTTATGATCTTTCCAGTGGTCACACACAGTTGTGAGACCTGGACCATAAGGAAGGCAAAATGTCAAAAAATTGATGCCTTCCAACTTTGGTGCTGGAGAAGACCCCTGGAAGTCCCTTGGATAGGAAGGAGATCAAAGCAGTTAATCTGAAAGGAGATCAACCCTGAATATTCACTGGAAGGATTGACACTGAAGCTCCTGTATTTTGTTCATCTGATACGAACAGGCAACTCATTGGAAAAATCCCTGATGCTGGAAAAGACTGAGAGGAGAAGTAGAACAGAGCACCAGAGGATGAAATGCTTGGCCGGCATCACCGATACAGTGAACATGAATTGGGCAAACTCAGAAGATGGTGAGGGTCAGGGAGGTCTGGCATGCTGCAGTCCATGGGATCACAAAGAGTCAGACACGACCAGGCAACTGAACAACAAGAACAATATATATGTATATGTATAATATAACTGAATCACTTTGCTGTACACTTGACACTATAACATTATTGCTGCTGCTGCTGCTAAGTTGCTTCAGTTGTGTCTGATTCTGTGAGACCCCATAGATGGCAGCCCACTAGGCTCCTCTGTCCCTGGGATTCTCCAAGCAAGAACACTGAAGTGGTTGCCATTTCCTTCTCCAATGCATGAAAGTGAAAGTGAAAGTGAAGTCACTCAGTCGTGCCCAGCTCTTAGTGACCCCATGGACTGGAGCCTACCAGGCTCTTCCATCCATGGGATTTTCCAAGCAAGAGCACTGGAGTGGGGTGCCATTGCCTTCTCCGTCACATTGTTAATCAACAATATACCAATATAAAATAATAAGTTCAAAAACATATATCATTTTCATATCTAAGGAAATCAAAGTACAAAAAAACTCTGAAATGCTATAATATTCCCAAGTCACCATAACATTATCTAATCTCATAGAAAATACCTTTTCAGTTATGCTATAAATTATAATATTATAAAGTTGAGTTAAACTTGCTCATGAATCTACCCTTTTCTCAAATATTTAAATCCTATTGCTATCTATGTATGGAGAAATATATAGTTCAGTTCATTTCAGCTCAGTCGCTCAGTCATGTCTGACTTTTTGTGACCCCATGAATTACAGCATGCCAAGCCTCCCTGTCCATCACCAACTCCTGGAGTTTACTCAAACTCTTGATCATCGAGTCGGTGATGCCATCCAGCCATCTCATCCTCTGTCTTCCCCTTCTCCTCCTGCCCCCAATCTCTCCTAGCATCAGGATCTTTTTCAATGAGTCAGCCCTTCACATGTGGTGGCCAAAGTATTGGAGTTTCAGCTTCAGCATCAGTCCTTCCAATGAACACCTAGGACTGAACTCCTTTAGAATGGACTAGTTGGATTTCCTTGCAGTCCAAGGGATTCTCAAGTCTTCTCCTAACCACAGTTCAAAAGCATCAATTCTTTGGCATTCAGCTTTGTTCACAGTCCAACTCTCACATCCATACATGACTACTGGAAAAACCATAGCCTTGACAAGATGGACCTTTGTTGGCAAAGTAGTGTCTCTGCTTTTCAATATGCTGTCTAGGTTGGTCATAATTTTCCTTCCACGGAGTAAGCGTCTTTTAATTTCATGGCTGCAATCACCATCTGCAGTGATTTTGAAGCACCCAAAAATAAAGTCTGACACTGTTTCCACTGTTTCTCCATCTATTTCCCATGAAGTGATGGGCCAGATGCCATGATCTTGGTTTTCTGAATGTTGAACTTTAAGCCAACTTTTTTACTCTTCTTTTTCACTTCCATGAAGAGGCTTTTTAGTGCCTCTTCACCTTCTGCCATAAGGATGGTGTCATCTGCATATCTGAGTTTATTGATATTTTTCCTGGCAATCTTGATTCCAGCTTGTCCTTCTTCCAGCCTAGCATTTCTCATGATGTACTCTTCATATAAGTTAAATAAGCAAGGTGACAATAAACATCCTTGATGTACTCCTTTTTCCTATTTGGAACCAGTCTGTTGTTTCATGTCCAGTTCTAACTGTTGCTTCCTGACCTGTGTGTAGGTTTCTCAAGAGGCAGGCCAGGTGGTCTGGTATGCCCATCTCTTTCAGGGCTCTAGGAAAATTGGCATTATGGAAATATTTCATATCTTAAGAAAACTATCTACCTATATATCAAATTAGTGTTTCAACTTACCAATTATATATATATATATAGCCAATCAGTTTTTGGCTCCCATTTATGATGGGCATAGGAAATGTTTCCAGTAATGCATGAAGATGTTTCTCTTTTACTTTGGGAGAATAAAATAGAGGGTGATAATTGAAGCTTCCAAAAAAGTTGGATTGGATTTTAGTTATATCATTTTCACAAACCTAATTGAAGATAAACAAAGACAGACTGTGATTTTTAAATCCAAATCCGTACAGCTAGCCCTCCCTATCCTCAGACACAAAAAACCCTGGATCATGTACTACCTATGTTATGATCCAAAGTTAGTTCATCTTGTGGATGCAAATAGAGAGGGCTGATTATGAGCCTTGAACATCTACAGATTTTTTTCATCTTGGCTGGGTTCTGGAACCAATCCTTTGCCAATACAAAGAGGGACTGTACTTAAAAATTGACAAAATCTCTTCTCATTTGCTCTCTCTCTCCCTCCATCTCTGTCTTTCTCTCTCTCTTTTTTCCTTTCTCTTTTTGTGTAGAGAGGTATGGGAATCTTTTCCTCTATTGTTCTACCCATAATATCTCTGAGATATTTCCTACAAAAGTGACAAAGTCATAGCCATCAAGATGTATTAATACAAAAAAGTTATTAATGAATAAAATATTTTATATTTTAGATTATCAGTTTTAGAAATCAGGTTTTGTTTTTGGCACAAAAATTACATAATCAGTATCCTAGTGATTGATTCTTCCTTCAGTTTCATCAGTCAACTACTCTGTGTCAGGTGCAATGACATGCACTGGGAATACAATAAGTAATAGCAAATGCCCTAAAGAGATAACGGCATGATTGGAAGCCAGTATTTACTAGCTTATAGAATTAGATCACAGCATTCAGCGTTTCAAATGTACTCTCTCTGCCTGTGTGACTTCACCTCTTCTACTTTCACCCTTTATCACTCTGAAACCCTTCTGTCTTCCTTGCTGTCTTTACTTTATGTCTTGTTGTAGCCATTCTCTCTCCTTAGAAGAGACTCTCTTCAAACATTCTTTGACTTCCTCAGCTCCCAACTATTTCACTCACTTCTCAGTTTCACAGAAAAAGTTCCTACTCTCGGTCTTATATTTACCCAGCGCAGACCTGTTTGACCTCTTCTGCTCATTATGTTTTTTCATAGTAGTTGGCCTCTTTGAATAGGCTATTTTGTTTGTTTATGTATATTTTATTCTGTTACCTACAAGGGCAGGAATTTGTATTGTTCACAGATATTTTCCAAGAACTTAGTAGATTGCCTGGCACATAATTATTGAATGAATTAAAAGCTATCTTTGAAAAGACATTATTGTTTTTCTCTGAAGTCATCTTTTTAATACAATGGCACACTAAGTCAACCTGAAAATTCTCTGACTACAAATTACTGGAGATGATACATAAGATATAAGAATAATTATGTATGACAAAGTTCATAAGAAAGAGCAAGAATCTTTAAACTGCAGTTTCCCATTCTTTGAGCTGAAACTAGACACAAGAAACACACCAAAGGTAATGAATCAACTTAGCTGTTCTTAAACTTAATATCATCTGTTCCTCTATTGGACAGTGTTTCCAGTCTGTTGATAAGCAATAGAAACAATTACTGAATAACAACGTATGCACCTTGTTTTTTTCTTCCTCTTCCCTAAGTCACTGACTTGGAATTTTACAAATATAATATGCAAATTAAAAATTCAATCATTAATTATTATTTAATAATCATTTATTGGACCTTCTCTATATAAAATACCAAGAGTGTGCTATGCAAAAAAAAAAAAAAAAAATCTGTAAACCCATGGGACTTGCCTCAAGAAATGAAGACAGACCTTAACTAAATAGTTAGAAAATCAAACTGAAAATTATAAACTATCATAATAACTATGTTCATTTACTATCAATTAAGCCAAGCATTTACCATGCTCCAGGAACTATGCTAGGGGATATAATTTCCTATTAGATGAATAGTTACTTTCTTTCATTATTCTTACAATTTGGGACTTAGAAACTGTATGTAGCTTTCTGGAAACATGGTAGTATGAGAATAGGGAATTAAATTTCTTTGTGTCCAAAAGCCCATTATAACACTTTAATAAATATAAGGATTTTTCACTGTTCAGTGACACTTCATAGGTCTCTATATGAATAACCACATAGTTAAAGAGTTGTGATTAAAACTCAAAACTCTCTGAACTGTATGGAAAATTTCACAGATTTTCACTATTAACTTTGTGTGTGGGTGAACTTTATGTACATGTGGCAATGGGCTATCCAGGCTTAGAACAGCTTGGAGTTTAATAATCAGAGTTCCAAAAGGCTATCTATCTACTTTAAATAGACCAGTTGTCTACTAAGCTTACACCAAGAAAAACAATTCTAAAGAAACCCCTGTTTTCTATATTCTTATGAGACATAGTTTATTAGCCACTGGTAATAAGAATCTTACTTCAAACTTTCTACCTCTTAGTTATACTAAATGACGATAGCAAATAGATTGTCATCTTTGAAAATATATGTTGGGAGCAGTATTACACTACCAGTTTAAAATAGTGAACTTCAAAAGCTTCCTAAAGATTAATGTTCCACATGCAGGTACAATTAATAACTAAGACTGATAATCATATTCCTGCTTCGGTTTCTTTATTACATATGAGAAATCTTTTTAAAAGTACTGAGAACTTAAAAACTACCAGATAAATAGAAAATTTTCTTCATTTGTTGTAATGACTGCATTTAACCCTTCAAATATATCAATGTTTTTTAGCTTTATACCCATTACTCTGAATCTCATGCAAGTTTACATTATGGAGAATACAGAATGGGAATCTAGACTTTGAAGATGAAAAGAGCTGAATTCAAATTACTGATCTTCCACTTATTTCGAGTGTGATATTTAGCAAATTCCAGACTGAATGGTTTCCTTTGTATTAATATGTTGAAGCCCTAAACTCCAGTGCCATGCAATATGACTGCATTTGAAGATAGGGACTTTGCAGAAGTAACTGAAACTAAATGAAGTCACAAGGGTAAAATCATCTCATATGACTTACTTTCTTTTCAGAAGAGAAAGATGTACCAAGGATGTATCCACCCAGTGGAAGGTTAAGGGATAACATATCAAAAATGTAGCAATATGCATATCAAGGCAGTAGTCCTCAGGAGCAAACTGCTGACACTTCCATCTTGGACATCCAGGCTCCAAAACTTAGAAAATAAACTTATATTGTTTAAGTCACACAGTCATGCTATTTTGTTATGCTAGCACTAGCAAGCCAATATAGGAAGTAGCTCAAACACATAACAATCAACTTTCTCATCCATACCTGAAAATAATAGTTCCAAATTTCAGAGTTTTTATTAGAAATAAAAACATTATATGCAAATTTCCTATCACTTGTCACTAATCACCCGCTTAATGAAAACAACCAATACCACTGATGTGTCATCCGAATAAATGCATGTGGTACTTCTAATACTATATTTTATACAAAATATAAAGTAATGTCAGTTCAAGTTAGGAAGCTTTTAACACTTGGTCTTCATACTCTCTTTTCTGTGAATCAAGTCATAACATACTAATTTATTAGCGTAACAGAGAATGTACTTAAACTACTCACAGAAGCTCTTTGTGAATTCTACCATTTCATTGACTTGTCACAACAAAAACAATTTTGCCATTTCAAGCTATAGTTCTGGATATGTATCTGTGGTGTCAAGTAAAGAACTAATTAACTAGGAAATTATCTTATATGTCTATCGGTGGTGTCTGCTCACCTTTAGGCATTTTGGGAATCAATCTAATGAGATATGAGTTTTGCTCCATGGAACAATTACAAAGTTCATTAATGCTCATTGAAACAAATAGATTCACTGAATTCAGCAAAATCTTGTATTTTATCATCTTAATTATCCAACAGAACAAAACTCTGCCATGGAAAACTCTTGTACAGGCCAGTAAAATAATAAACCTACATTTCGGATACATCTATGACAAAAAGAAAAAAAAAAGGTTCCAAGAAGTTTTATCTCGAAAACTTTGAAAATAAATTTAGGCTGATTTGACAAAGATCTGAAATAGTAGGGGGCTGTATTGTACAATCACAAAGCTATTCATCAACAGGAAGTTTTAAATTGCTGTTCACACTCCGCATTTAAGGAAGTTGAAAATCTTCCATTTTGTACCTCATTTTAAAAAAATGGTTGATGTAGCTAATGAATAAACACTTATTAAGTATATAAATTAGATTAATATTAAGTGCATATATGCACTTATTATATACACCCTCTTTTATTTATTTTTCACAAACATTTGAATGCCTCCTTTGCGTCCAGTATTGTACTAGAGATAAAGCTGAAGTAATCAAAATAGACTGAACCCTAATCTCATTGAGCGGACATTCCTGAGGAGGAAGGAAAGGTAATAAACAAATAAACACATGAATATTGAGCAAATTAGTAAACAGAAAATACTAAAGCCTAGTAAGGGTACCAATTCCCCACAATCTCTTCCCAAAGACAGAAGCAGAGAGAGAAACGCCTGACTCATTTTATAAGGCCAGGATCACTCAGTTCAGTTCAGTTCAGTTCAGTCGCTCAGTCGTGTCCAGCTCTTTCCAACCCCATGAATCACAGCACACTAGGTCTCCCTGTCCATCACCAGCTCCCGGAATTCACTCAGACTCATGTCCATCGAGTCAGTGATGCCATCCAGCCATCTCATCCTCTGTCGTCCCCTTTTCCTCCTGCCCCCAATCCCTCCCAGCATCAGTCTTTTCCAATGAGTCAACTCTTCGCATGAGGTGGCCAAAGTACTGGAGTTTCAGCTTTAGCATCATTCCTTCTGAAAAAATCCCAGGGCTGATCTCCTTCAGAATGGACTGGTTGAATCTCCTTGCAGTCCAAGGGACCCTCAAGAGTCTTCTCCAACACCACAGTTCAAAAGCATCAATTCTTCGGCGCTCAGTTTTCTTCACAGTCCAACTCTCACATACATACTGACTACTCCAAAAACCATACCTTTGATTAGATGGACCTTAGTCAGCAAAGTAATGTCTCTGCTTTTGAATATGCTAATGAGGTTGGTCATAACTTTTTTTCCAAGGGGTAGGCGTCTTCTAATTTCATGGCTGCAATCACCATCTGAAGTTATTTGGAGCCCAAAAATATAAAGTCTGACACTGTTTCCACTGTTTCCCCATCTATTTCCCATGAAGTGATGGGACCAGATGCCATGATCTTCATTTTCTGAATGTTGAGCTTTAAGCCAACTTTTTTACTCTCCTCTTTCACTTTCATCAAGAGGCTCTTTAGTTCCTCTTCACTTTCTGCCATAAGGGTGGTGTTATCTGCCTATCTGAGGTTATTGATATTTCTCCTGGCAATCCTGATTCCAGTTTGTGTTTCTTCCAGTCCAGCGTTTCTCATGCTGTACTCTGCAGAAGTTAAATAAGCAGGGTGAAAATATACAGTTTTGACGTACTCCTTTTCCTATTTGGAACCAGTCTGTTGTTCCATGTCTAATTCTAACTGTTGCCTCCTGTCCTGCATATAGGTTTCTCAAGAGGCAGGTCAGATGGTCTGGGATTCCCATCTCTTTCAGAATTTTCCACAGTTTATTGTGATCCACACAGTCAAAGGCTTTGGCATAGTCAATAAAGCATGAATAGATGTTTTTCTGGAACTCTCTTGCTTTTTCCTTGATCCAGCAGATGTTGGCAATTTGATCTTTGGTTCCTCTGCCTTTTCTAAAACCAGCTTGAACATCAGGGAGTTCAGGTTTGCTGAAGCCTGGCTTGGAGAATTTTGAGCATTACTTTACCAGCCTGTGAGATGAGTGCA
>SJYV01038660.1:119879-140607 GCA_006410875.1 Neotragus pygmaeus | reverse complement strand
GCAGCACTTTCACAGCATCATCTTTCAGGATTTGAAACAGCTCAACTGGAATTCCATCACCTCCACTAGCTTTGTTCGTAGTGATGCTTTCTAAGGCCCACTTGACTTCACATTCCAGGATGTCTGGCTCTAGATTAGTGATCACACCATCATGATTATCTGGATCATGAAGCTCTTTTTGTACAGTTCTTCCATGTATTCTTACCACCTCTTCTTAATATCTTCTGCTTATGTTAGGTCCATACAATTTCTGTCCTTTATCGAGCTCATCTTTGCATGAAATGTTCCCTTTGTATCTCTCATTTTCTTGAAGAGATCTCTAGTTTTTCCCATTCTCTTCTTTTCCTCTATTTCTTTGCATTGATCACTGAAGAAGGCTTTCTTATCTCTTCTTGCTATTCTCTGGAACTCTGCATTCAGATGCTTTTATCTTTCCTTTTCTCCTTTGCTTTTTGCCTCTCTTCTTTTCACAGCTATTTGTAAGGCCTCCTCGACAGCTATTTTGCTTTTTTTCATTTCTTTTCCATGGGGATGGTCTTGTTCCCTGTCTCCTTGATCCCTGTCTCCTGTACGATGTCATGAACCTCATTCCATAGTTCATCAGGCACTCTAGCTATCAGATCTATGCCCTGAAATGTATTTCTCACTTCCACTATATAATCATAAGGGATTTGATTTAGGTAATACCTGAATGGTCTAGTGGTTTTCCCTACTCTCTTCAATTTGAGTCTGAATTTGGTAATAAGGAGTTCATGATCTGAGCAAGAATAAAAACAAAGATAATTTGAGAACACTCTAAGCCAGTATCTCTCATGAACACATCTGTAAATACTCTCAACAAAATACTAGGAAACTGCCACAACAAATAGGGATTTATTCCAGGTATGCAAAGGTGGTTCAACATTAATGCAGTAACATAATCCATCATGCCAACAAGCTAAAGAAGAAAAAAATGCATAATCATATCAACAGATACAGAAATATCATTTGAGAAATTTCAACACAGTCATGATAGAAATTCTCAGTAACTAAGATTAAAGTAACTTGATTTTATCTCTCTGTTGAAAGTCCTTCTCTGACTCCTACATGGAGAACAGTAGCTTGAACAAGGGTCATAACAATGAAACTGTTGAAACATGTTTGAAAGAAGTGCTGGCAGAAGTGAATGATAGATAGGTGTGGTTGTGATTGAAATAGAAGAGCCTGATAATGACCTGAAGATTTTTAGTCAGTTACATTAAATGCCCAAATAAAATCCTAACATTTTCAAATAAGGGTTTTTATTTGTTTAATGTAAGTAAATATTATATCTAGAACATGAATTATAATTGGGACAATTCTAGTGGGCCAGTTACAGGCACGATTCTATCCTCATTCATGATGGCCTACTTTAGAGAGTCATTCTATTTCTAAAATTTTTAAAAATAATAATCCTAACATCTCGAAGATGTGTGTTTATAATTGATTTTTCTTCTGAGCTTCAGAATCTAATTTCACTTGGAGTATTCTTAGGTATCTATCTCAAAAAATGATGACAAAGGCAACTCTTGGCATTTCTAGTATAAACATGTTCTCCTGTCTCTTACTGTTTTTGGCCACAGAGCACTCTGGAATTCCTTCTTGGTACTTTTCTACTGCATTATCAGCCTTATCCCTCATAAAATTCATGACCAAGTTCTCTTGATTCTATTTCTAAAATGTTTGCCAAATCTGACCATTTCTTTCTTTCTCTATTACTGATGACTTACTCAAAGGCATCGTCATCCTACATCTAGATACTTGTTTATCTGTTCCATGCTAAATTGTATATGGCATGTTAAGAAGTTAGACTATTAGGCAAAAACAAAGTTAGGGCAGTATATAAAAAGAACATAGAAGCTGTCACCAATAAAGCAGAAATATAGATAAGTTTTTAGAGAGACATACAAGGTTAGCATAGAGATTTAGAAGCGTTTGCTATTTTAAATGAAGAAGCTTGTGTTTATGTTGAAGGGAAAGCAAGAACACACAGGTAGATTTGAAGCTGTAAGAGGGAGTAATTAATGTATCCAAAATAAAAAGGTGGAGGATGGGTCAGTTACAGAATACAAGTAGAAAATTCTCTTTGGATGGAAGAAACAATTTTTCCAACATAGCTTAAGGAAGAAAAACAGAAAGATTATAGACATATCTAGATAATTTATAGTTCCTTAATATTGATGACAATCACAGGTTACAAATTTTGATGAGAATTCAGAAAGTAAGGAACACATAATTGGAAATACTCTTCTTCATTTTATGTGTAGTAGAATGTACTAGAACCAAAAAAGCAATGCATGTATCTAGATGACTTAGTAACATATAGTTAATTTACTATGAATATATATGTGAGGGAATTTCTAGTGGTCTATAAAAGATGACTACATTAATAAGTCACATTAACACAGATAATTCATCCTCAAAGGATCATTTTTATGGAAGAGATACTTATCAATTGCTCACTGACTGTATAATAGAATTTAAATGAATTCGGCCTCAGCTGTTAGCTTCACTTCACAAAAATGGCATGATATTATAGCAGAAAGGGACAAATTATATTTAAATAACTGGAAGTTCTTAATATGACCAAAATTATGTAAATTCCACCAACCATCAATTTTCTAGGAATTTTAGTCTTCATGCTAATTCACAGAAATTGGGCACAATGTATTGCAGCTGGTGCAATTCTTCAACTCCTTTTCACAAGGAGAATTAGTTAAGAAGTGTATTTGAATTACAGAAAAATATGACTCACTGAACCAGGTAGTACCATGCTGGTATGATTCCTTTGATAAAATATTAAAGCATCTTGCAAATTTCAGAGCTTTCATAGACAAATTAGCTCCTTGGTATCTTCATAAACTGTATTCAATAAGACCAGTAGTATAATACTACATACTACATGTGATAGAGACAATATGTTATATGAAGTACAGGAAGGAAAACTGACTTTGTAACTCTATAGCCCAGAGTTTCAATGTTAGTGGTGCTTCTCCTTGTGACCTGTGACAAGGCCCTTATTATCTCTGAATCTTAATATCCTCAAAAACAAAACAGTAATGAAAGCAATACCTATAAAAAGGAGCATTGTGAAACTTTTTAAATATGTCTGTTTCAACCTTTTTTAGGTAGTGAGTATTTATACACATCTGAATGATTTTAGGAATGATAGTAGATATGGAAAGAGTGAAGATCAGGATTCAATATTTCAGTATAAGGTTTATAAGAAGATAGGAAGGAATATGATCTAGAGCAAAGATGGAAAATGTTTAAAGAAGTGTTGATACACAAAACAGCTTATGAGTATACCAACAAAATGGATTGTATAAAAAAAAAGGTTAGTTAAACAGCAATGATAATGTACAATAATTCAATTGAATGTCTAATTTCCTACAAATCTACTACTTTTGTAGTAGATTTAATTCTTCTGTCTCTTTACCACATTCGTAACTTTTAAACATTTGAAAAACCAGTAGCAATGAAATTACTACTTGATTTTACTTCTACACATATATATTGTTTTTATTAATATATAACTTATATAAAGTTTGAGTTAATCTAGCTTGAATGTCAAACGTCATGTATCTTTACTGAATTGTGATGTGCTCAAAGAACAATGCATCACAATACACCACACAGTAGTCAGCCAATAACCTGGCCAAATGTGTGGAGCTTTCACTATGGATTTGACAAAACATTATCAAATAGGGGCTTGTTATTAAAACTCAGGCCACAAACCAAATCTATTCAGAGAAAGATGTGAGTATATTTATGATATACTCAGTCTTCTGTTTCTGATCAAGCTATACATACTAATATTTCCATTAAGATACATGAAATTACTGACACTTTAACATTTAGAAAACATCACCATTGTTAAGAGTATTGAAATAATAAAAAGCCACAAGAAACAGAAATATATATATATATAAACAAATCACAGGGAACAGAGTGTGAGAAAAAATGGAACAGAAAATTAAAAAAAAATACTGATTCCTCCCCTTTAACTAGAACAAATAAATTTTATCTTTGTAGGCAAACACAAAAGACCCTTAATTGCTAAATGTCTTGAGAAAGAAGAGCAAATTTGGAGGTATCATGCACCAGGATGTCAAAGTATACTATAAATCTACAGTCATCAAAGAAGTATGGCACTCGCAAAAGGCAGACACACAAATTGATGGAACAGAATAGAGAGTCCAGAAACAAAGCAACACTTATAAGCACAATTAACCTATTGCACAGGAGGCAAGAAAACACAATGATGAAAAAATAGACTCTCAATAAAAGGTGTTGGGAAAACTGGACAGGTAAATGCAAGGGGGAAAAACCAAAAACAATTTCTCATACAACAAACAGAAATAACCTCAAAATGGATTAAGGACTTGAATACAAGACCTGAAACCATAAAACTTCTAGAAGAAACATAAGCAGATTGTTCTTTGATATTGGTTTCAATAGCCTTTTTTTGGATATGTGTCCTCAGGCAAGGGAAACAAAATTGAAAATAAATAAATGATGCTATATCAAATTAAAAAGCTTTTTCACAGAAAAGGAAATTATGAACAAAATGAAAAGGATGTCTACTGAATGGGTGAATACATTTGCAGTTGATAGACACTTTGATATACAAAATATAAAATGAATGCACATAACATCAAAAAACTCAATTAAAAATGGGCCGAGTACCTGTATGCATTTTTTCAAAGATGACATACAGATGACAATAGACACATGAGAACATGCTCAACATCATTAATCATCAGAGAAATGAAAATCAAAACCACATTAAGCTACCAACTCACACCTATCAAAATGGCTATTATCAAAAAGGCAATGAATAACAAATGTTGATGAGTATATAGAGAAAAAGGAACTCTCATAAACTGTTATGTGAATGTAAACTGGTGAAGTTACTATGAAAACACTATGGAGATTCTCAAAAATATTAAAAATGGAGCTAATATATTATACAGCAATTGCATCCCTGATAATTATCCCAAGAATATGAGAACACTAATTTTAAAAAAAAAAAAAAATATATATATATATATATATGTATATATATATATGCTTTTGCTTTGTGGTGCTGAAGAAGACTCTTGAGAGTCCCTTGGACTGCAAGGAGATCCAACCTGTCTGTCCTAAAGGAAATCAGTCTTGAATATTTATTGGAAGGACTGATGCCATGAAGCTGAAGCTCTAATACTTTGGCCACCTGATGCAAACAACTGACTCATTTGAAAAGACCCTGATGCTGGAAAAGATTGAAGGTGGGAGGAGAAGGGGATGACAGAGGATGAGATGATTGGATGGCATCACCGACTCGATAAACATGAGTTTGAGCAAGCTCCAAGAGTTAGTGATGGACAGGGAAGCCTGGCAGGCTACAGTCCATGGGATCGCAAAGAGTTGGACATGACTGAGCAACTGAACTGAACTGAATGCAGCAGCTGCATTTTTTCATTTTTGTCCTCTCAAAAATGTGTTGCTTATCATTTCCGTTGTGCACGTGATAAATGTGAACTTTTTTGTTAAGGTAAATTAATCAAAATTAATAGAGCTCATAGGCTGGTGATCAGGTTTTAAATTCAGATTTCTTTAACTCCAAACAACTGTTTCTTATTTCTGTAAATTCATCAATATTTTAGTAGTGGATAACTTTTAAATCTTACTTATATTTATTATCTTTATTTTGCTTATTAGTGCTATCTAATTTTCTTCATCAGACCTATATTACTCCTGAGGAATAACCGCTTTGAAAGGCAAAGAAAATGTACACTGATGATCAATCACAAAATAACCAAAAGATCAACAGTATAATGTAAATTATATGTTGATCAGTGATGTAGGTGGGTATATAAATATAGGGGTGCATGTGTATATCTATTTTTAATATGTAGAAAGGATTTAGTTTATATGTAATACACCCATATTATATTGGAAACTATCCTTAAATTAGCAAAGTAATCTCATTGTTAGCCCCAAATATTTTAAACAATAAAAATTTTTTTAATTGACAATTCATCTGAGTCTGTTTATTTTTATAGTTCTTTTTCATGCTTAGGACAACACAAGTTACAGATGCATTATTAAACCATATCATTCATAATTATTGGGGAAATTATTTTGACTTTTGTGTACAATATTCAAGTTTCAAAGCAATTGCACCAATGTCTTTGGTTACTTCTGGCACCTTGGCAAAAGAGATTGTGTACCCTGGACTCTTCTTGCTAGATGCAGTATGCAAAAACACATGCACACAGAAATATACCATCCCTGGTTGAATACTTCGATGGAAATAGTCAGTGTAATTGAAGATAAAGAAAAAACATAATCCTTGATATTATTGCATTTATTATTCAATGAATTCTTTATATGTCCTCATAATAGAGGTTTGATTTTCATTTAGAATTATAGTTAAAGGAATGACCCAGACAAGTTAATTATCTTGCCTTAAACCTAATATGATTTTCAACTTCTCTCTATAAAAGAGGAAAATGAGGAAGTTAACCATTACCAGGAGTTTTTTTTTTTCTTTTAAATTAAATATGTGACATGCTCTGATTTTAATTATAAGTTAGTTTTTGATGTATATGTTTAATTTGATAGACTGACTGATATTTTTCTCATCTTTACTACACAGATCAGTAGCTCCCACTAGTTGGTCAAGAGGTTAATGAGAAATAGATAGTAATAACCAAAAACATATGAGGATTTTCCCTGTTTCTCTCCATTCAAACTGATAATTTGCAGCATCTATCAAGTATTTTCTTGAGAAAGAATAAGCTATGCTAAAGGACCAGTAAGTAAAGAGTATGATATAAAACTTAATATCAGACACCAGTTCAGAGATTGCTTCCTCAGCTGCTTCTGGCACTTGTTATCTATAGAAATAAGAGTATAAATTTATATCCTTTTTTTGTGGCTAAATATTCAAGAATGTTATAATTTAAAGGTAGCATGCCCACATGCAAATGTACCTATAGATATAAACACACACATATTTATATTATTTGTTGTTCAGTTGCTAAACCATGTCAGAGTCTTTGCAATAAAATGGACTGCAGCATGCCAGGCTCCTCTATCCTCCACTATCTCAAAGAGTTTGCTCAAACTTATGTTCATTGCTGCTATCTAACCATCTCATCCTCTGCCACCTCCTTCTTCCTTTGACTTCAATCTTTCCCAGCATCAGGGTCTGTTTCAGAGTTGGCTTTCTGCATCAAGTGGCCCAAGTATTGGAGCTTCAGATTCAACAACAATCCTTCCAGTGAATATTCAGGGTTAATTACCTTTAGAATTAACTGGTTTTATCACCTTGCTGTCCAAGGGACTCTCAAGAGTCTTTTCCAGCACTACAATTCAAAAGCATCGATTCTTCACCATTCAGTTCATAGCATTCTCTATGATCCAACACTCACATCCGTACATGACTACTGGAAAAACTATAGCTTTGACTATACAGACCTTTCACAAAAAGTGATGTCTCTGGTAGTATGCTATGTTTTCCAAAGCTTTCCTTCCAAAAAGCAAATGTCTCTGAAGTTCATGGCTGCAGTCACCATCCTCAGTGATTTTGGAGGCCAAGAAAATAAAATCTGTCACTGTTTTCACTTTTTCTCCTTCTATTTGCCATGAAGTGATGGGACTGGATGACATGATATTCTTTTTTATTTTAAATGTTAAATTTCCATCCAACTTTTTCACTCCTCTCTTTCACCCTCATCAAGAGGTTCTTTAATTCCTTTTCACTTTCTGCCATTAGAGTGGTATCATCTGGATATCTGAGGTTGTTTATATTTCTCTCAGTAATCTTGATTCCAGCCTGTGATTATTCAACCCCAGCATTTCATATGATGTACTCGGCATATAAGTTAAACAAGCAGGGTGACAATACACAGCCTTCAACTACTCATTTCCCAATTTGGAGCCAATCTGTTGTTCCATGTCCAGTTCTATTGCTTCTTGATCTGCATGCAGGTTTTTCAGGAGACAGGTAAGGTGGACTGGTACTCCCATCACTTTAAGAATTTTCCAGTTTGTTGTGATCCACATAGTCAAAGGTTTAGTGTAGTCAGTTAAACAGATGTTTTGTTTTGTTTTGTTTTCCTGGAAATCCCTTGCTTTCTTCATGATCAAGCAAATTTGGAGCACTAGTCTTGTTCCTCTACTTCTTCAAAACCAAATTTCTATATCTGGAAGTTCTCAGTTCATATAATGTTGAATCCTAGCCTGAAGGATTTTAAGCATAACCTTGCTAGCATATGAAAAAAACACAACTGTACTCTTTTGAATGTTTTTAATGTAGAGTAGTTTGAATATTCTTCTCAGGTGGCTCAGTGGTAAGAATCTGCCTGCAAAGCAGGAGATGCAGTTTTGATCCCTGAATCAGGAAGATCCCCTGGAGAAGGAAATGGCAAACCACTTCATTATTCTTCCCTGGAAAATCTTAAGGACAGAGGAGTATGGCAGGCTACAGTCCATCAGAATGCAAAACAGTTGGAGAAGACTTAGTGACTTAACAATAACTATAGTATTTATACTATACTATATCCTAACATGTTAGCTCCATATTGTTATATATAATAGAATTAATACAAAAATATTCTGAAATAAACTGATCAAAGGAACTCACATTTAAAGTATTATATATGACCAAACTCCAAAACACTAAGAATGCCAAATGTTAGCAAGTATGTGGAACATTCATTCATTGCTTTGGGGAATGAAAACTGTCACTTTGGAAGACATATTAGCAGTTTCTTATGAGGCTAAATGTTGCTATACAATCTAGCATTTTGTACTTCTTGATATTTACCCAAAGGAGTTGAAAAATTTTGTGCACATGAAAACCTGCACATGAATGTTTGTTGCAACTTTATTCATAATTGCCTAAACTTGGAAGAAACCCAGATATATTTCATTAGGTAATTGATTAAAGAAATTGTGATACATCCAATGGAGAAATAGTCAATGCTAAAAAGAAATGAGCCAACAAACCTTGAAGACATAGGGGAAACTTAAATGTGTGTTACTGAATGAAATAAATAAATCTAAAAAGGGTACATGCTGTGTGATTACAGCTATATAACATTCTAGAAAAGGCAAAATGATGGAAACAGTAAAAAGATCAGTGGTTTCCAGAGGTTGGGATAGGGAATTATGAAAAAGAGGAGCACAGAGGAATTTTTAAGGGAAGCAAAACTACTTTGGATGGTACCATAGCAGTGGGTGGGGCTTCTCTGGTGGCTTAGATGTTAAAGAATCTGCCAGCAATACAGGAGACCCAGGCTTGACCCTTAGGTTGAGAAGATCCACTGGAGAAAAAATGGCTACCCACTCTAGTATTCTTGCATGGAGAATTTCATGGAGTGGTACATGTCATTAAACCTTAGGCAAAACCCATAAAATATACAACACCAGGAGTGAATCCCAAAGTAAACTATAGACTTAGAGGGATAATATGTGTCAGTGTAGGTCCATCTATTATAGCAAACTGTGGTGTGGGATTTTGATAGTGTGAGTAGCTATGCAAATATGGAGGTAGGAAATATATGGGAAATCACTGTACCTTCTACTCCAATTTTCTGTGAACCTAAAACTGGCCTAAAAATTGAAGCATATTTTTCAAAAAGTATGACATATGCAATTGATTTATTGCTCTCAATATTTTGGTGAAAAACCAATGAAATAACATGAAGCCTAAAGCATAGAATATTGAATACTGATCATAGTTCTCAAGTCTCCCTAAATGATTCCAAATTATTTTTACCATGGTTGCCAAGGTTTCAAAACCTTGACAAATTCTGCTAAATCTAGACAAATGCAGCTCTCATAAAAAGTTGATAACAAATATGTCAAATATACAGCCATTTTAGTTACATCACTATACTTATTTCAGGCAGCTTTCAATCCTGAGTTTTCAGCATATTGTAAGCTAAGTGACTACCAGGAAGTTTGCTCTCCCTAAAACAGAAGGCAAAAATACAGTGGGTAGCCATTTCCTTCTCTAGAGGATCTTCCCAACCCAGGGATTGAATCCAGGTATCATGCATTCAGGCAGATTCTTTGACATCTAAGCTACGAGGGAAGCCCATAGGTTAGGGAATGCAACTTTCTCAGTGAAAATTTTCTGTATTGGGAAGGTTAAGGACACTCCAGCTCTTTATTCTATTTTTCAGAATGCATTTGAAAAACAGAAAATAAAGACATTATCTCAAATTTTAGAGTGCGGATATGTACAACTCACCAAGGTGGAGTTGTATTTAATGGGTCACTCTCATTAAACTCCCAAAGACCTGCTGCAGCTGGTCATTTCTTTTTCTTTTCTACCACTCAGAAAACATTCACAAGGCATCTTTGCTAATGCTGACCATCTGCATTGTGTATTGAGATCCTAAAGTGTGCTAATTACCCTGGATGGAATTAAAAATCTGATCTACTATGCTAGGAGTAAGACAGTAGTCCCTAGGATACATAAAGGGAAAAAGCTACCCTTCAGCATGTCAAGCCATCATGCTGGCCACTTCATCATAGCAGTCTTTATGTCCCTTGAAGCAGGAAAGATGTATACAACTGCTTACAAATTAGAAGAGATTGCTGAATAGGCAAGAGCTGCAGCTTCAACTCACTGTGAACAGTACTGGGAGAATTAGTTGTTTACTAGACTGGGAAGTTGCAATACAATTGAGCACAATAAACAATACAATAATCTGTAATGGTCATGTACCTGCAAGAAATATATGACTTTGCTTAATAATATCTCAAATTTTCAGAGCCACAATAATAATCATAATTTTGGTACAAGGGTTCTGTGACTCAGTTGGTAAATAATCTGCTTGCAATTCAGAAGACTCAGGTTCAATCCCTGGTTTGGAAAGATCCCCTGAAGAAGGGAATGACAACCCATTCCAGTATTCTTGCCTGGAGAATCTCAGCAACAGAGGATCCTGGGGAAGGGCTACAATCCATGGGTTTGTACAGAGTTGGACATGACTAAGCAACTAACACCTTCACTTTGGTACATACATCAATTTTTGAAATGATAGATATTTTTCAAATTACAAGCAATTTTAATTTGCAAGGTTTCAAGGTGCAAATACCAAAATAAATGCTCCAAGGTATTAGCACAATCATTTTGAAAATATTTTATTAAATGTAAGAAAATATTTGGATCTATATTCTTCTCCCTTACACATGTGATTAAACAAGTTAATTTGCAAAGTCAAAAGTTTTCTTTTGTCTTACTTTTCCAACAATGCATCAGTAGCCAAACTCTTGCTACAATTGCTAAAAATTTGAATTTTTAATAAATCATGCTTCAGGTCTTCTTCCCTGTAATTCATGTTAACAAGATTCAATGAATATTGCAAATGATCATTTTTCTTGTTATTTGAAAGCTACTTACTAATTTTGCAAAAAGTTTGCCCACATCTGATTTACTTAATACCCAAGTAAAATTAGAAAAAAATGAAGAGAATTATATATTAGCAAAATGTTTAATTTAGGTCAGTGAGGCTGCTGATTCAGGCTTTCCAATAGAGCTGGCTGCCGTGGCTTGGCCCAGAGACAGCAACCATCACCATTATCTTCCTTACTCTTTTTATCATGTTCCAGAAAAAAATACCCTCTTCTTTCACTCAGAACTTTGACCTCAAAATGGTTTTCTGCTTTTTTTTGTCCTTTCTGGGGCATTTTAACCACATTATATATTTTTGTATAAAAAGCCTCAAGCAACAATATAGAAAAATTGTGTTCTGTCAATATTGAGTTACATAGACTTTGGCCAAGACAGTAGATGGAGGGCATGGTATATATGGAAAGGAAGTTACCAAAAATTGTGTTTTCATTATCAGACATGTACAATTTTATAGAAAAGAAAATATGCAAAGGACATATATACAAAAAACAATAGCAACAGAGCAAGACTCTATTACGTGATGATTTATACTATGCAACGTGAGAGCTCTGAAAATTTTAAGAAAACACATTGTCCTACCTCTACAGTTTAATATAGGAATAGATTTCAAAGATAATAGATTTATGATCAGTGCTAATGTATTGGAGATCCAACCAGTCCATTCTGAAGGAGATCAACCCTGGGATTTCTTTGGAAGGAATGATGCTAAAGCTGAAACTCCAGTACTTTGGCCACCTCATGTGAAGAGTTGACTCACTGGAAAATACTTTGATGCTGGGAGGGATTGGGGGCAGGAGAAGAAAGGGACGACAGAGGATGAGATGGCTGGATGGCATCACAGACTCGATGGACGTGAGTCTGATTGAACTCCGGGAGTTGGTGATGGACAGGGAGGCCTGGTGTGCTACGATACATGGGGTCGCAAAGCATCGGACATGACTGAACTGAACTGAACTGAATGTATTGGAAACAAAATCTCTTAAAAATCTGCTAATAATAAATTTATTCTCAAATTACTCTAAACCAGTAAGTATAGCCTGGTAGTTTGTGATGACTTAAAAGTTTCAGGAATGCAAATGTAAGCCTAGTTAGAAAAATAAAATAAAATTGTTCCCGGCTTGAAGAACTCATAGAATTTCATAAACTTGGGGAAGAGTAAATTTTCTATTTTTCTTATTTTCCATAAATGTTTTCTCATGGATTTAAGTAAAATCATTTTTATTACTGTGAACCTCTATATTACTTTCACCATTGTTACTTTTCATCATTATGATTTTGTGAGACAGACAAATGGAGAAAAAGTTTCTAAGTAGCTCTTACTTTTCTCTATCAGTTAAGTTCAGTAGCTCAGTAGTGTCTGACTCTTTGTAATCCCATGAATTGCAGCACGTCAGGCCTCCCTGTCTATCACCAACTCCCGGAGTTCACTCAGACTTACATCCATCGAGTCAGTGATGTCATCCAGCCATCTCATCCTTTGTCGTCACCTTCTCTTCCTGCCCCCAATCCCTCCCAGCATCAGAGTCTTTTCCAATGAGTCAACTCTTTGCATGAGGTGGCCAAAGTACTGGAGTTTCAGCTTCACCATCATTCCCTACAAAGAAATCCCAGGGCTGATCTCCTTCAGAATGGACTGGTTGGATCTCCTTGTAGTCCAAGGGACTCTCAAGAGTCTTCTCCAACACCACACTTCAAAAGCATCAATTCTTTGGTGCTCAGCTTTCTTCACAGTCCAACTCTCACGAATGGAAATCATTCTGTTGTTTTTGAGATTGCATCCAAGTACTGCACTTCAGACCCTTTGTTCACTATGATGGCTACTTCACTTCCTCTAAGGCATTTTTGCCCATAGTGGATATAATGGTCATCTGACTTAAATTCACCCATTCCAGTCCATTTTAGTTTGCTGATTCCTAAAATGTCAGTGTTCACTCTCGTCATCTCCTGTTTGACCACTTCCAATTTGCCTTAATTCATGGACCTAACATTCCAGGTTCCTATGCAATATTGCTCTTTAAAGCATCGGACTTTACTTCCATCACCAGACACATCCACAACTGGGTGTTGTCTTTGCTTTGGCTCCATCTCTTCATTCTTTCTGGAGTTATTTCNCTGAAACTCCAGTACTTTGGCCACCTCATGTGAAGAGTTGACTCACTGGAAAATACTTTGATGCTGGGAGGGATTGGGGGCAGGAGAAGAAAGGGACGACAGAGGATGAGATGGCTGGATGGCATCACAGACTCGATGGACGTGAGTCTGATTGAACTCCGGGAGTTGGTGATGGACAGGGAGGCCTGGTGTGCTACGATACATGGGGTCGCAAAGCATCGGACATGACTGAACTGAACTGAACTGAATGTATTGGAAACAAAATCTCTTAAAAATCTGCTAATAATAAATTTATTCTCAAATTACTCTAAACCAGTAAGTATAGCCTGGTAGTTTGTGATGACTTAAAAGTTTCAGGAATGCAAATGTAAGCCTAGTTAGAAAAATAAAATAAAATTGTTCCCGGCTTGAAGAACTCATAGAATTTCATAAACTTGGGGAAGAGTAAATTTTCTATTTTTCTTATTTTCCATAAATGTTTTCTCATGGATTTAAGTAAAATCATTTTTATTACTGTGAACCTCTATATTACTTTCACCATTGTTACTTTTCATCATTATGATTTTGTGAGACAGACAAATGGAGAAAAAGTTTCTAAGTAGCTCTTACTTTTCTCTATCAGTTAAGTTCAGTAGCTCAGTAGTGTCTGACTCTTTGTAATCCCATGAATTGCAGCACGTCAGGCCTCCCTGTCTATCACCAACTCCCGGAGTTCACTCAGACTTACATCCATCGAGTCAGTGATGTCATCCAGCCATCTCATCCTTTGTCGTCACCTTCTCTTCCTGCCCCCAATCCCTCCCAGCATCAGAGTCTTTTCCAATGAGTCAACTCTTTGCATGAGGTGGCCAAAGTACTGGAGTTTCAGCTTCACCATCATTCCCTACAAAGAAATCCCAGGGCTGATCTCCTTCAGAATGGACTGGTTGGATCTCCTTGTAGTCCAAGGGACTCTCAAGAGTCTTCTCCAACACCACACTTCAAAAGCATCAATTCTTTGGTGCTCAGCTTTCTTCACAGTCCAACTCTCACATCCATACATGACCACTGGAAAAACCATAGCCTTGACTAGATGGACCTTTGTTGGCAAAGTAATGTCTCTTCTTTCCAATATGCTATCTAGGTTGGTCATAATTTTTCTTCCAAGGACTAAGCGTCTTTTAATTTCTCTATAGATTAGCCAAATATAGCAAAGCAAAAGACCAGTAGCAGAGCTCTGGATACCACAATTTTGAGAGTTTGGATAGAGAAGAGAAGAGGAAATAAAGGAGACTCAGAGCGAGAACTAAAAAACCTGGTAACATGGAAGCCACTTTTTTCAAGGAAGACATAATTCAAAAAAGGGATAGTCAACTGTGATGACTGACAGTGAAAAGGGCAATAAATGAATAAAAAGAAATGCTCATTATTTCTGTCAGTGGGAACACTGTTGTTAGTCATAGTAATAGACATTTTTACTAAGTGGTAGGAGAAA
This sequence comes from Neotragus pygmaeus, assembly GCA_006410875.1. Classification (NCBI taxonomy): domain Eukaryota; kingdom Metazoa; phylum Chordata; class Mammalia; order Artiodactyla; family Bovidae; genus Neotragus; species Neotragus pygmaeus. Next base: position 125,581 of record SJYV01038660.1, on the reverse strand, counting down.
AGCCACAGAAAAAAATCATTGTTGTTGGTGGTTGCAACCATGAAATTAAAAGATGCTTGCTCCTGGAAGGAAAGCTATGACAAGCCTAGACAGTGCTTTTAAGAGCAGAGACATCACTTTTTTGACAAAGGTCCATATAGTCAAAGCTATGGTTTTTCCTATAGTTGTGTAGGGATATGAGAGTTGGACCACAAAGAATGATGAGCTCTTAAGAACTGATGCTCTTGAATTGTGGCACTTAGGAAGACTCTTGAGTGTCCCTTAGACAGCAAGGAGATCAAACCAACCAATCATAAAGGAAATCAGTCCTGAATATTCATTGGAACGACTGATGCTAAGGCTGAATCTCCAGTATTTTGGCCACCTGATGCAAAGAGCCAACTCACTGGAAAAGACCCTGATGCTGGGAAAGATTGAGGGCAGGAGCAGAAGAGGGTGATAGAGGATGAGATGGTTGGATGGCATCACTGACTCAATGAGCATGAGTTTGAGCAAACTCAGACTAGTGAAGATAGTTTGAGTTTGTGATAGTGAAGGTCAGGGAGATAGTGAAGGACTGAGATGCCTGGCATGTTGCAGCCCATAGGGTCAAAAAGAGTTGGACATAGCTATTGAACAATAGTACACCACCTCCTAAGAATATTGCTAGGGTTTTAAATGTGATAATGTACATAAAATATTTTATAACTGTCACATAGAAAGGGTTAATAAATATTACTTTTGTAATAGCTCGGTGAGTAGCTTAACGGGTTTAGTGAACACTTCTAGTCATTAAATCATGTCTTTACTTGGCCTACTGAACAACAACAGGAGGAAAATCTATATTTGTGTGTTTTTGAATGAGTGGATGATTTAGATGTGGAGACAATAAATACAGAATAATCAAGAAATGTTATAATCAATAAATATAGATTATTTATATTTATAATCAATAAATGTATAATAATCAACATTAATCAAGAAATTTTGCCCTGAAGAGGACAAAATCGTGAGATAGTAACTGAAGAGGTCTTGTAGAGCTAAAGGAGATTGTTGTTGCTGTTATCTATATTTTTTCAAAATGGAAGCTCTTATGACGTATTTATATGCTGTTGGTAATAGTCTGTTGAGGAAAACTGATGACTCAGGGATAAGAAGGTAATAGAAATGAATGAGTCCTTGAAAGACAAGAGGTAATAAAACTGACCTTTGATGAGAATTTAGACATGTCATTATCTTTTTTTAACAGAAATGTAGGCAGCATATCTGATGTAGACTGGGCTGTATATACTGTAGATTTGTGTCTGACTATTATTATCTCTGACAGTGCATTGCATAACAATTGTTAAACAGTTATGCAAAAAATTTTGTAAATGGTTAGGGGTCTTACCTAAATGTACAACAATTATTGGTTAAGAGAAAACTAGTAATCTGGAATTCCAACAAGGATTACCTCTCACTTTGTTTAATGGATTTTCTTGAAGACTGTTCAGCAGATGACTGTCCAATCTGTATTTTTTGTTATTACCTTATTGAGGTATAAACTATTTACATATATAAATGAAACACCCCATTTTAACTCTACAGTTCAATGTGTTTTGAAAAATAGCTATAGTCCTATTTTTATTTTTTTTTTTAATCAGGAAAATTTATTTTATTTTTTATTTTTTTTTATTTGACTTTACAATACTCTATTGGGTTTGCCATACATATTTTTAAATTTATCTCTATAATTTTATGATTTTGATGTTTAAATAATTTGTGTGACTTTAAATTTACATTCAAATTGTTGCTGGTAAGTCTTTCTCTGTCTGATGAACTTCACTTAATATGATAATCTCTAGGTCCATCCCTGTTGCTACAAATGGCATTATTTCACTCTTTTTTATGACTGACTAATATTTCATTGTATAAATATAATACATCTTCTTTATCTAATTCATCTGCCAATGGCTATATAGAGATTTGTCAATCCCACTGTTTTTTGTGGGACAAGCTTTTCATTTCATTACTTTTTTATTTCCTGTTTTCAGTTTTATTGATTCTGCTCTTTATTATTTCATTTCTTCTACTTTCTCTGGACACATTTTAGTCTTTTCAAGTACTGAAGTAGAAACATAGATTATTGATTTCATACTATTCATCTTCTCTCATATAAGCATTTGTGTGATAAACTTTCTTCTAATCATTGTTTTAGCAGCATTTTACATATTTTTGAAATGTTCCATCTTATTTTGATTCACTTATAATAACTTTTCATTCCAATCAAAACTTCTTATTTGACCCATAAAAAAGGTTTTACAAATTCCTTATCTGCTAATTCAGCCATCTATATCATTTTAGTATTTGTTTCTAGCTAGTGTCTATGGATAACTTTTCTCTTGGTATTAGGTCACGTTTCTTTCTTCTTCACATGATTACTTAATTTATTGTTAGATTTGATGTTATGTTGCTAAATATCTGAACCTTGTAGCCTTCCTTTAAAGAGTTTTTTCCCCCTCATTATAATTACTTGTTTCTCAGCTTTAAAAAAATTTTTTAGTGTGGATTCAGGAAGGCCTCTAGTTTGCAACTAATTTAGCTCTACTATGAAGATATAATACTTTTGATATCTCTCCTAAATGTCACAGGTGTACAACAGGATTTCTGCACTCTGGCTTTTTCAAATTGGAATGTTTCCCCATCTTGTGTGAACTCTCAGAACTGTTCAGCTTATAGATTCCTGGTAATGATTACTTATCTCCCTAGTTTCAGGGCCTAACACTTAAGAGGAACAAATTCAAGGAGCTGGACTTAAAGAACTGCACTGAGGAGTTTTATCTGCAGGTGGATTTGATTCAAATGATGAGATTCTGAAACTGAGCAGATACTATCAGCTCATTTATAATGCATTGTAATGGGATCATAATTTGGGCAACTTGGGAAAAAGTGAATGTATATACCCGTGGGAGAGAAGTGAATTACTGTGAAACCAAGAGGCATAACTATGGAAAATGACCCCCAATGACCTCTACTTCCTTGTATTTTTGCCCCTGTGCATTAATCCTTCCTTGAGTGTTGACTTGACCTGATGATTATAATACAGCAAAATGAAAAAGTGAAACGAAGTTGCTCAGTCATGTCCAACTCTGTGACCCCATGGACTGTAGCCCACCAGGCTCCTCTGTCCATGGGATTCTCAAGGCAAGAATACTGGAGTGGGTTGCCACTTCCTTCTCCAGGGATCTTCCCAACCCAGGGATTGAACCCAGATCTCCTGCATTGCAGGCAGGCACTTTAACCTCTGAGCCACCAGGGAAGCCCAAGTGATGGGATATCACACCAAAATTAGGTTGCAAAAAGACTGACATCCATTTTTCTCTCAATCCCTAGCTCTCCAACTCAATGGACACGAGTTTGAGCAAGCTCCATGAGTTGGTGATGGACAGGGAAGCCTGGCCTGCTGTAGTCCATGGGGTCTCAAAGAGTCGGACATGACTGAGCGACTGAATCGAACTCTTGCTCTCACTCTTGCTCCCATTCTGGTTCTCCCTTATTGTCTTGGAACCCTCACTCTGCTAAAAGCAAATTGTCATTTGAGAGCTTTCCTATAAAGAGACTCCATGCTGTTAAACTGATGTCTTCAGACAACATCTAGTGAGGACCTATCCTGAAAGTGTATCTCCTTCATCTAACACCTTGATTACAGCTTCATAAGAAATCCTGAGACAAAGACATTTATTAAGCTGTTCCACCAAAAATGCTAATTTCCAGAGTCACTTGAAGACTGCCTAGCTCTGCCTTCCTCTTTACTCTGCTTTTCAAATTCAAGTGTGTTCAGTTTCTATAAACTGTGATCTCAGACTAAAAATGGTTGTATCAGTCATCTTTACCTTCCTTCCTTTCCACCTGTCCCTCTTTCTTCCTCCCTCTCTCCATCTTCTTTCTTTCCTTTCTATTATATGAAACAAGTCCAGAATGAGATATTCTTTCATGAATAAAAATAGAAATTGTGCCATTCAAGTTTCTAACATCAATTATTTCATTTTTTCTAATTCCTATAAGTTTTGTTTATTTTTCTTCAGTAGTGCTACTACCTTAAAACTTCTTTTTTTCCCCCCTGTAGCACAGTTTTAGAAGGTTTTTGCTTATTTTATTGTCTACATTCAGTGATAATAATATTTAAAATAATTGTATTTCTACAGTTTGCTCATTTTACTAGATCCTTATCCTGAAGTTTAATTTCCCTGAAACTCCAGCTATCTTTGACTATGTGCTGGACATTTTATTTGAAATCTATTTGTAGAAATACAACTATAATACAAAAACTTATTTCAAAACTACATTGATCATATACTTTTTTAAAAAATTTCTTTGGTGTATACACTCAGTTATCCCTTAGATGCAGCTTTTTTTTTTATTGAACTATAGTTGATTTACAATATTGTGTTAGTTTCAGGTATACAACAAAGTGACTCAGATACATATACATAATCAGTTATCAACTTATATACATACTAAAAATGTCAAATTAACAGATACACATTGTTATACATAAAATAGTAAATGATAAGTACCTACTGTATAGCACAGGGAGTTCAGTTCATTGCTCAATTGTGTCCAACTCTTTGCGACCCCAAGCATGCCAGGCCTCCCTTTCTATCACCAACTCCTGGAATTTACTCAGACTCATGTCCACTGAGTCAGTGATACCATCTAATCATTTCATCCTCTGTTAGATGAAATGGTCTTGTCCCTCCTTCAATCTTTCCCAGCATCAGGGTCTTTTCCAGTGAGTCATTTCTTTGCATCAGGTTGCCAAAGTATTGGAGCTCAGCTTCAACATCAGTCCTTCGAGTGAATACTCAGGACTGATTTCCTTCAGGATGGACTGGTTGGATATCCTTGAAGTACAAGAGACTCTTAAGAGTCTTCTCCAGCACCACAGTTCAAAAGTATCAATTCTTCAATTCTCAGTTTTCTTTATAGTCCAAATCTCACATCCATACATGACTACTAGAAACTCTACAGGGAAGTCTACTCAATATCTTCTAATACCCTATAATGGAAAAGAACCTGAAAAAGTATGTATGTAAGATGAAAGTATTCTCTTTAACTATTAGTCACTTCAGTCATGCCTGACTCTGCAATCCTGCACCAGGCTCCTCTGTCTATGGGATATCCCAGGCAAGAATATTGGAATAGAAAAAAAAAAAAGAATACTGGAGTCCCATTTCCTTCTCCAGGGGATCTTCCCAACCCAGGGATCAAAGCCAGATCTCCTGTATTGCAGGAAAACTTTTTACCATCTGAGCTACAAGGGAAGCCCAATAGAGAGGATTGTATTTGCCCTATTTGAGCAAGATTGACTATGCCAAAGCCTTTGACTGTGTGGATCACAATTAACTGTGGAAAAATCTGAAAGAGATGGGAATACCAGACCACCTGACCTGCCTCTTAAGAAATCTGTATGCAGGTCAGGAAGCAACAGTTAGAACTGGAGATGGAACAACAATTTTCAAAAAGGAAAAGGAGTGTGTCAAGGTTGTATATTGTCACCTTGCTTATTTAACTTCTATGCAGAGTACATCATGAGAAATGCTGGGTTGGAAGAAGCACAAGCTGGAATCAAGATTGCTGGGAGAAATATCAATAACCTCAGATATGCAGATGATACCACCTTTATGGCGGAAAGTGAAGAGGAACTAAAAACCCTCTTGAGGAAAATGAAAGTGGAGAGTGAA
>SJYV01038660.1:69687-119866 GCA_006410875.1 Neotragus pygmaeus | reverse complement strand
AATATCAATAACCTCAGATATGCAGATGACACCACCCTTATGGCAGAAAGTGAAGAGGAACTAAAAAGCCTCTTGATGAAAGTGAAAGAGGAGAGTGAAAAAGTTGGCTTAAAGCTCAACATTCAGAAAACGAAGATCATGGCATCCGGTCCCATCACTTCATGGGAAATAGATGGGGAAACAGTGGAAACAGTGTCAGACTTTATTTTGGGGGGCTCCAAAATCACTGCAGATGGTGACTGCAGCTATGAAATTAAAAGACGCTTACTCCTTGAAAGAAAAGTTATGACCAACCTAGATGGCATATTCAAAAGCAGAGACATTACTTTGCCAACTAAGGTCTGTCTACTCAAGGCTATGGTTTTTCCTATAGTCATGTATGGATAAGAGAGTTGGATGGTGAAGAAGGCTCAACGCCAAAGGATGGATGCTTTTGAACTGTGGTGTTTAAGAAGACTCTTGAGAATCCCTTGGACTGCAGGGAGATCCAACCATTTCGTTCTGAAGATCAGCCCTGGGATTTCTTTGGAAGGAAATATGCTAAAGCTGAAACTCCCTTCAGTACTTTGATCACCTCATGCAAAGAGTTGACTCATTGGAAAAGACTCTGATGCTAGGAGGGATTGGGGGCATGAGGAGAAGGGGACAACAGAGGATGACATGGCTGGATGGCACCACTGACTCGATGGACGTGAGTCTGAGTGAACTCTGGGAGTTGGTGATGGACAGAGAGGCCTGGCGTGCTGTGATTCATGGGGTTGCAAAGAGTCGGACTTGACTGAACTGAACTGAATAAGTGCTCACTTAGCTTTATCTATATCTACTTTATTGAAAACAATAGAGACTTGTTACATGTCAAAGATAATATTGTCAGTCTCTCTATTAGTGTATATGTATATCTCTATTTATCCATCGCACCATAAAACTGGGCCAATTAATTAGATCATGAAAATGAAAGCCTTTTCTGAATTCACCTAAAAATATTAGGCAAGGGTTTTTGGTTAGCCTTTGCTTTTCCAGTTAATTGCTGTAATCGTCACATTCTGTGTGCAGACTGTTTTAAAATAGGGAAGAGTCAGTGCACTGCTGTCGTCTCATGTCCTCTTACAGGTTTCACTTGGTACTTCCTCCCTGTCATTGATACTACAACCTTTTATTTGCTATGTCTGGATTAATAGATCTGTTCCAATAACAAACTAAAATGTTCTCCAGGCAACTTCAATAGCCTAAGGAAAACATAGTCTAGGCAACCTATTTTCTGAAACTCGTGTATACTTGCCCATACACAGTGATGGAAAAAGTGGCACAGTATATAGATCTGCTAGTGACACATTCCCAGCCTGGTCTGTTTCCCTAGTCACAACATCGCTCAGCAACTCAGACCAAAGAATTTCCTAATGGCATCTTCTGCATATAGACACAAACCCAACTTTAAACACAGTTTCTGAAAATAAAAACGACACAAATGGTATAAGATTCCATACATGATTGAAAACCCTTGAAAAATAGCAAGAAATAAAGGGTAACTCACTCAAACTATACTCCCTGATGTCAGCTTGTCTGAGCTAACAAGATGCTTTCTATTAACTATAGTCTGTGTCGTCTCATGCTCTGAAATCATCCACAAAATCAAAGAGATACCAGAAAAGGACATCAAATGAAATTCTAAAAAGGAGATATTCATTGAATTGATAAGAATCAAGCTAGGCAACTTTGTAACATATATGATGGGAGATTTTAAGACAATGATAATAGAATCCAGTGACAATAACTGATTAAAGTAAACAAGTTAATATTTTCAGAATAATTTGTTTAGCAATGCTACACAAATCTCTGGGCTAGAAAAGACAAAGCATCTTCATAATCTAATTACTTCAAAAATTCTATTAATGTAACAATTCAATCTCATTGTATGCATGCTATCATTACTGAGAGATTCAGTTGCCATAGCAGCAAAAGTATTAGAGAAAGTATCTGTTCATTTTCATAAAAAAACTTTTTGGGGGTTTTTATAGAAATGAGATATTTTGATTGAATAAAAATGGTTACTATAATATCTTAGTATGGAAAAGAAATAGTCTATAAACAATCCCAAGAATATAACCTAAGTAGTTGTTTGATATTTATAGTGGGATAAAACATTAAAAATCTTATGATAAGACCTATAATGCAAAAACTCAAACAAAGCAAAACTGTGGTATCATTTGCAATCATTTCTGGTATTTTAGTTTAGTCCTAAAGAAAATATTCTAAATGTAGACTCTCTTATATATGTACACTCAGCAAATCTTCATTGACATAGTGGAAGAAAAAAATGCCCATTTAAATACTAATAAATCTTGAATTTATATTTGTTCTGTTCTCATTGGATTTGATTTTAGGAATGAATTTTTGCTATCAATTGCATTTCCATACAATTTTATTGAAGTTGGATATACATTCCTATTTCTTTTAACGATTAAACATATTAAAATATTTAAGTAGATAATTTTTAAGTTAAAAAATTGTAAGGAATACATATAATCAACATATCACAGATTTAAAGTTTTCTGAGGTCACTTAAGACCAATCCTGAGCTATATCTACTTTATTAACTAATGCCAAAATATTGATTAAACTCCAGGAAGAGCTATAGGGACAAGAATTTTATAATGCTGAGATGAATTTAGTTACAAATCACATGGTATCAAAAGCATGTTTTTTAAAGAAACCTGGTAGATAAGGAATTTTAGTGAATTAAAAGATCAATTGTCTTAACTTCAAAGGAGTAATCAAAACTTCTGTTACGTAGTTTCTAACCAAAAGAGAGTTAATCAACTTTCTTGGAGAGCAAACTATTTGCTATTTGTTACATGATATTCTTTAACTATTAATTCTTAAGACAGTACTAGACATTTGCCCCATTTTAAAGGGTGGGGGCTAAAAATAAGAAAGAAACCTCTCCATATTGATCCCTAGACAATCTGACTTCACATTCTGTGCAGCTACTCTAACCTGCCCTTAAGTTATTCAAGTTTATGAGGTGAGAGAGAAACACTGAGGTCTAAGCTCTTACATTTTTGGCAGACATTTCTTTATAAATTTTAAACTTTTCAACAGGCAAAAACTATAAGTTATTTTTTGGCACTGCAATTCCTGCATAATACCTCTTTATCTCAATATTCTTATGATGTATACTTTGGGCCATTTTAAAAATCATTATCAAATGGTATAACTATAATTCGGTTTAAGGCACAGTGATATTTTTCATAGCATCTCTGGGAGAGATCATGTACTCATTAGAAGGGAAATATTCTGACATCAATACCTTTAGGCAGTTTGGTAGACAGAAATGCATTTGAATATGAGTCCCATAATATAGACAATCACAGCTGCATTTCAAGTTTAGAAAGAAGGAACAGCTCTACTCCTAAATAAAAGTAGATATTTATCAGAAGTTTCAAAAATCCACATTCATTAAAAGCTACAATTTTCAGAAAACCATAAAAATAATCTGATATAATCCAAATAAACACTCCTGTCTGTCACATAACCTTTAATTATAATCTGGCAACTGTAATTTCACTTAATTAGAAAAGGTGAAACCAATTTTGAATTGCAAATTATCCCTTTTATGAAAGCTCAAAGTAAAGCATCTTCAGACTGACAGAAACAGTCACTGTGGATTGAAATGCCCTATGATGTGACGTTTCTGATTAATCAGTGAGCCATTCCAAAAAGCTCTTATATGGAATCAGTCATTGGTTTTAATATTAGTAGATACAGAGTTGCAATTAAGTTTTGTATTATAGTGTATTAAAGTTAGCACTCTAACCCTCTGCAATCCCCCTGAATTTTTCTTATTTGTAAATGGGGATAAAAATATCCACATTTCTATAAAATAAAAATGATTAAGTAAGAAATCATAGGAAAATAATTTGATGAGCACTTAATGCATTTAACTGAATTAACTGCAATTAATAAAGGCATAAATGCTTTGGGAGATACACGATTCTACCATGAGTGAAAAAAATCTTTATTAAAAATAAAGGTTAAATTGTTTTCTGATCTTAGGCCTTATACAAACTGAACTCTCATTAGCTGATTATGTAACTTAACCCAGGAAAAACAAAATGAGAAAAAATAATTTATTAAATTTCTAAGATCTTTACAATACTTAGTTTGTTTTTTTTTTTTTGCTTACCAAGTTAATTTTAGTTGAACAAAATATTGTGCCAAAATATGGCTATAAATAAAACTGCCAGTGTTCTTTTCAGAATATCAGACAAAGAACATTTTTGAGAAAATAGTCACTAAAAAATAACATGTGATTTTATATACTGAAGAAATAATCCAGCCTTCAGGTTTAAGCCACTCCAAGAATCTATCCAAAACTAATACTTTCTTAAAATTAATATCATTTATTAAAAATAAGTGTACTAACTAAACGTTTAGAATCTCTGACCCCCCCCAAAAAAATCAAGGTATCAAAAACAAAACCAAAAAAAACGAATATTGTCTGCAGTTTACAAACACAACATGAAAGAATATGATTTTTTTCTTTGCTAGTCTAGATATGATTTCAAAACATTATCACTATAAAATACTTAACATTTTGATATGCCTAAATAATATAGCAGCATGTTATACAGATAGTTATCATCTTATAATGTTCTATTTTTATAATTTCTATATTTAGTGATACTGAAATATACAAAGACATTTTGAGGCAAACAGATTTTCTGTTTCCAAGTTTTCTAACAGTGGCCCCAAGAGAATGGAGTGCAGAACTAGAGTAAAAGACTTTCAGTAATTGTGAGATTCTTTCATTCTAACTCAGTTCAATGTGTTATTTTTCAATATAATTTCAAGAGAATTATATAAAATTCTCACTACTGTTGTGAAGGTATTTTGGAGAAAATTCAAAAGCAAGAAACATTGTGCAAAGGAGGCTGTAGACATTTAAGTATCCAAGGAGTGTTACAACCTTTGAATCGTCCATTTTGCATGGATGTGGATCATGTTAGAAATGTAAACAAAGGAAAGTACATGTAGTTTATTCATTTTATAGTGAGATATATTTTAAATGCAGAAACCTGAGGAACTACCAAGAGACCTGTTGAATCGTAAAAACTACATGTAGAACATGTACAGTGATACAAAGAAGGAATAGTCCTTGACAGGAAGAGAATAAACACAATTCTCACAAATCTGACTAATGATTTTAGCAATGTTCTCTAAGGAAAGATTTGTGATGCATGTGAGAACATGTTCAATAACTACCTACATATATATCTGTCAGTATACTATATTGGTGTTTTTCTTTCTGGCTTACTTCACTCTGTATAATAGGCTCCAGTCTCATCCATCTCATTAGAACTGATTCAAACTTATTCTTTTTAATGGCTGAGTAATACTCCATTGTGTATATGTACCACAGCTTGCTTATCCATTCATCTGCTGATGGATATCTAGGTTGTTTCCATGTCCTGGCTATTATAAACAGTGCTGCAATGAACATTGGGGTACATATGTCTCTTTCAATTCTGGTTTCCTCAGTGTGTATGCCCAGCAGTATATATATATGGAATTTAGAAAAATAGTAATGATNTACTATCATGTAAGAAACGAGGCGCTGGTCTATGTTCAATGCAGGATGCAGGATACTTGGGGCTGGTGCACGGAGATGATCCAGAGAGACGTTGTGGGGTGGGAGGTGGGAGGGGGATTCAGGATTGGGAGCTCGTGTACACCTGTGGTGGATTCATGTCGATGTATGGCAAAGCCAATAGAGTATTGTAAAGTAAATTAAAGTAAAAAAAAAAAAAAAAAAACCAACTACCTAAATACATGAATTCTGTTCATCCTAGATATTTACCATTGAAATTTTAAAGCACTATACAGTCAGTAATTTTAAGCTTTTATTAATTACAACATGATAATCTCTTTAAGACAAACTATTTAAATGGAAAAATTTACAGTGGGTCAAAACAAGCAAAATTAAACCTTCTGCCCTCAACACCAGGTCCAGATGGCATTCGGTCCCGTCACTTCATGGCAAATAGATGGGGGAATGATGGAAACAGTGACAGATTTTACTTTCTTGGGCTTCAAAATCACAGCAGATGGTGACTGCAGCCATGAAACTAAAAGACACTTTCTCCTTCAAAAAAAAGCTATGGAAAAACCTAGGCAGTGTATTAAAAAGCAGAGACATTACTGACAAAGTTCCATCTAGTCAAAGCTATGTCTTTTCCTGTAGTCGTGTTCGGATGTGAGAGTTGGACCATAAAGAAAGCTGAACACCAAAGAATTGATGCTTTTGAACTGTGGTATTGGAGAAGACTCTTGAGAGTCTCTTGGACATCAAGATCATACCAATCAATCCTAAAGGAAACCAGTCCTGAGTATTCATTGGAAGGATTGATGCCATGAAGCCGAAGCTTTAATACTTTGACCACCTGATGTGAAGAACTGATCCATTGGAAAAGATCCTGATGCTGGGAAAGACTGAAAGCAGGAGAAGGGGATGACAGAGGATGAGATGATGGAATGGCATCACCAACTCAATGGAGATAAGTTTGAGCAAGCTCCAGGAGTTGGTGATAGACAGGGAAGCCAGGTGTGCTACAGTCTATGGGGTCACAAAGAATCGGATACGACTGAACGATTGAACTGAATTTAAATTTTAACTTATAAATTTCTTTGGTTCCATTAAAAACAATAAGAAATTGGCTTGGCATTTCTAATTATTAGGAAATTAACAAATCGGTTTAGTATTATGGTGGTATATAGAAACAGTTACTCTTGAGCTTTGATAGATTTGTAGCTGACAACCTTGATGGATTTTAGGCATTCTTATAATGGTAAGTATCATGTTATTTTACAAGATTAGCAAATAGAAGTCATATATTGTCATACATTAACAATCTCAATAATTCCCTTAAATTTTCATTTAGCCACTCTCTCATTTTAATTAACTTTGCTAAAATTATTTGTGTAGGGATTAAAAACGCCTGATGGCTATTTTAGAGAGCATTCACATTCAAGAGAAAGAAGTTGATAGCATTAATATTGTTGTGAGAGCTACAAATATATATTTTTTCCTAGGATGATAGCCTTCTATATAGTATGCTATGTATTCATTTCCCCTCTGAATCTATTACATGGTTTATCCTACAGAAAATGAAGAATGTATTCCTAAACCCAAGAACATGTGAGTTTTTCTACCATTGGGCTAACTTACATTTTTTAATTATTTTGCAATCATTGAACTGGTTTTTGACTGGAATTATGTGACTGTATATTTTTGACATTCCAGCTGACAATAAAAATAAGTTTAAGTTTTGATTTCACCCCTCCATATACCCCTATTAAATATAAGAAAATGAAACAAGTGAAATTATAAGAAAATAAGAAGCACATTCACAGATTTTCCTTAACTAAGGTCTGTCTTGTTATAGGAGATATAAATGCAGAACAGAAAAGCTATCAGTGTTAAAGAAGGGTTTTATAAAGGATTTTCAAAAAGCTTATACCTCTCTCATAGCCAGAATATTACCAGCCTATAAATGCGAGGCAATGAAATCAAGGGATTATGAGATGTAAAATGTAAATATTTATGATTTCTTCTTTGCTGAGGTGATGAATCAGCAATTCAGCCCTAGTTTCAGCTCAGGTTCTGCAGCTAAGCTAAAGCAGTCTCCAATCCAATTTTATACCTATGTAGAATTCCTTTCAAATAGCAGTGGTGATTGCACAATTAATCTTCAATGTTCAGCCAGTTTCTCTTGCTGACAGAAACAGTCACATATACTTTTGAGAATACAAGTATCAATGAAACTTTTAAAAACTGTCCCTTCAATTATCCAGTAACATCTGACATGATGTAATATGACTTATCCAAATATACTCAGAAGATTTAGGGGAAAACAGGAGGGAATTATGGTGTCTAGAAATTATATATAATTATTATATATATATATATATAATTATATATAATTGCCATACCAAACAACTCCACACTTGGACAGTCAAGCAAAGTACTATACACTAATTGATCAGGAAATAAAATGACATAAAGCTTCTCTTATATGTTCTAAGATCCCAAATTGCTAACAGAGGCAATAAGTGCCAAAACTTTTGCAATAATTCCAAAAATATAAGCAAATTCAAGGGCATTAACAGGAAATTTGAGGCAATCAAGCTATATCTCAATTTTTCATCTTTCTTCTCATCATGTCTTATTTCTCCAATCAAATCTCATGAATAATTTGAGTCTAATCTAATGCAATCCTGATTTCTTATGTTTAGGACATTATAAAGTATGTCTATTGTCTAGTCTGTACGTTACTCAGACTGAAAAACCAGAGGCTTATCCATTTTTCTCACATTTATTGTTTATCCATTTTTACCGATTGCATTATGTGTCATATTAGAAGCTGAAATATGAAAAATGTCAAATTATTTCCTTCCTTGCACCTGAATTTAAAGATAAGACATATTTGAATTAAGATGTTTTATTTGGCTTAGTCTTTGTTATATACCTGTTCAACTGTAAAGAAATTAAAAGTAATATGAGAATTTGAATAAGGTGAAAATGAACATATGCTTATTAGATTAGTCAGGGTGTAAGTAGAAAACAGAAACCATTTCAGTTGTTTTAACAAATATGACTTAATAGAAATAATTGTTAACCAGGCATTGAAAACTGACAGGACAAAATGGCCACAAAACAACAGCACACTGCTGGTGTCACGTGGCAGCAACTGCAGGGAGCAGAACCATCCCTCTGGGAGAACAAACAGAGGAGATTATAGTTTTCAAAACTCACAGGTGTAAAGGAAGGTTGCCCTAGAGTTGAAATTCAGACCTTGGAGAAAGAGCCTGCAATTGGTACCTCTGAGATCAGAGAGATGCCCTGTGGGTCTGACACACAGACCTGGGAGGAACATGCATCAGTCTTTTGATACTGATGTCATTAAGAGACTCAAGCCTAGTTTGGTTAGTTCTGGAGAGGAGAATGTAAGCTGGAATCAATTGCCACTGGGCAGAAGAGTTGGTGGGTGTTACCGATGGGAACAGAAAGCCATTAAGAAGCACACAGTCAGAGCAAGCCCTTTTCCCCCTGCTGTGCAACCTTTCTGGTGCTCTCTATTGGCAGGGCCTAATTGTTTTTTGTTGTTCAGTTGCTAAGTCATGTCTAACTCTTTGTGACTGCATGGACGGCAGCATGCCAGGCTCCTCTGTTACACTGTCTCCTAGAGTTTGCTCAAATTCATGTTCAAAATAACAAAGATGTCTCACCATTTATTTTTATCATTGTGCTGGAAGATTCGGCCAGTGCCATACATAAAGAAAAAGGAAGTAAAAGTCACAAAAGTTTGAAAAAAAGATGTGAACACTTCTTTTTCACAAATAATGTGTTTTTCCATATAGGAAATTCAGTGGAGTATGTAAAAATAAAGGTATGGTAACTACTATGAAAGTTTATCAAGGTTTCAGAACACAAGATTAATATACAAAAATAAACTGAATTCCTATGACTCAATAGTTAAAATGGAAATTAAAATTTAACAAGCAGTAGATATTGCAATAGTATAAAATAATATAAAACTTTTAGGGATAAATCTGACCAAAATCCCACAAAACTTGTAAACTGAAAATTAGAAAGCATTACTGAGAGGAATGAAAGAAGACCTAAATAAATGGAGATACATAGTTTGTTATTGCCTGAGGAATTCAATATGAGTAAAACATAAATTCTCCCCAATTGATCTTTAGCTTCAGTGCACTCCAGTCAGAATTTCCACAAGTCCTTTTGTGGAAATTGACAAGCTGATGCTAAAATTAATATGGAAATACAAAGAAGAGCCAAAACAACTTCAAAATGAAAAAAGTTGGTTACAAAACTAAACTTGACTTTGTTGTTGTTTAGTTACTAAGTCATGTCCAACTCTTCTGTTATCCCATGGACTATAGCCCTCCAGGCTCCTCAGTCCCTGGGATTTCCTAGGCAAGAATACTGGTGTAGATTGCCATTTCCTTCTCCCAGCCCAGGGATGGAACTCACATCTATTTTGTCTCCTGCATTGTCAGGCAGATTCTTAACCACAGAGCTTATATTACCAAAACCATGGAACTGGTATCAAAACTGACAAGTAGATCAAGAGAACCACCAAGAAACAGGTGATCCAGAAACAAACAATCTCATAAGTTGACACCAGATTTTTGACAAAGGTGCAAAGTTAATTCAGTGAAGAAAGAACAAATTTTTAACTCTATTGGTGTTGGAACAACTGAATATTCGTATGCATAATAAGCAAATTTTGATTTTTTTTTCCCTTTAGCAATGGGAAAATAATTCAAAGTGAGCTATAGTTCTAAACGTAAAACCCAAAACTATAAAATTTCAGTAGGATTATTGTTGCTGTTATTGTTGTTAAGCATAGATGTCTTAGATAAAATACCAAAGCACGACATTTAAAAATAATTTTTGAAAAAAATGGACTTCTAAAATTATCTATATATTTTGGCTCACCTAAAAACACTTCTGAGAGAACTTTAAAAAGCCACAGACTTGGAGGAAATATTTATAAATTGGGCTTCCCCAGTGACTCAGACAGTAAGGAATCTGCTTGCAGTGTGGGAGACCCAGTTTCAATCCTTGGGTTGGGAAGATCCCCCTGGAGAAGGGAATGGCTACCCACTCCAGTATTTGTAAATTATATATCTGATAAAGTATTTGTATCCAGAATATGTAACGAATCCTTAAATTCAATAATAAGTAAATGAACAAACATTATAAGAATGAAACAAAAATATTTGACTAGATACTTCCACAAAGAGATCTCTCATCTGGAAGTAAGCATACTGATTTTTGAAACAAAAATTTTAGAGAGGTATATACATGACATCTAAGAACTACATGTTAGGTTCCAAAGAAAATGTGTGAGAAAAATGTTATGAAATGAAAGCATGTGACAACCTAGAGGGGTGGGAGATGGGAAGGGGTTTCAGGAGGGTGGGGACATATGTTTACCTGTAGCTGATTTGTGTTGACGTGTAACAGAGGCCAACACAATATTGGAGAGAAATCATCCTCCAATAACAGGATTTTGTTCTATATTTCTTGATACTGTACAATTGTAATCTTTGATAATTAAAAACATATAAAGTGGATTCCACTTAAAGAAAAGAAAATGAAATCAGATGAAAATTATGCTTTTAGATAAATCAGTAACAGTGCTAAATATTTAAAATAAATTAAAAAATCACTGTGGTATATATACTGTATGAATTTTAAAAGTCTTATAAATTTGCAAGTCAGAATATTTCCTATATATACAAGACAAATATTTTTTTGTAATGATGATGATAACAATGATGATCATACTGAGGTCAAGAATTCTGACAGAATTCCATGAAGTATCAAGATGTCTGAGACACCTCTTGTTAAATGTTGTTGATTCTGAATGCTCTAAGTTAATTTCTCTCCACATCGTCTGCTTATATCTGGATCAGAATCACACAGTGTGTCTATTTAATATCCACCCTTATCAGCTCCAGATAAAATCCTCCCCTCCTATGGCAGGCTGTTTATTATTTTCCATTTGGTATTACCAGCCTCAACACTTAAGTCTGCAACATACTTGATGATGCTCAACAAATATGTATTTCTTAATGAACACTCTTTCATTTATATATCACAAATTCCTTTTCTAGTAGGCATTTTGCAATGGGAATTCAATCTGATGAGGAATTGTATTTCAGAACATTTTTATGTACTTTACCATTGAAACCTACATTGTGTATAGTAGATATATATATAGTAGTGTATGGTGTGTGTATATGTGTGTGTGTGTGTGTGTGTGTGTGTGTGTGTGTAGATGTATAGTGTATAGGCTTCCCTGGTGGCTCAGATGGTAAATCATCTGCTTGCAATGTGGGAGACCTGGGTTCGATACCTGGGTGGGGAAGATCCCTTGGAGAAGGAAATGGCAACCCACTCCAGTATTCTTGCCTGGAAAATTCCACGGAGAGCAAAGCCTTGTAGGCTACAGTCCATGGGTCACACGACTGAGCAACTTCACTTCACTTCACTATAGTGTATAGTAGATATATATCAGAATCATCAGTTCAGTTCAGTTGAGTCACTCAGTCATGTCTGACTCTTTGTGATCCCATGAACCACACCACGGCAGGTCAGGACTCCCAGTCCATCACCAACTACCGGATTTCACCCAAACCCATGTCCATTGAGTCGGTGATGCCATCCAACCATCTCATCCTCTGTTGTCTCCTTCTCCNATAAGTGGTGCTGGGAAAACTGGTCAACCACTTGTAAAAAAATGAAACTAGATCACTTTCTAACACCACACACAAAAATAAACTCAAAATGGATTAAAGACCTAAATGTAAGACCAGAAACTATAAAACTCCTAGAGGAGAACATAGGCAAAACACTCTCTGACATTAAGGTACTCATTGTTTATCTAATAATTTGTATCATTTTGTTAATCTAGAATGTCCTGCATCTTGAGTGTTGCTGCTGCTGATGCTAAGTTGCTTCAGATGTGTCCGACTCTGTGCGACCCCAGAGAAGACAGCCCACCAGGCTCCCCAGTCCCTGGGATTCTCAAGGCAAGAACACTGGAGTGGGTTGTCATTTCCTTCTCCAATGCATGAAAGTAAATAAGAAGTTTCAACCTATTTATTCAACATTTTTACCAAAAATTCTAAAAATACTGAACTTACGCTTCTGGATTTCTCTCTTTGTTTTCAAATTATTGTAATTATGATTTAAAACACTGCAGTAAACAGATTAAGTTTATTCATTTCAACACAAACATATTTCACCCGGTTCCATTTGACTAGGTCCATGAGATACTGGGTAATAGAAATGGAATATAAAAGTAATTACCATTGGGGAAGTTTTGCTTTTATGTTACACAACATAGTAGTCCATAAATATAATTCTCGTCCTACTGATAAAAAAAAAAAAAAAAATTTGATATAACAAAAATTCATGAACAAATTTTGTATAAAAATATATGGTTTATTTCTGGGCTTTAAAAATATCAATGAATCAATTTGTCTCCAAATATTAGGCAAAACTATCTAATATATATGTCATTCAAATGGAAAGCAGTCTATCAAAAGCAAAGAATAAAAATCAGAATACAATTAAAGGGAAATGATTAATAGCATGGGAAGTTACAGACTTAACACCTACTGCAATAAAATTAGTACATTGCCTATTTCTATAAAGACATTGTGCTACAAAATTTTAGGTGTGTTAATAATATAAGAATGGTATTTCTTTGTTTTTTTTCTTCTCTTTATACTGCCATCATCCTTTCAATTTAAGTGTCCTTTAGAGCTGCATCCTCTGTTTTCTGTTTATAAAATGCTTTTTAAAAGGTATATGTTGATGTTGCCACCCACTCTCTAGTCACTCAATGTTGCCATATCACCTTAAACATTCTCTGAGAAATGATTTCTTCCTCACTCTCTAGCTACATGTACTGAGAGAATGATAATAAGACATGAGACTTCTGGGATGCAACTAGAGCAGTGCTTCAAGATAAATTTTTAGCTTTAAGCCTATGCCTGTAAAAACCAAACAAACAAACAAAAAGGTGTTAGAGACCTAAGGTCTCTAAGACCAAAGCGTCTAGCTTAATGTGATAGAAAAACAAATGCAAAATCAATTTCAAAGAAAAGAGATGTGATCAAATAACAAAGATAAGAGTAAATTCAAGGAAATACAAAATTGGCTTTAAAATCAATAAAAATTGGCTTTAAAATCAATACAGTTAACTTGGTTGTTTGACAAGAAAAAATAGAAAAAAACACAAATTGCAAGTATGGAATTAAGAAGATAATTCGATCATCTTATAGCAAAGAGACGGATATAAACTTAACATTTTACACAAAATACATCTTTCAAAAAGATTTACCAAAAAAGGTACAAAATATAATAGGAAATTTGAATATTTGAAATTTTTATCTAGTATTGGTATTGTTTGCCTCAAGTAAGTTTCACAGAGATAATTATTCATGTCAGTTTTACCTATGTGATCTTACAAACATGTGAGGAAAAACTTATACCAGTCTTACACAGATTTTTTCAAAAAAGAGACAAGTTGGAAACACTTTGCATTCTTTTTAATACAAGCAATGAGATATTAATACCAAAATTTTGCAAACACTATAAGTAAGGACAACTGGAAAACAATTTATCACATAAATAAAAATTAAGAATCCCAATGTAAAATATCAGCAAATCAAATCTAGAAATATATAAAATAAAATTCATCAAAACTCACTTGTGTTTTACTCCAGGAATGTGAGGGTGGTTTAACATTTAAAAATCAATCAGTGCTATTCATCATAAAAATGCATTAAAAGAGAAAAATCATGTGATTGGATTGTCTAAATAAATGGGAAATATTATTTGATAAAATTCAAAACACATTCAGATAAAAACTTTCTGCTATCTGGAAATAGAAGCTTTCTAATTATAAAAATGAACATTTTAGATATGCAGTAAATACCATACAAAATTGTATATACATGAAAGTCTTCCAGTTGAGGTCTGTGATTTACACTATTTATCCTGTTTTTATTTCATCAGTCTTTAATAGTGAATTAACATCTTTCATCCATTTTGACATTTTTCTAAATATTTATTTTTTTCTAAACCAATATTCACATACTGGTTCATACCCATTATCTTTTTTCTTTTTTTCAGGCCCTCCAATTTTTCAGTGAATTTTTCAGTGTGTCTTTCATGTTTACTTTTTCCTCTTTTCTGATTTTTCTTTGTTTCTGGGACTTAGTTAAAAATACACAACTTTATAGAGCATAACTAGCTTGAATAATTCAAATCAGCTCTGTTGACTATATGTTATTCCATCCAGCTTGCATCTCTAGTCCTAACTTCTCAATGTTAACACAATTCTTTTCATAACACTATATTTACAGAATTTTTATATGAATTATGTGTTTATCCCATCAAACAATTAAAAGCCATTATTTTCTTTCAATAAATTCTGAGTAGAAATCCTTGTATTTATTTTCTTTTTTCTTTAGTTAAATATATATATATATTTATGTGTATGTATATATATATATATATATATATATATATACACACACACACACATACATACTATTTTCTATTGTGATTTATTACAAGATGTTGAATGTAGTTCCCTGTGCTACACAGTAGGGTCTAGTTGTTTATTCACCCTCTATATACTAGTTGCATGTGCTAATTTCAAACTCCCAATTCTTTGCTACCCTAGCCTTCCCCCACTTGGCAACCACAAGTCTGCTCTATGTCTGTGAGTCTGATTTTGCTTCATACATATGTTCATTTACATCATAGTTTAGATTCTACATGCAAATGATATATGATATATATGGTACCACTTACTATGATAATCTCTAGGTTCAGCCATGTTGCTGCAAATGACATTATTTCATTCTTTTTAATACACACATATTCATTGTGTGTATACATGTGTAGCATCTTTATCAATTCACTTGTCAATAGACATTTAGGTTGTTTCTCTGTCTTGGAACAGTGCTGCTATGAACATAGGGGTGCATGTATCTTTGCTAAATATCCTTTTTTCTGAGTGTACGTTCTGGAGTGTGATTGCTGGATTATATGGTAACTCTATCTTTAGTTTTTCTGAGGAACCTCCATACGCCACCATAGTGGCTGCATCAATTTACATTCCCATCAACATTGTAGGAGGATTCCCTTTTCTCTACTTATTCTTTAGTATTTATAACTTGTAGACATTTTAATGAAGGCCATTCTATCGAGTGTGAGGTTTGAATTAAATATTTTAATTCTTGCCCCTAGTAGATCTTTCACAAAGTCCAGCTAATTATTAATTCAAAATACTTTACATTGGGCATCCCAGGTGCCTCAGTGGTAAAGAATCTGCCTACTAATGCAGGAAACACTGGAGACATGGGTTCAACCCTTGGATAGGGCAGATCCCCAGAAAAGAAAATGGCAACGCCACTCCAGTATGATTGCCTGGGAAATCCCATGGACAGAGGAGTCTGGCTGGCTACAGTCCATTGGGTCACAAGGAGTTGGAGATGACTGAGTGACTGAGCATACACATCTAGCCTTACTGCCTATATACAGTTCCATCACTGAGTCTCAGGTTTATATTATGAAACCTTTAGGATGTTTTTGCCTAAGTCCTTATGTTTTGTTGTTAGAGAAATCTTGTCAAAAATATTCTAAGCTATCCTCCCCAACCTTATGAGAACAATACTAATATGGAGAGGCATGAAGATCAGGCCAAATGTAATGTTGGTATGAAGCACCTAGAAATGAAATAGTGAGAGCAAAATTTTAATCCAAGTGTGAAGAAAGAGAGTCAGTTAAGTAGCAGCCAGTGCCATCTTTGTAGATAGGCAATGATTTCAATCAAATTGCCATCTCAGGATTTTGAGGGCAGAGATTTTGGGTGCTATTCAACATGAAATAATGAAATATATCAAACTAAAGTTGTGTCATGTCATTCATGGGGTGCAGATATATAGCTTGCAGATAGACCTTAATCAATAACAATAGACTCACAGAACAAGACACTAGTTTTTGTCACATTTTTTTTCCTATCTCCTCAATAAATTGTTCACTCTATTACTAGAATCTACTTTTAGAACATCAATTCTCTGTTTAAAAAAAATCACAGAATTCATTTATCTGTTCCCTACTATAAAACTATAGTCAGAATTCATTCAAATCCTTTCAATATCCATACAAATCTGAATATATAGAGGTTGGAATTAAGACAACTACACCAAGAATAAAAATAACTAAACAAAAACAAAGGATGATGTAACTAAATTGACAAAAGCCACAAGTGGCCCATCCAAACTTCACCTCAGTGAGCAAAGGAATCTCACCCACTTGGATGAATAGACTGATCCTGCCCTATTCACTGAAGTATGCCCATAGTACAAAAGATACAGTCCCTATACCTAACAATTAAACCATTTTTTACAGAAGACAGATGGTGTTTTTGAAATGGTAGTATATTCCTTCCATTCTTCTACTGCTACTTCATGACTGTAGATACCAGGGGGGAAAGAGAGCAGGGTGACAGGCAATAGCTACACTCTGTTCCCAGAGGTAAAGTGCTATAACAGAGAAAACAACTCTGATAGTGAAAGAGACTGTAATTATTACACTTCACCTGGTGATTATTAAAAAAATAGAACTAGAAAACTGAGATGTGAATACTGAGAGATAATATAGATTAGACCTGTGAAATTACTACAGATCTAAAAATAGTTTATATATACAAGATAACTGTCCAACATTGAAAGGAAACAAGGCTCTTTACAGCCTTGCAAGGAATAAGCCACTAAACTACTAAATTATATTTTCAGAAAACTATCTGTTTAAATATATACTACAGCCCGTATGGCAGTAGTAAAGAACACACCTACCAACACAGAAGACATGAGAGATGCCAGTTCAATTCCTGGGTTGGAAAGATCCCCTGGAAGAGGGCATAGCAACTGACTCCAGTATTCTTGCCTGCAGAATCCCATGAACAGAGGACCCTAGCGGGCTATGGTCCATATGGTTCTAAAGAACGAGACACAGCTGAAGTGATTTAGCACATATTGTAGCCCACCAAGAAATTGTGGGTTCTCTTAACAGTGAAATTGTCTAGCATTAACTAAGCTACTCATTTATACTACTGCGGCTGCTGCTGCAGCTGCTGCTAAGTCGCTTCAGTCGTATCCGACTCTATGCGACCCCATAGACGGCAGCCCACCAGGCTCCCTCTTCCTTGGGACTCTCCAGGCAAGAACACTGGAGTGGGTTGCCATTTCCCTCTCCAGTGCATGAAAGTGAAACTGAAGTTGCTTAGTCATGTCCGACTTATCGACCCCATGGACTGCAGCCCACCAGGCTCCTCCATCCATGGAATTCTCCAGGCTAGAGTACTAGAGTGGGATGCCACTGCCTTCTCCTACTAGGTATTTATTGTGAAAAAGTGTATTGAACATGGGTCAATAATACAGACAGAATTGCTCATTTTCTGGGTAACAGAACCTAGGAGAGAGATAATTCTGAAACAAATAAACAGATTCATTATACAAATTTTGATGTGTTGAATACAAACAGCCAGTTAAATCTAGACTTAAATATAATAGATATATGAAAATATAATATATAAAGAGATAACAGGTTAAAAAATTTATATTAATAATGTGCATATAAAACTTCCTATTTTAACAGATGCTTAGAAATGAAAGTGCTATTGAGGTCTTCAGAAGGACTGATGCTGAAGTTGACACTCTAATACTTTGGTCACCTGATGTGAAGAGCTGACTCATTAGAAAAAGCCCCTGATTCTAGGAAAGATTGAAGGTAGGAGAAGGGGATGACAGAGGATGAGATAGATGGTTGGATGGCATCACTGCCTCAATGGACATGAGTTTGAGCAAGCTCCAGGAGATGGTGAAGGACAGGGAAGCCTGGCATTCTGCAGTCCATAGAGTTGAAAGAGTCGGGCATGACAGTGCAAATGAACAACAATATAAGTCCATATTTATGTTAAAATTCATAGCATGTACAACAAAAGTATCCTACTGTACATTTATGAAAAGGTAAACAAATGAACAGTTCAATCAATAGTACTCTGTCTATCGTGAATTTGTAATGCTCTAAATAACAAAAAATGCAATTATAAATGAAAATTTCATAAATAGTTAAGTAAATTTTTAAGAGCCCAAATATGTTAGGAGAATATAAAATAAGTCTTTCAGTTATTGGCAGTTAAAGAAAATGGAGTACTTTGATCATTTTCACTTAATTTAACATAACTGAGTCAAATATACCTTGTTTTTATTTGTAGCAATTGTTTATTCCTTTTAGATACTATTTTTCCACATATTTTTGGATTAAGTGACTTTAAAAAATAAATCTGTTATAGCTCCTTTGTTGACTTACTAACTATTAGCTACTGGAAAAGATCAGTTTTCATCCCAATCCCAAAGAAAGGCAATGCCAAAGAATGCTCAAACTACTGCACAATTGCACTCATATCACACAGTAGTAAAGTAATGCTCAAAATTCTCCAAGCCAGGCTTCAGCAGTACGTGAACCATGAACTTCCAGATGTTTAAGCTGGTTTTAAAAAAGGCAGAGGAACCAGAGATCAAATTGCCATGTCTGCTGGATCATCGAAAAAGGAAGAGAGTTCCAGAAAATCATCTATTTCTGCTTTATTGACTATGCTAAAGCCTTTGATTGTGTGGATCACAATAAACTGTGGAAAATTCTTCAAGAGATNCAGAGGAACCAGAGATCAAATTGCCATGTCTGCTGGATCATCGAAAAAGGAAGAGAGTTCCAGAAAATCATCTATTTCTGCTTTATTGACTATGCCAAAGCCTTTGATTGTGTGGATCACAATAAACTGTGGAAAATTCTTCAAGAGATCGGAATGCCAGACCACCTGACCTGCCTCTTGAGTAACCTGTATGCAGGTCAGGAAGCAACAGTTAGACTGGACATGGAACAGCAGACTGGTTTCAAATAGGAAAAGGAGTACGTCAATGCTGTATACTGTCACCCTGCTTATTTAACTTCTATGCAGAGTACATCATGAGAAACACTGGGCTGCAAGAAGCACAATCTGGAATCAAGATTGCCAGGAGAAATATCAATAACCTCAGATATGCAGATGACACCACCCTTATGGCAGAAAGTTAAGAAGAACTAACGGGCCTCTTGATGAAAGTGAAAGAGGAGAGTGAAAAAGTTGGCTTAAAGCTCAACATTCAGACAACGAAGATCATGGCATCCGGTCCCATCACTTCATGGGAAATAGATGGGGTAACAGCGGAAACAGTGTCAGACTTTATTTTGGGGAGCTCCATGAAATTAAAAGACACTTACTCCTTGAAAGGAAATTTGTGGCCAACCTAGATAGCATATTGAAAAGCAGAGATATTACTTTGCCAAAAAATGTCTGTCTAGTTAAGTCTATGGTTTTTCCAGTGGTCACGTATGGATGTGAGACTTGGACTGTGAAGAAAGCTGATCGTCAAAGAATGTATGCTTTTGACCTGGTGTTGGAGAAGACTCTTGAGAGTCCCTTGGACTGCAAGGAGATCCAACCAGTCCATCCTAAAGGAAATCAGTCCTGGGTGTTCATTGGAAGGATTGATGCTGAAGCTGAAACTCCAATACTTGAGCCACCTCTTGTGAAGAGCTGACTCCTTTGAAAAGACCCTGGTGCTGGGAGGGATTGGGGGCAGGAGAAGGGGACGACAAAGAACGAGGTGGCGGGATGGCATCACCAACTCAATGGACATAAGTTTGAGTAAACTCCAGGAGTTGGTGATGGACAGGGAGGCCTGGCATGCTGTGATTCATGGGGTCACAGAGAGTCGGACATGACTGACCAACTGAACTGAACTGAACTCTTCTTATGTTCTTTTGTGATTGTTTTAGGATTTATATTTTATTGTTAGATTTATCAATGACTAATTTTAATTATATTAAATTAATTCACACATTGTATAAGAACTCTATGCTATAGTTCAATCTCTTCCCTTCTGGATTTTGAGCTACTGTTCCCATATATTTTGCTTCTACACATGATATAATTCATATCATGCTATATGGTATGATATAATTTCAATACATTGCTATTATTTTTACATTCAACATTCAATTATGTTCTGAAGGGAATTAAGTAATAAAGATAGTCTTATATTTACAAATGTGTTCAGTTTAGCTCAATGCAGTCACTCAGTCAAGTCCAATTCTTTGCCATCCCTTGAACCACAGCATGCCAGGCCTCCCTGTCCATCAGCAACTCCCGGAGTTCACACAAACTCATGTCCATTGAGTCGGTGATGCCATCCAACCATCTCATCCTCTGTCACCCCCTTCTCCTTCTGCCTTCAGTCTTTCCCAGGATCAGGGTATTTGCAAATGAGTTAGCTCTTTGCATCAGGTGGCCAAACTTTGGAGTTTCTGCTTCAACATCAGTCCTTCCAATGAACACTCAGGACTGATACCCTTTAGGATGGACTGGTTGGATCTCCTTGCAGTCCAAGGGACTTTCAAGAATCTTCTCCAACACCACACTTCAAAAGCATCAATTCTTCAGCGTTCAGTTTTCTTCACAGCCCAACTCTCACATCCATTCATGACCACTGGAAATACCACAGCCTTGACTAGATGGATTCTGTTGGCAAAGTAATGTCTCTGCTTTTCAATATGCTATCTAGGTTGGTCATACTTTTCCTTCCATGGAGTAAGTGTCTTTTAATTTCAAGGCTGCAATCACCATCTGCAGTGATTTTTGAGCCCAAAAATATAAAGTGTGACACTGTTTCCTCATCTATTTGCCATAAAGTGATGAGACCAGATCCCATGATCTTCGTTGTCTGAATGTTGAGCTTTAAGCCAACTTTTTCACTCTCCTCTTTCACTCTCATCAAGAGGCTTTTTAGTTCTTCTTAACTTTCTGCCATAAGGGTGGTGTCATCTGCATATCTGAGGTTATTGATATTTCTCCTGGCAGTCTTGAGTCCAGCTTGTGCTTCTTGCAGCCCAGTGTTTCTCATGATGTACTCTGCATAGAAGTTAAATAAGCAGGGTGACAATATACAGCCTTGATGTACTCATTTTCCTATTTGGAACCTGTCTGTTGTTCCATGTCCAGTTCTAACTGTTTCTTCCTGACCTGCATAGGTCAGGTGGTCTGGTATCCAATCTCTTGAAGAATTTTCCACAGTTTGTTGTGATCCACACAGTCAAAGCCTTTCCCATTTATTTAGTCCTTTGCATAGCTTCATATTTCCGCTTTAAACTACTGTGCTCCTGCTTGAAGGACTCCCTTCAACATATATATTTTTTAATATATTGCAGGACTTCTGATAATGAACTCTAGGTATTGTATGTCTGAAGAATTCTTTATTTCTCCTTTGTTTTTGAAAGACATTTTTACTTGGTTTAGTATTCTATGTTGACAGATTTTTTAGTACTTTAAAGGTGTTATTGTATTGTCTTCTCACTTGCATTGTTTCCAACAAGAAAAGTGCTATCATCCTTTGATTCTGTACACAAAATTTGTCTTTCCTCTGGCTTCAAGATTTTTTCTTTATAACTTTATTTAGCAGTGTGATTTTTGATGTGTTTTAACATAGTTTTTTTTTCATATTTCTAATGCTCAGGATTTTGTTTTATGCTATTTAACTTCTGGGGTCTGTACTGTTACGGTTTCCATCCAATATTAAACAGTTTTAACTTTTGTCATTGCTGTTTTATTGTTCAGTTGTGTCTGACTCTTTGTGACCTCCATAGATTACAGCATGACAGGCTCCCCTCCCCAGGCTCCTGGAAATTGCTCGTATTCATGTCCATTGAGGCAGTGATGCTTTCTCACTATCCTATCCTCTGTCACCCACTTTTCTTTTTGCCTTCAGTCTTTCCCAGCATCAGGGTCTTTTCCAATGAGTTCTTCACATCATATTATCAAAGT
The DNA here is from genome assembly GCA_006410875.1 of Neotragus pygmaeus. Lineage (NCBI taxonomy): Eukaryota > Metazoa > Chordata > Mammalia > Artiodactyla > Bovidae > Neotragus > Neotragus pygmaeus. Next base: position 97,331 of record SJYV01038660.1, on the reverse strand, counting down.
ATTGTAGCTTCAACAGCAGTCCTTCCAATGATTATTCAGTTGATTTCCTATAGGACTAACTGGTTTGATCACCTTGGAGTCCAAAGGATTCTCAGGAGTTTTCTTCAGCACCACAACTCAAAATCATCAATTCTTTGGTGCTCAGCTTTCATTACGGTCCAACTTTCATATCTGAAAAAACCATGTGTGTTAGTCATTCAGTCATGCCTGACTCCTGGTTACCCCATGGATTGCAACCCACCAGGTTCCTCTATCCCTGGGATTTTTGAGGTAAAAATAATGGAATGGGTAGCCATTTCCTTCTCTAGGAGACCTTTCCAACCCAAGGATCGAACCCAGGTCTCCTGCACTGCAGGCAGATTCTTTACCCACTGAGCTACCAGGGAAGTCCTGTTAAAAAAACAAAACAAAAATATAATTTTAACTATGTGAATATTTTTCAGAAAAGTGATGTCTCTCTGCTTTTTAATATGCTGTCTAGATTTATCATAGCTTTTCTTCCAATGATCAAGTGTCTTTAAAAATGTTATTTTTTAAAGTTAGTCTATATTCAAATTATTCAAGGAACCGAAGATGAAGAGATTAATAAAGTCATTATTTCATGTCCTAGAGAGTGAAAGTAAAATACTAGGTAGCTACAAAGCAATATATTGTATGCAATTATTCCTTTTCAAACTAGCACAGGAGAGTATGTCTTTTCATTAATAAACAACCCACATTTGCACACAAGGAACTAAGTATTGGATAATTCTAAAAGCAATTGCTTTGTGTCTGTGATTTAACTGATCACATGGGATTTTCACAGTCTGACCTTAACAAACATTTAAAACTCAGTAACAGGTTTCTTTTCGAAGGCTGTTATTTATGACGTAGATTTGCACACAAAGTTAAGTGGAAAACTGAGACAATTCTCTAGACAATTAACATTGCTATTAGGTTTGCATTACCGAGAAATTGTATTAATTCTCTGTTTTACTTTTTATTTGTAAGCATCTGCTTATATAGAAGTTGTATATGTATATATGTGTTTCGTGAACAATTCTGTTAATATAGGGATGTAAACTTTGGTAGGCCTGTAAAATGATTCTCAAAGTACGAGAGAGTTTAATCTTGTATTCCATTTTATATCCTTGTAATGTCATGACCAATGACATACTTGATATTGACATGTTCAGATCCTCAAGTTTTCAATTTAAAAGAAAAAAACTACTTATTATTTTCTGTCAGACAACCAAATTTTGGAAAAAAGAATAAATTATCAGAAAAAACACAATATTTATATACTGAAACCCTTAAATGTCTATCATTATGCTAATTCTGATTCTCCATTTCAAAGTTATAGTTATTAGGGCATGTAAAGCTTATACATATGAAATATTCCAAGCCATAAAAATAAACAAAAAGGACTGCATTATGAAATTAAAGATTAGAATGAGAGCATTTCTGATAAAGAATAATTCTCACCTTGAATCATGCATGAAGTAAAAATCAATAAAATAATGTGAGACAACCATGCAAGTCTTCTTTTAATGAATTGTGTCTTAATAAACACCACATTCATTAAAAACCTTCATCCAAATACATTATCTACACCTTCACCATGCCACTTTACTCTGATTAGGAAATTTCACTTTACCAAAGCATGAAAAATGGTTGTGAAAGGAACAGAATACTAAAATATTTTCTACTGTCTGTAAACTAACGTTTTTCGCTCTACTTGAGATCATCTAAAAATTAGGGAAATATTTTTTACAGCTTTGAATTCTCTTCAGAAATATTTCTAAATTTAGACTTTGCTAATGCTCGGTAATGTAAGTAACAAATATATAATATTCATGAAATAATACTATCAATAGCATAAATCTACAGTGTGTATAAGTAATAATATAATGTTGTTCAGTTCAGCTCAGTTCAGTTGCTCAGTCTTGTCCAATTCTACTGTACATGTATATAAATCTCTCCCTTAAAGAGTTTTTTTTCCACTTAAGAGCAAAATAATTAGTTCCATTAACTAATTGAAAAATAGATAAGGAGATAAATATAGATATAGTTTTATTATTTAGTTCATTGCTTGTTTCATTGTTTTAGTTCCTAGGAGGGAAAAATAATTTTTGATTAAAGGAAAAGAAGAGAAACTTCAGTTTCTAGATTGCTGGCTTCCTTTCCATTATAGGAAAAACATTTTATTAGATTTTTTTTTCAAGTGAGATAATATTAGCAATGTGTTCATAAGTTTCTGAAATATGTGTGCAGTTTTCTATATATTCCTGTCAGCATTAAACGTATTGTCTTGCAAAGTGGAAAAGAAAGTAAACTGTATTTTTAAAATTATCTAAGCAAGTTATAAGGTGGCTCAGATGGTAAAGCTTCTGTCTATAATGCAAGAGACCCGGGTTCGATCCCTGGGTTGGGAAGATCCTCTAGAGAAGGAAATGGCAATCCACTCCAGGACTATTGCCTGGAAAATCCCATGGACAGAGTAGCCTGGTAGGCTACAGTTCACGGGGTTGCAAAGAGTCGGACACGACTGAGTGACTTCACTATAGTCATTGTTCATAGTGTTTTATCAATGTTTTCTATTTATTACTAATTTCAATTAGCGATTATTTAGAAACTCATACACATATAGGATGCTACATACAGAGGCATGATACTTGTGTAAATCATGCAACAAGTTCTTACATAGCACAAAATTTTACAATATAGTTATAATTTCGAAACAATAGAAGTACTAATATGTAAATATTTAAATTGAGAGGTGAACTAAGAAAGTTTTGATAATACTCATTTCTTTTTCAGTAATAAATCTAGCATTAATACTGTTTCACATATCAAAAACACAGAAATTAGCAAAAAATGGTCAAGTTTTTTTCCCCTCAAAGATTTTCCTTCTTATAGAGGGAAAATATAGTAAAAAATAAAGTCATAAGACAATGAATGCTACAAAGAAAATGAAAATGAAATTAGGAAAGAGACTAGTCTCTCTGAGGAAGTGATATAAGTACAAACAGAATGAAAAGAGGACAAATAAAGATGAAATTATTGCATATGAGATCAGAAATTTCCTTCACCCATTCCCTAGTCCTTAACAAAGACATATCCAATTGCTTTCTCTGTGGTTTCCTATGCACTTTATGTAAACATTTTATTAATACTATAATATATGGTCTTTTGTTTTTGGTCTATATAAATTAACATCAGTTTTCCATCATCCATGGTATATTAGCTAGAAGATCATCATTCTTTTTTATAATTAAATGATATTCCATTGTATTAGTATGTCATAACTCACTTTAAGAACATTAGTTGATGGAACTTTCTTTTGTCTATTATGAATAATGCTGTTGTGAACATTCATTAACATAAAACATGAAATTTTATGTGTATATATGATTTTAATCTTCTTGTGTAAAATACTAAGGGTAGAATTGTTGAGCCATATGGAAACTTTATTTTTAATGTTTTGAAATACTGTTATACTGGTTTTCAAAGTTGTGGTGACATTTTGGATTTCTTACCAGCAATATTTGAGAGTTCCAACTTTTCCACACCCTTGCCACTTGTTATTGCCATCTTAGTGGGTGTGAAAATGAAAGTGAAGTCACTCAGTCATATCTGACTCTTTGTGACCCCATGGAGTATATCCTACCAGGCTCCTCTGTCCATGGAATTTTCCAGGCAAGAGTACTGGAGTAGGTTGCCATTTCCTTCTCCAGGGGATCTTCCCAACACAGGGATTTAACCCAGGTTTCCCACACTACAGGTAGACGCTTTACCCTCTGAGCCACCAGGAAAGATGGGTGGGTATGAAGGGGCATCTAATTGTGCTTTTGACTTACAGTTTCCATATGACTGATGTGCTTAGCATTTTTTTCATGTGCTTATGGGCCATTTTTAAGCCATCACTGAAAAATATTCAAATGATTTTTCCCATTTCATATTACTCTAAGAGGTACTTCTAAGACTATTTTAGTTTTGACTCAGTTTATGATATATTTTGAGTTAAATCTTGTATGTGGTTGATATCCAGTTTTAATTTCATTTATTTGAACTTGAACCACTCTTAAGACCATTACTATTCCCCCCACTGAATTCTACAAGCACCTTTGGATAAAATCAATTGAGTATATATTGTTATTAGAGAACCTTCAATTACATTCCATTAATGTATGTGTCTATACTTTGGTNTTCGCTCTACTTGAGATCATCTAAAAATTAGGGAAATATTTTTTACAGCTTTGAATTCTCTTCAGAAATATTTCTAAATTTAGACTTTGCTAATGCTCGGTAATGTAAGTAACAAATATATAATATTCATGAAATAATACTATCAATAGCATAAATCTACAGTGTGTATAAGTAATAATATAATGTTGTTCAGTTCAGCTCAGTTCAGTTGCTCAGTCTTGTCCAATTCTACTGTACATGTATATAAATCTCTCCCTTAAAGAGTTTTTTTTCCACTTAAGAGCAAAATAATTAGTTCCATTAACTAATTGAAAAATAGATAAGGAGATAAATATAGATATAGTTTTATTATTTAGTTCATTGCTTGTTTCATTGTTTTAGTTCCTAGGAGGGAAAAATAATTTTTGATTAAAGGAAAAGAAGAGAAACTTCAGTTTCTAGATTGCTGGCTTCCTTTCCATTATAGGAAAAACATTTTATTAGATTTTTTTTTCAAGTGAGATAATATTAGCAATGTGTTCATAAGTTTCTGAAATATGTGTGCAGTTTTCTATATATTCCTGTCAGCATTAAACGTATTGTCTTGCAAAGTGGAAAAGAAAGTAAACTGTATTTTTAAAATTATCTAAGCAAGTTATAAGGTGGCTCAGATGGTAAAGCTTCTGTCTATAATGCAAGAGACCCGGGTTCGATCCCTGGGTTGGGAAGATCCTCTAGAGAAGGAAATGGCAATCCACTCCAGGACTATTGCCTGGAAAATCCCATGGACAGAGTAGCCTGGTAGGCTACAGTTCACGGGGTTGCAAAGAGTCGGACACGACTGAGTGACTTCACTATAGTCATTGTTCATAGTGTTTTATCAATGTTTTCTATTTATTACTAATTTCAATTAGCGATTATTTAGAAACTCATACACATATAGGATGCTACATACAGAGGCATGATACTTGTGTAAATCATGCAACAAGTTCTTACATAGCACAAAATTTTACAATATAGTTATAATTTCGAAACAATAGAAGTACTAATATGTAAATATTTAAATTGAGAGGTGAACTAAGAAAGTTTTGATAATACTCATTTCTTTTTCAGTAATAAATCTAGCATTAATACTGTTTCACATATCAAAAACACAGAAATTAGCAAAAAATGGTCAAGTTTTTTTCCCCTCAAAGATTTTCCTTCTTATAGAGGGAAAATATAGTAAAAAATAAAGTCATAAGACAATGAATGCTACAAAGAAAATGAAAATGAAATTAGGAAAGAGACTAGTCTCTCTGAGGAAGTGATATAAGTACAAACAGAATGAAAAGAGGACAAATAAAGATGAAATTATTGCATATGAGATCAGAAATTTCCTTCACCCATTCCCTAGTCCTTAACAAAGACATATCCAATTGCTTTCTCTGTGGTTTCCTATGCACTTTATGTAAACATTTTATTAATACTATAATATATGGTCTTTTGTTTTTGGTCTATATAAATTAACATCAGTTTTCCATCATCCATGGTATATTAGCTAGAAGATCATCATTCTTTTTTATAATTAAATGATATTCCATTGTATTAGTATGTCATAACTCACTTTAAGAACATTAGTTGATGGAACTTTCTTTTGTCTATTATGAATAATGCTGTTGTGAACATTCATTAACATAAAACATGAAATTTTATGTGTATATATGATTTTAATCTTCTTGTGTAAAATACTAAGGGTAGAATTGTTGAGCCATATGGAAACTTTATTTTTAATGTTTTGAAATACTGTTATACTGGTTTTCAAAGTTGTGGTGACATTTTGGATTTCTTACCAGCAATATTTGAGAGTTCCAACTTTTCCACACCCTTGCCACTTGTTATTGCCATCTTAGTGGGTGTGAAAATGAAAGTGAAGTCACTCAGTCATATCTGACTCTTTGTGACCCCATGGAGTATATCCTACCAGGCTCCTCTGTCCATGGAATTTTCCAGGCAAGAGTACTGGAGTAGGTTGCCATTTCCTTCTCCAGGGGATCTTCCCAACACAGGGATTTAACCCAGGTTTCCCACACTACAGGTAGACGCTTTACCCTCTGAGCCACCAGGAAAGATGGGTGGGTATGAAGGGGCATCTAATTGTGCTTTTGACTTACAGTTTCCATATGACTGATGTGCTTAGCATTTTTTTCATGTGCTTATGGGCCATTTTTAAGCCATCACTGAAAAATATTCAAATGATTTTTCCCATTTCATATTACTCTAAGAGGTACTTCTAAGACTATTTTAGTTTTGACTCAGTTTATGATATATTTTGAGTTAAATCTTGTATGTGGTTGATATCCAGTTTTAATTTCATTTATTTGAACTTGAACCACTCTTAAGACCATTACTATTCCCCCCACTGAATTCTACAAGCACCTTTGGATAAAATCAATTGAGTATATATTGTTATTAGAGAACCTTCAATTACATTCCATTAATGTATGTGTCTATACTTTGGTCAGTACCACACTGTTTTGATTACTGTAGCATGCTACTGAGTTCTAAAGTATGAATCTCTTCAAGCTTGTTGTTTATTTTAAAGATTGCTCTGGCCATTCTGGGTCTCTTGCATTTCCATTTGAATTGTAGGATCATCTTCTTAGTTTTCAAAAAATAAAAAGGAAGAAGGAATTTTGACAAAAGATTACATCAAATCTGTAGATCATTTTGGGGTATATGGCCACCTAAATGATATTGACTTTATTAATCTATGCATATGGAAAATATTTCCATTTATTTTGGGCTTCCTTAATATTTTGAAATAATGTTTGATAGCTTCCACATACAAATATTACACTTTTCTTGTTAATTGTCTTATGTTTATTCAGGAGTATTTCATTATTTTTGATACTATTGTAAACGTAATTGCTTTCTTAATTTCATTTTTGAATTGTTCATTGCTATTACAATGAGCAAAATACTATTCAATTTTTTAAAATACTTGTCTTGAAACTTTCAACTTTGCTAAATTCATTTATAAGTTCTGATAGTGTTACATGAATATGAATGCATGTATGTGGGTTCCTTAGAACTTTCTATACCAAAATCATATTCTCCAACGTGGCTACCTTTTTTGCTCTTATTCTTGACTAATAGGCATGGATAAAACCTCCAACACACTCCAATATATATTAAAATAGAAGTGGAGAAAGGACATATCTTTGGCTTATTTCTAGTCCTGGAGGGAAAATATTCCATTTTTAATATTTAAGTACAATACTTGCTGTATTTTTTTAATGTTTTCCTTCTTCTTCTTCTTCTTTTTCTTGTAGATAGCCTCTATAAGGTTGAGTATGTGTTCCTCTAATTTGTCAAGTATTTTTATAATGAAAGCCTCTTGGAGTATTTCAGTTGGTTTTATTGGTACCTACTGGAGAAGGAAATGGCAACCCACTCCCATACTTTTGCCTGGAAAACCCCATGGACGGATGGAGAAGCCTGGTAAGTACAGTCCATGGGGTCGCAAAGAGTTGGACACGACTAAACGACTTTACCGAGTTGGTTATGTGATTTTTGTTCCTTATTAATATGGTTTGTTACATTGATTTGTATCTGTTAAATCAACTTTGCTGAGATAAAACTTCACTTTGCCATGGTATATGGCCCTTTTTAGATATTTCTGGCATAGGTTCTCTAGTGGTTTGTCAAGAATTTTGCATCCATATTTATAAAGTGTACTGGCTTGCATTTTTCTTTTCTTATGATTTCTTTGTTTAGTTTTGGTATCAACAAATGACAAGAATATACAGAAATTTATAGAATGAACTACAATGTATCAGGTTTTCTAGTTTTTGAAAGAATTTGTGAAAGATTGTTCCTAATTATTTTTAAAATATTGGATCAAATTTATGCATAAAACTATCTGGAACTGTATTTTAGGAGGTTATATGTGTGTATGTTTCCGCTTAATTATGAATTACATATCACAGTTTTACTTGCTACAGATTTATTCACACTGTCTATTTCCTTTTGAGTTAGTTCCAGCAATTTGTGTCTTTCTTAGGGATACATCCATTTTATTGTGGTTGCACAATTTGTTTGGTTTCTTTGATACTCTTTATTGTTTCTCTGTTTCCTATTTCATTTATTTTCACTCTAATTATATTTAATTTATTTTTACTCTAATCATTTATTTCATTCTAATTTACCTTAGCCTTGCTTTTAATTTAGCTTTCTTTTTCTACTCTCTTAAGGAAAAGGTTTATTAAACTTAGATTTTTTTTTTCTTTTGAATACAGGTATTTGCAGGTTTAAATTTCCTAAGAAGTACTTAAAGGAAACTATAAGCAAGGTGAAAAGACAGCCTTCAGAATGGGAGAAAATAATAGCAAATGAAGCAACGGACAAACAACTAATCTCAAAAATATACAAGCAACTCCTGCAGCTCAATTCCAGAAAAATAAACAGCCCAATCAAAAAATGGGCCAACTAAATAGGCATTTCTCCAAAGAAGACATACAGATGGCTAACAAACACATGAAAAGATGCTCAACATCACTCATTATCAGAGAAATGCAAATCAAAACCACAGTGAGGTACCATTTCACACCAGTCAGAATGGCTGAGATCCAAAAGTCTACAAGCAATAAATGCTGGAGAGGGTGTGGAAAAAGGGAACCCTCTTACACTGTTGGTGGGAATGCAAACTAGGACAGCCACTATGGAGAACAGTGTGGCGATTCCTTAAAAAACTGGAAATAGAACTGTCTTATGACCCAGCAATCCCACTGCTGGGCATATACACCTAGGAAACCAGAATTGAAAGAGACACGTGTACCCTGATGTTCATCGCAGCACTGTTTATAATAGCCAGAACATGAAAGCAACCTAGATGTCCATCAGCAGATGAAGGGATAAGAAAGCAGTGGTACATATACACAATGGAGTATTACTCAGCCATTAAAAAGAATACATTTGAATCAGTTCTAATGAGGTGGATGAAACTGGAGCTAATTATACAGAGTGAACTTAGAAAGAAAAACAGCAATACAGTATACTAACACATTTAGAAAGATGGTAATGATTACCCTGTGTGCGAGACAGCAAAAGAGACACAGATGTATAGAACAGTCTTTTGGACTCTGTGGGAGAGGGAGAGGGTGGGATGATTTGGGAGAATGGCATTGAAACATGTATAATATCATATAAGAAACAAATTGCCAGTCCAGGTTCGCTGCAGGATACAGGATGCTCGGGGCTAGTGCACAGGCATGACCCAGAGAGATGGTATAGGGAGGGAGGTAGGAGGGGGTTCAGGATTGGGAACATGTATACATCCGTGGCAGATTCACGTTGACATATAGCAAAACCAATACAGTATTATAAAATAAAATAAATTAAAATTAAAAAAAAGAAGTACTTTTGCTTCGTCCCATAAGTGTTAGTGTGGCTTCTGTTTCTATTTACTTCAACGTAATTTCTACTTTCCCTAGAGATTATGTCCTTAACCCATTTCTTATTGAGGCATGTGCTATGAAGTTTCCACAGATTTGTGAATATCTCAATTTTTGTCATTATTCATTTATAATTTTATTCCATTGTGACTAAAGAATATTTTTCATATTTTTCAAATTTTCTAAATGTATTTGCATTTGTTTTACAACCTAAAACATTTGATCTCCTTGCTGTCTAAGGGATTCTCAGGAGTCTTCTCTGATATCAATTTTTCAGCGCTTAGCCTTCTTTATGGTCCAACTCTCAGATCCATACACGACTACTGGAAAAACCATAGCTTGGACTTTTGATAGTTTTTACAATTTGTCTAGATCTAGATCCCTTTGAAATTATGCTCTAAGGAATTTATGGAGCTTCTTGGATGTGAGAATTAATGCTTTTCATCAAATTTGCAAAATTTGTGCTATTTCATCAAATATTCATTCAGCCCCTTTCTTTTCCCTTTGAAATCTATCACTGTGTAAATATGAGTATCCTTGATGATGTCCCACAGATTTATGAGAGTTGTTGTTTTTATTCAGTCTTCTTTTCCATTTATCAAACGATGCTATCCATTGAACTCTCTTCAATATAAATGTTTTTTATGCTGTCTAGTACAAATTTCACATTTGCTCTGAAGCACTTTCTCAAAATGTTCAAAAATATTTACACAGATCTTTAGTAAAATTGTTCAATTTTTAATTTAAATTAAATATTAGATTCACTTGGAATTATTGGTATATGACATAAAGAAAGGAAAAAGTTATATACTATTTCCAAATAATTATGTTTCCATTATAATCTGTCACTGACTAATCCAAACTCCAAACCTCATTTAATGAACATGTGAAATTTGAATATGATAATCAAGCACTTGATATCTGCATATGATACATGAAAACAATGAATTGCAGAATTCATTAACTTGGGACTTGACTAAAACCTTAACTGAATGTGATAGTCAATAATATAAATAGTATTATTCAGCATAATATTTCTTGGAAAATTAATAATGTCACATGCCTAATTTACATTATATCAAACCATATAAACATTTTAAAAATTAATTATTTCAATTCTAATTTTCACTTGATAAAATTGGCATTATAGAAACTGCTAGATTTCCACAAAAATCATTTCATTTTTTGGGGGGGTACAATGACTATATTTCCTAGGTTCTCTTGTAGGTACATGTGGTCATGTGATTGCACACTACCCTATGGAATATAAGTGATATTTTTATGTGCCATTATCATGTATGGCCCAGAAAAATTTCCATGAAAATCCCTCCATGCTCTTAACTCTTCCAGCTTACTGAAATAGTGTTAATTACTAAGACACAAAAATCACAATTTAAGATATTATAATAAAGATTGCATTAAACTGAGTCTCTGAATAACTATTTTTAGTAGGTAAGTGGTTCCATACTGCCATTCCCTAGAACTGTTCTAGATTATTAAGCAAGAAATATACTTCCATTTTATTTAGCCATTACATTTGGAGTCTGCTTTGAAACTATAAATTGGAATGCTGCTGTAAAAAAAAAGTAAAATATGTGATCTTTTCATAGTGATTAGGAAGAAAATAGCAAAGGGGGGAAAAAAAAACCTACAGACTAGAAATCTAGAGATCTATCTAATGCAATGCCAAACTATTTTATAAAATTGCCACCTGAAAAAACATGAAAGACAGTCACTAGACCTACAGCTCTAAAGAAAATGGCTAGAAAAAATCAACTATTCATTGTATGTGTGTGTGTGTGTTCGGTCAAGTCTGATTTTGCAACTATATGGAGTGAAACCTGCCAGGCTCCTCTGTCTACTAGATTCTCCTTGCCATTTCCTCCTCCAGGGGATCTCCAGACTCAGGGATTGGACCAGTGTCTCCTGCATTGGCAGGGGGATTCTTTACCTCTGAGCCATCTGGCAAGCGCAGTCATATGTATAAATACTGCTTGTTCTTTTTAGTATGGTATCACAAGTAGAATTGAGCTCAGAGAAACAGTAATTCATTGGCAAAGCAAAGAATAAGCTCATCAAAAGTTTGGAAAAACAAAAAGGTTGGATAGCAAACTCCCATTAAGATATTTTGAAACCCATTTAGATCTGTGACAATATAATACAAAGTGTTTATCTTCCCACTAAACACTTTTATTTTAAATGATTTCATGGTGACTGCCATTAAGTATTAATAGAAAGCATGAGAAAATGGTGTCAAGAAACAGTAAAAACAAAGAAACCTTAAGAATTATGTCTAAGAGAAAGCTTTGGGTATACTTTCCTGTACCTGGAAATGATGACTAGGAAGTAGATCAATAGAATATCAGGATTTTAAGAAATTATATAGCCTAGAATATGAGAAAGTATTCCCCCAAGTATCTTTGCCACAATTGTAAATAAACCCTAGGCTTACAAGGGGCTTTCTTGGGGGCTCAGATGGTAAAAAATCTGCCTGCAATTTATCAGACTAGGGTTTGATCCCTGCGTCAGGAAGATCCCCTGGAGAAAAGAATGACTGCCTACTCCAGTATTCTTGCCTGGAGAATTCCATAGACAAAAGAGTCTACAGTTCATGGGACTGCAACAAGTCAGACATGACTGAGCAACTAACACACTCACTTTTCACTTTCCAAGGTTTCACAGAGCAGGAAAGTGAAAGTGAAAGTCATTCAGTCATGTCGACTCTTTGTGACCCCATGGACTGTGTAGTTCATCTAATTCTCTAGGTTAGAATACTGGAGTAGGTAGGAAACAAAAGCTGCACTGTACCTTAAGCAAATTAGGTTCTCAACACTCACTACAAAAGTGGGCATGGAAACTAATAAGTAAGGAATAATTCCCCAGAGGGCAAAGCTGGAACCATTGCAAACACTTTGAGAGAACATTTAGTTTCTAATCAAAGAATTTCCATTTGCCTGGGTAAGATTGTTAACAATGCCTCCCTATAAAATAGAACCATTTTCTTCATCCTTGCAATTTCAGGGCTTTGTTATTTCCTACTTTTCCAGTTCATTTTGTATAGATAACTTTTCATCAATCTACTGTTGTATATTGAGTTTGAAAGTGTAGATGACTTATCTTTTGAGTTTTCCAGGTCTTGAAATCAGAAGTAAGATGACAAGCATCACATAGAAACTCTGCACATTGAACTGGGTATTGTTCTCTGCTTCCCTTAAATTCACTGTAGCTGTCTGAATGATATATAACTAATGGAATATAATCAGAGGTAGCATGAGTCACTTATAGATTTTGATCATAAAAAATTTTTATGTGCTTGTTTTCTGAGCTGGTTAACTGAGATAGAGATGTCAAGAACAATCTTGAAGTCCAGTGTTGAAAATGGAAGTGTCCCAAACAAGATCATACTGACTATATAAAACTGCCCACCTTCACTGTCATCCAGTGTATCTTTATCTCTCCATTTGTGAAATGGCCCAAAGTCGGTATGTTTATAGTAATTACATTTCTATTTTGTTGACTCATTATGTTGTATATTTATTTGCAATAGTAGTATAGACTACTTAATATCTTAGTCCTCAAATAACATAAACAGTTTCAAATATAAAATCATATACTTTCAAAGGTCATTGTATTTAACTAAATCTTATTCTTATAAAATAAATTAAAAAGTAAAGTAAGTTTTATCTTAGCATAAATATCCATTATACTGAGAATAGTATATGATTTTATAACAATGTCTATAACTTTTCATTATGGATCATACTAGTAAATCAATCTAATTTTGTTTTCAAAATTCTCTAATTTCCTTTGAAGTGGTTATTTCCTAAATCTATACACTCTTTTTATTGTAGATTTTTGTTTTGTGTAGAGTTCAGACAGTTTTATTTGATATTATGATTTAAATCTTTCAGCATGGGGAAATACTTGTGTGGGTTTTGCTTCTGTTTGGTTCATTTACTTTCTAATTCTCCTATTTGAGAAATAACTACTATTTTAGATGTCTTTAAATGTATAGATTTTGGCATGTTACATTTGGTTATATTTGTTCTCTGTGTAACATCCACTCTAAGCTATTGTACTAGTCTGTTCAATGGTGTTTATGACAGTAAAAGACTCCCTATGGATAATAGCATGGGCCTTGATTACCATCATGGATGTTTCTCTGTGGCATTAGGATATGAATTTTCACTGCCCTTCCTCTCATCTAAGCATCCTTATGTCCATAAAGTTTCTCAAGAGAGAAGATAAAATTTCCAATCAAAGAAACCCTACATTTAAATAAGTTTTTAAAATACTCTTATTCTATTTTCCTGTCACAAAGAGAGATTCAAGTTGCCCTTCATAAAAAACTCTGCATATAGGTGAAGAAACTATGTAGTTGTCTTAAAGAAATTTCACCCTGTGAAAAAAATATATGGAGTGATAAAAAAAAAGCAAAGCAAAGTGAAAATATTAACCCTTCTGTCATATACATATTTACTTTCTTTGTGGTCTATTCTTCTTTATTCCCTTCCTTTCCAATCCTTTTCTGCTGTAATTGTGCAGAGTAAAACTGACAAATATTGGCTGAGAATATTGCCAGGTAGATAAATATCCTAATATCTGCCTATTAGGAGGCACAGAATCACAGAGAGAAAATGGCTTTTTAATGGCACCATGCAATATAAACTCAACACATTGGAAGTTAAAACTGATGACCTCTCACTTCTTGGATAATATCATTGTTCAGGAATTTCTCCTCAAAAGAACTGTAGTTACTACCATAAGAAATGTTTTAATGCAATCAAGTAAGCTATATATATACATTTTAATCACCCATAAAATTCATATTATACTCTTATCACATAAATATTAAGATATTTAGCATAATGAATTCTATCAAGTTTCAGCAAAGACCTTTTCTGTGTGCATAAGAAATATGATCTTTGATAACATTCAAGCCATTTTATGACAAAATAAGTTTCAATTATGTGACTATGGCACAAACTTTTTTGCATTTGATCTATATGTTTGAATTCTTCCTAGATGCCTCAATTTTAACAAGATATTTACAAAATGCTTTTAAAACTGATTAGGCTGAGTTTGTTAAAGGTCAGCTTCCCCCTGCCCACATATCTCACAAGATTATTAATGGACCTGAATTATTTTAACCTAGATAATGAATTGTACACTAAATGTGCTTCAACTTCTGATTTTTTTTTTTAATAAATCCAACTTTTTACTAATTTTGGACACTTTTTCAAAATGCTTTAGCCTAGAAAATTGGATTTAAAATAATAAATTATTCTTTGAAAATCACATAATTTTAAAATGAAAATAATGAAACTGATTGATGTTATATACCCTTCTTTCCCAAATCCATCAAGAAATACCAAAAATTTCTTAGATTATTTTAAAGGTATTGAATTTTCATTATAAAATGAATAATTGACTGTACTTTTACATAATATTTAATTTAAATGGAAGACCACAGTTCTGATTTAATCCAATCAGTACATCCATCTGATTGCAACCATTCATTCCAGTTGGAAACTAAATTAAAACAGAAACTAAATTTTCAAAATTAATTTTTCTTGGAGCATAGAATAAATAAAAAGGAAAAATAAGGGGAGAATGAAAGGAAAGGTCAAAGTTAACAAATATTGTGCATATTCTCCGCCTTACATACTGTATTTAGTGCTCTTAAGTAAGCAATTTCAATTAATTTTAACCACCTGAAGTAGACAGATATTATTAATCCTGTTTTATAAATGACAGTACTCAGTCTAACTGTACTAAACTGAAAGTGTTAGCCGTTCAGTCATGTCCGATTCTGCAACCCCATGGTCTGTAGCCCACTATGCTCTTCTGTCCATGGAATTCCCCAGGCAAGAATAGTGGAGTGGGTTGCCATCCCGTTCTCCAGGCGATCTTCCCCACCCAGGGATCAAACTGGGGTCTTCTGCATTGCAGGCAGATTCTTTACTGTCTGAGCCACCAGGGAAGCCCCTGTATATCAACAATATCATAAAGGTATTATTTTTATTGAATGAGTCAAAGTAGACAATTATGAAAATAATAAAAGTAGCATATACATGCATCAGACACTTTGTTTTAATATTGGCATACATTCATTATTGGAAAAAGTCTTCTTTTTTGAGCATGAGTTTACTTATTTCAATTTCCTCAAGTTCTGTCTTACAAAAACAACTAAAATACAATGTCACGATTTTATTTGTCATGCCAAAGCAAGAAGTTGTGAACCATTCAAAATTCATAATCCAGGATTTTCATCATTTGTCTCAAATCTCTTCATTTTTCTTGATCATATCTAATTCAAAATCAGTTTTTAGAAATACCTTTTTTAGATACCTTCCAAAACATGAATTACTTTCAGAAAAAATGTTTGTCTTAGAAATAATAAACAAGCTTAAATTCATTTATGTAGCTTATATAATAATAATAATGACATTTATTATTTACTTACCTAATGATTATTATTAAGTCCTTAATACATATTATCTCTTTGATTGACACAATGCTAAAGGGTACATTTTTATCATACACACTTGAAAGATGTAAAGAGAGAAGCCATAATATCCTTTCCAGATTATTGTCAACTGGAATAGAACGGTTAAGAAATTGCTCAAAGACATAAAGTTAGAAAATTGGAAACTAAGATTAAAGCTCCCATCAGTTTGAATCCAAAAGCTCTTTACTAAAAGCAGGCAAGGTAAACAGGGTGATTTCCAATAAAAAGGAGCATCTTGCATGTGATGACCATGAAATCTGCTTTTCAGATTCCCTAATGTAGGGATCCTAAGTGATTGCTGATACCATACTGAACCGTCTAAAATCTATTTCCTCATCTAAACTTTATTTAAAGTAAGGCCTGCTTCCAGCCAATGACTGAACAGGATACTAAAAAGACTAAGTTAGGCCTATTGCTAGGAGATAGAAGATCTTCTAATGGAACACTTTTACTCTACAGATTTCTTTTCCAGCTTGGTCCAAACATTCTTAGAAGTTAGGCAGTTTACCACTTTCCTTCCTGCCTNAGGCAAGAATACTGGAGTGGGTTGCCATTCCCTTCTCCAGGGGATCTTCCCGACCCAGGGATCAAACCTGAGTCTCCTGCATTGCAGGCAGATTCTTTACTAGGAAGCCCTGGAAGGCGTGTAAGAAGTTCAGTGCCTTGAGGCCACTCCACTGCAGAGACCAGGTGGAGAGACACATAGAGATGGAGGGAGAGGTCGAGGAGCTGGCACCCCAGCACCACCCCCCGCCACTTGCCGTTCACAGCTTCCCAGCCTCGTTACCAGACACACGAGTAAGGCAGACTTTGACATGATCCAGTCTCTCTGGGGGTCTGCTGGCCCTGACCCACCCTGAGCCAGAAGCATCTGGCAGAGCTGGGTTTAGCTTCTTGACCTGCAGAAACTATGAGAGCTGATAACTGACCACTGCTGTTTTAAGCCCCTGGTTTTGGAGATGAGTTGTTATGTAGCCACAGAGAACTGGCAGGGATTTTTGCAACGGTATCTGTGCTCAAAACATTGCGAGGTGTCATGTTGCTCGTCACGCGCCTTCCCACACACAGTCACCTTTCTCTCTACGATAACCCTGAACACTGGCAGGGTAGGTATTCTTAATCCTCATTTTATAGAGGAGAAACCGAGAGTCAGAGAGGCTGAGTGATGTGGACAAGGGCAGGCGGCACTAGGGCTCAGGGGTCTGAGGATAAGTCCATGTTGCCCTGCCACTCAGCTCATTCCAACTCACTGCTCATCACGTGGGAACTCAAGTCTTTGGCTAAGTTCAGAGTGAGAGGTGGGTGTGATGGAGGCAACAGGAGGGAAGACCTCTGGGGTAGAGGTGAAGTGGGGTTGGTCCTGGAAATGGAGACTATACCAGTGGGGATATCAAGGGACCGAGATCTAGCTCTGGACTCCTATCTCTTCTAGGTCAGCACCAAACAGGAACCCTTAGGAAAGGTGTATGTGTTCTTGGGGTGGCAGGCATGGGTGCCAAGGCTGGGGAAGTGGGAGATAGATAGAGGTCCTAAGTCTGTATGAGTCCCTGGGAACTGGGGCAGCCCCTTCCCCAGGGCCATGATCATCCAGAACTCCTTCTTGGGGGCCCGAGAGGGCGGAAGGCTCCTCGTGGAGAGGAACCAAGGGTGAGTCCACTCTTGGAGCTGGTGTGATGGTGGAGGAAAGACGGTCCTGGATTCCCCGAGAATTCTTCCAGCTGCTGCTGCTGCTGCTAAGTTGCTTCAGTCATGTCCGACTCTGTGCGACCCCACAGACGGCAGCCCACCAGGCTTCCCCATCCCTGGGATTCTCCAGGCAAGAACCTGGAGTGGGTTGCCATTTCCTTCTCCAAGGCATGAAAGTGAAAAGTGAAAGTGAAGTCACTGAGTCATGTCCAACTCTCAGCAACCCCATGGACTACAGCCTACCAGGCTCCTCCATCCATGGGATTTTCAGGTCAAACGCTCAGCCCGAGCAGTTGCATAAATTAGCAAATTTTACATGGGTGTGTCTGTGTGTGTGTGTGACCTTTGCAGGTACCTGAGTGTAGGGCCTGTCTGGCTGAGCGTGTGTGCTGAGTGTGTGTGCTTGCGTGCGTGTGTCCTTCTCTCCAAACAACAAGAAGGGCTGCTTTCTGTGAGTCTGGCATCTCTGCTGTGTCTTGCCAGTGCAGAGCAGGTTGAGGGGGGACCCGCTTGGTTGTCTGGGTGGTTTAAACAAGTCCTCCAGGTCTCCTCAGGGCACCGGCCCACAGTCCCCAGATGGTTGTGTAATGGTCACACTGCACTCTTTCAGGGCTGTGAGAGCCTCCCTCTGCTCAGGGAGACTGGAAGATTCTTCATGGGTGAAGATGCTCAAGCCCAGAGAGGTAAGTTCACTTCCTCAAGGATGCACAGCTGGCTCCCAGGTCTCCTCTTTTTACGGTGAACCACTTTGGGAAATTGCCACTTTATCCAGCAGGTGAAGGGGTGAGAGTGCCCAGGGATGGTTGTTCCCATCTCAGCTGGCATCTCTTCTCCATGCCGACCTGCTGCTCTCGGGAAGGGAGAGGCCTCCCTATGGGTCCTGGGTGGGGGTTAAGTGAGGTTCCTCCTCCAGCACTTTCTCTGAGCCAAGCTTGGGATTGAGCCCAGAGATTCCCAGAAACCTAAGCCATGGTGTTCGGCATCTTCACCCCCATCCTCCCACTCCCCACCCCCAAGTCCTGCACATACTTGGGGCAGGTGTCCAGCTCAGAGCCAAGCACTGTCCCCCTTTCGCAGATGAGGAGGCTGTGGCTCAGAGAGCTCAGGGGATTTTCCCACATTCACACAGCAGTGAGTCCTTTGATCACGTCCACTGTGTCACTTTGGGCAGAGACGGGGTGGTCCCTGAACCCCAAAAACCTGAGGTGGAAAAACGTAGGTGAATTCAGCTTCTTCCCTTAAATGATGTCATCAGCTGGCACACACAAAAGGGGTGGTTGAGGGGGAAAAACTGCATTTCTACATTGTGAGTTTCCCCCTCATTAATTTTAATCTAATTTGATTACTGATTCCTCGATAAACAGCAGCCTCTCTCTAACAAGCCAGGCTCTCCCCCCGACCCCGCAATTGTGTTGCTAATCAGCCAGCGTATCAGGAAAGACTCGCTGCTAATTGTCGCGGGGCCCTGTCCTATCCTGGGTGCCAGGTAAGGGATGGCGGCGAGAGGTAATTATAATCAGACCTAATTGGTAATTATAACAGATCCCGGCTAGAAATTGTCTTCAGTTAGACATTCCCAGAGAGGTGCTGATAGTCTCTGGGGCGTCTGAGAGCCACAGACAGAGGGGAGGGGTCTTGTGAGGAGTGGGTGGCCTCATACGGGTGGTGTTAACCCTCTGACCCTCCACTGAGGGCTGGCCCCAGGCCAGCCTGGCCCCGGCGGGCGATGCTGTACTCCCCTGCCCCTGAGGCTGAGGCCTCTCACCTCACAGGGCTGCCCACAGTGGGTGTGCAGGTAACGCCAGTGACTACGTGGCTCAGGACCCCGAAGCATGGAAACTTCTGGATCATTCAAGAAGCCATAACATTGCTCAGGCCCCATGGGATGTCTGCTGGTAGAACAACTGCTGAACTGAGGCACGCGTGAGAGTTCCCTGGCTAAGAGAAATGGAGGGGAGTGACTCTCACCGCCACTTGGGTACCCTCTCTCTGGGCACTTATTTGCTTTTTGTCTCTGGCAAGGGCTTTGGGGAGTCTATGTTGTCCTAGCTTCTGTTAACCGGGATCCAACTAGCCAACACTTTCTTGCTGTCAGACCCGTGCCCCAAATACCACGTGGTTCTCGTCTTTGGGGCCCTCGTATGTGGTGATGAACCCATGCCCCAAATACCATGNCTAGAAAATTGGATTTAAAATAATAAATTATTCTTTGAAAATCACATAATTTTAAAATGAAAATAATGAAACTGATTGATGTTATATACCCTTCTTTCCCAAATCCATCAAGAAATACCAAAAATTTCTTAGATTATTTTAAAGGTATTGAATTTTCATTATAAAATGAATAATTGACTGTACTTTTACATAATATTTAATTTAAATGGAAGACCACAGTTCTGATTTAATCCAATCAGTACATCCATCTGATTGCAACCATTCATTCCAGTTGGAAACTAAATTAAAACAGAAACTAAATTTTCAAAATTAATTTTTCTTGGAGCATAGAATAAATAAAAAGGAAAAATAAGGGGAGAATGAAAGGAAAGGTCAAAGTTAACAAATATTGTGCATATTCTCCGCCTTACATACTGTATTTAGTGCTCTTAAGTAAGCAATTTCAATTAATTTTAACCACCTGAAGTAGACAGATATTATTAATCCTGTTTTATAAATGACAGTACTCAGTCTAACTGTACTAAACTGAAAGTGTTAGCCGTTCAGTCATGTCCGATTCTGCAACCCCATGGTCTGTAGCCCACTATGCTCTTCTGTCCATGGAATTCCCCAGGCAAGAATAGTGGAGTGGGTTGCCATCCCGTTCTCCAGGCGATCTTCCCCACCCAGGGATCAAACTGGGGTCTTCTGCATTGCAGGCAGATTCTTTACTGTCTGAGCCACCAGGGAAGCCCCTGTATATCAACAATATCATAAAGGTATTATTTTTATTGAATGAGTCAAAGTAGACAATTATGAAAATAATAAAAGTAGCATATACATGCATCAGACACTTTGTTTTAATATTGGCATACATTCATTATTGGAAAAAGTCTTCTTTTTTGAGCATGAGTTTACTTATTTCAATTTCCTCAAGTTCTGTCTTACAAAAACAACTAAAATACAATGTCACGATTTTATTTGTCATGCCAAAGCAAGAAGTTGTGAACCATTCAAAATTCATAATCCAGGATTTTCATCATTTGTCTCAAATCTCTTCATTTTTCTTGATCATATCTAATTCAAAATCAGTTTTTAGAAATACCTTTTTTAGATACCTTCCAAAACATGAATTACTTTCAGAAAAAATGTTTGTCTTAGAAATAATAAACAAGCTTAAATTCATTTATGTAGCTTATATAATAATAATAATGACATTTATTATTTACTTA
The DNA here is from genome assembly GCA_006410875.1 of Neotragus pygmaeus. Lineage (NCBI taxonomy): Eukaryota > Metazoa > Chordata > Mammalia > Artiodactyla > Bovidae > Neotragus > Neotragus pygmaeus. The sequence continues at coordinate 76,146 of SJYV01038660.1, read as the reverse complement.
CCTAATGATTATTATTAAGTCCTTAATACATATTATCTCTTTGATTGACACAATGCTAAAGGGTACATTTTTATCATACACACTTGAAAGATGTAAAGAGAGAAGCCATAATATCCTTTCCAGATTATTGTCAACTGGAATAGAACGGTTAAGAAATTGCTCAAAGACATAAAGTTAGAAAATTGGAAACTAAGATTAAAGCTCCCATCAGTTTGAATCCAAAAGCTCTTTACTAAAAGCAGGCAAGGTAAACAGGGTGATTTCCAATAAAAAGGAGCATCTTGCATGTGATGACCATGAAATCTGCTTTTCAGATTCCCTAATGTAGGGATCCTAAGTGATTGCTGATACCATACTGAACCGTCTAAAATCTATTTCCTCATCTAAACTTTATTTAAAGTAAGGCCTGCTTCCAGCCAATGACTGAACAGGATACTAAAAAGACTAAGTTAGGCCTATTGCTAGGAGATAGAAGATCTTCTAATGGAACACTTTTACTCTACAGATTTCTTTTCCAGCTTGGTCCAAACATTCTTAGAAGTTAGGCAGTTTACCACTTTCCTTCCTGCCTGTCTTCCCTATCTCTTTCAAAGGAGTCAAACAGCATTGCAGAGTCATAATTTTCTCAGGCTCTTCAAGTTCCCTCCTTACTTTTCTCAGTATAGGCACCAATAAAACTCTTGGACAAATAATTCCTTTCTCTAATACATTAGGTAAGTGTCACATCTGAGAAGTAGGAGAAGGCTGCTGTTAGGATATCCCAATGTACCTGCTCATGTACCTTTGGCATGACCTTCCTTAGGAAGGACATCTCTAATACACTTATACAAGTTAATTCATGTAAAAACCAGCGAGCAATAAATGTTTGTTTTCCCACTGATTCTCAGTAAACCTTGAATTACATACATCCAATTAGTCTACTCTAGTTATTGTCTTGTTTTTCTGAATCCCAGGCTTAAAAGCTGAATAACATCTGCTGGGCCTATTTTATAGGATGGATGTGAAGATTAGATAAAATTATAGATGAGATGTTCTTTGAAAGTGTTTAAAAATAATCATATAAGTATTACTTCTACCAGATCCCTGTATTACACAGAGATACATTCAGCACCTCAGTTCTTCATTAAAAAATAAATAAACATTCTTACCAGTAGCAAAAAAAGTCACTGGATAAATATGGATGCTTTCTTAAGTGCAAAATAAGTGCAGAGAAGAATGGTGATAAAAGCCTCATAAATATAGTTCTGAATTATGTAAATTGTTCTTCAAAGCATGTAATATACCTAGTCTTAGAAATATATATTGAGAGAATATGAGAAAAGGACACCATGGGGTGGAAGAGCAGGGATTTTGAAGTTATGTATTTTAATTAAAAGGTCTGGTTTACCTATATAACTATGTGAATTATTTATACCTCATAAAAATTTGAAATAACAAAATTTACTTTGTAGACTTGTTATGATGCCTGAATAACATAACACCTATTTGCTAAAAATGTCTACCTTTCTAAAGGTACTTAATATTATTTCCAATTCCTTGCTCAGGTTAGGGAATAAAGGTGTGTGTATGTATGTTGGAGAAGGCAATGGCAACACACTCCATTACTCTTGCCTGGAAAATCCCATGGACGGAGGAGCCTGGTAGGGTGCAGTCCATGGGGTTGCGAAGAGTTGGACATAACTGAGTGACTTGACTTTCACTTTTCACATTCATGCATTGGAGAAGGAAATGGCAACCCACTCCAGTGTACTTGCCTGGAGAATCCCAGGGACGGAGGAGCCTAGAGGGCTGCCGTCTATGGGGTCGCACAGAGTTGGACACGACTGAAGCGACTTAGCAGCAGCAGCAACAATATGTGTGTTAGTTGCTCAGTCCTATTCAGCTCTTTGTGAGCTCATGACTGTAACTTGCCAGGCTCCTGAAAGTGAAAAGTGAAAGTGAAGTAACTCAGTCGTGTCCGACTCTTTGCGACCCAGTGGACTGTAGCCCCTCAGGCTCCTCAGTCCATGGGATTTTCCAGGTATGAATACTGGAGTGGGTTGCTGTTCTTCACCAGGGAATCTTCCCGACCCAGGAATCGAACCCAGTTGCCTGCATTGTAGGAAGAGGCTTTACCGTCTGAGCTACCAGGGAAGCGCTGTCCATGTAATTCCCCAGACAAGAATACTGGATTGGGCTGTCATGCCCTACTCCAGGAGATGTTCCTCATCCAGGGATCGAAGTCAGGTCTGCTGCATTGCAGTTGGATCCCTTACCATACAAGGAAGCCTTGGATCTCAATTTTATACTGAATTATGAGGATGATGATGATGAGGGCTTCCCTGATAGCTCAGTTGGTAGAGAATCCACCTGCAATGTTGGAGACCCGGTTCAATTCCTGGGTCAGGATGATCGGCTGGGGAAGGGATAGACTACCCACTCCAGTATTTTGGGGCTTGCCTTGTGGTTCAGCTGGTAAAGAATTTGTCTGCAATGTGGGAGATATGGGTTCTGTCCCTGGGTTGGGAAGATTCTCTGACGAAGGGAAGGACTACCTAAGCCAGTACTCTGGCCTGGAGAATTCCATGTGCTGTATAGTCCACGGGGTCACAAAGAGTCAGACAGGACTGAGCAATTTTTACTTTCATAAGGATGATGATACCTAGGATTTAATATGCATCTTTCATATACTATATGAGATGCTTTATAAATGGCATTTCATTTAGTTGAAAAATATGACTCTGTGTGACTAGTATTATTCAGTCAATTTTACAATGAAAAATCTGAGTGTCTTAAAGGTAAAGTCCAGGGTCAGTCAGCAAATAAGTGGGAAACAGAAATAAATTGAAACATAGTGTGTCTGACTTTAAAAGCTCACACTCATAACTTTAACAATGTATTTTCTACATAAGCTTGAGGTGGGATTCAGGAAAATCTTGGGTGATGTCTTATTGTGCCATTACAAGAATAACTAGAAAAAGAGTGTAAGAATGGAACATGCTCTTACTATAAGATAGCTCATAAAGATAAGCTCATAAGATAGCTCCTGCCTTCCAGGAAGGAGCAAGAGAACTTGTCCTCTCTTAGGAAGCAGAATCACCTAAATTCTTTCCTTTCTTTTCATCAACCACAGTCATCATCTGGTCTGCCTTGTGAGAAAATAAAGTATAATGTTAGTCCATGCCCATACCCAAGGCCTTCAATGTCATTTTTCTCTCCTATTCACAGTGAAACTAATAAAAGAATCAAGCTTTCATTCCACCTTTAAAGTGAAAGGAAATATATGAGGCAACATGTTATACAATGTCATTCATGCTCATGTATATTTAGTTACCTAACAAGTGCAAATGGTTGGCTTAAGAATGGTGTTTAGTTGGAAAGATTTAAAAGGCTTGGAGAAAAGCAGGAAGTTCATCCTAAAGTACAAGTGGAATTCTAACTCAGAAGGAAATAGGTCAATAAAATCCAATTTGCAGAATTCAAAGTCAAGCTTGTCTTGGTATAGTTTTAGTCTTATTTGCCTAAAACTATGTCCACACTTGCAGATTAGAGAAATGATAAAGCAATTTTCACTGAAACATGATATTTTCACCAACAAAGCTAGAGTCATTAATAATTACTGCAAACAGTACAGGCATATTTCAAGGCTGTGGCTTCTGCTAGTATTGTTTTTCTTACACTGAATTGCTAAAAAAATAATTAACTTTGCTTTTATTATCATTTATTTTTAGATGGAGTGATAAATGCAGCAACTTATATACATATTTTCATACTGATTTTTGATATGGTGTGTTTTCTGGCTTTCTATTTCTTATCATGTTTTTAACAATCTTTATATAAGAATTATTCTTTTATAATACAGAAAAGAAAATTAAAGGTCAGAAAGGTAAAGGAATTTTTCAAGAACTGGGAACTGGACTAAGGTCATTGCTTTTTTTAAAATTTATCAGTAAAACCAATAAATTCTCCAACAAACTATACTAGATTTAGGATTTCTTTTATTTTTTCCCGTGTAAAAATTTATGAAGTTGTATATTATTTACTAGAAAGTCTAAAGTAGTGTTTTACATAAGTTAAAATCTCTCAGCAGGTCAAGGAATCAAGACCAATTTTTTGAGATTAACAATGTAAACTATGTAATCGCAATAAGCTTTTTGATCACCTAGTACCATATAACAAACTACTTAAAAACTTAGTAATTAGGAAAGATGATCATTAATGTTTTACTGAAATTCAAACACAAAATCTTTGGGAAAGAACTGTTTCTGCTTCAGGTAATCTGAGGTCTTAGCTGGGATGCTTCAAAAGGGTAGTGATTAGAATAACTGGGCACTAATCAGGTCTTTCTCTTCATCTCTGTCTGCCTCCGCCTAATCCTCATCAACCTCCCACATGGGCTTTTCACAGTTTGGTGACTTGGGATCGTTGGCCATGGGTTTTCTCATAAATTGGTGACTTGGAATAGCTGCCCTTTTTATGTGTCAGGCTAAAGTTCTGAGGACAAATGTTCCAAGAACCATGAAGTAAAAAGTGTCAGTCTCTTCTTACTCAAAGCATGGGCCAGAAAAAACACAATATCACTTCTGCCATATTCCATTCATTGAAGCAATTACACAGTCAACTAAAATTCAAGAAAATATGGAACTCACCTCTACAAAAATGTAAATCTAGGAGAAATGTCTAAAAATCTGTGGACATTCTTCCTCTGGCAAAAAAAAAATTCATAATAATTTTGTGTCTGTTGCATATATGTGAGTATATACTTGGTTAAGTTGTATGTTTCTTTTGACAAGAAAAATTCAAAAATTTTTGAAAGCCACTGAACTTACCATTTTTATACTAATTTTGTTCACTACTCCTTCCAATTTTACTTTACTCTGAAAACAAACAACCTAAGTTGCTGTATCTAATTTGTATTCATTTTCTACAATAAGCAAAGTATTGTATAGGCTAAACTGTATACACAGCATCATATAGACATATTTAAATTTCCTAGATAGTAATAATATAGTCACTGTCATAATGAGAGCATTTATTTCATATTTCTAAATTCCCTTCAAATATTATGTAATAAGTTATAAATAAATATTGCAGATTTTTTTCTTAACAAATCTGGAAAGTAAAGGATAAATGGCTGTGATAGGTATGAAATAATAAAAAATTGATACCATTTCTGATGCAATTATCCGAATAAAGTGCAGATTTCTTTTATACAGATATTGATTACACCCATTTTGCAGAGAAACACGTTTCAAGAAGTGAAATATTTAACCCAAATCACACAACTGATTGGTAGAATTGAAATTCAGCACAGCTATTTATTATGCCAATGACATTTGAATAAATTTACAACTTACAATTTTCAAATGTAAATATTTGAATAAATATTATGTTATGCTATTTCCTAAAGTTTTTCTGAATTTCAGACCAGCAAATTATTACCAATTATAAAATCATATAAAGCATACAAAACGCTAGAGACGTTGTTGTTTAGTCGATAAGTCACATGGGGTCTTTTGTGATCCCTGGTTCTGTAGCTCACCAGTCTCCTCTATCTATGGGATTTCCCAGGCAAGAATACTGGAGTGGGTTGATATTTCCTTTTCCAGGGACCTTCCTGACCAAGGGATCTAACCTGTGTCTCCTGCATTGGCAGGCAGATTTTTTTACCACTGAACCAACAGGGAAGCTACAATAGAGACATTACTTAAAATTTAATTATTTTGAAGAATGTGATTTTATCACCTTTCATCAGATTTTTTTTAATTGCAATTTTATTTTAAATATTTTCAGAAAGAGAAATTTAGTAAATCTCGGTTCAGTTCAGTTCACTTCAGTAGCTCAGTTGTGTGAGCGACCCCATGGACCACAGCACACCAGGCCTCCCTGTCCATCACCAACTCCCAGAGTTTACCCAAACTCATGTCCATTGAGTCGGTGATGCCATCCAAACATCTCATCCTCTGTCATCTCCTTCTCCTCCTGCCTTCTGTCTTTCCCAGCATCAGCTTCTTTTCAAGTGAGTCAGCTCTTCACATCAGGTGGCCAAAGTATTGGAGTTTCAGCTTCAACATCAGTCCTTTTAATGAACACTCAGGACTGATCTTTAGGAAGGACTGTTGAATCTCCTTGCAGTCCAAGGGACTCTCAAGAGTCTTCTCCAACACCATAGTTCAAAAGCATCAGTTCTTCAGTGCTCAGCTTTCTTTATAGTTCAACTCTCACATCCATACATGACTACTGGAAAAACCATAGCCTTGACTAGACGGATCTTTGTTAGAAAAAGTAATGCCTCTGCTTTTGTTTGAATCTGCTATCTAGGTTGGTCATAACTTTCCTTCCAAGGAGTAAGCATCTTTTAATTTCATGGCTGCAGTCACCATCGGCAGTGATTTTGGAGCCCCCAAAAATAAAGTCACCCACTGTTTCCCCATCTATTTGTCATGAAGTGATGGGACCAGATCCCATGATCTTAGTTTT
>SJYV01038660.1:56986-69626 GCA_006410875.1 Neotragus pygmaeus | reverse complement strand
AAGAACTAAAGAGCCTCTTGATGAAAGTGAAAGAGGAGAGTGAAAAAGCTGGCTTAAAACTCTACTTTCAGAAAGCTAAGATTATGGCACCCAGTCCCATCACTTCATGGCAAATAGATGGGAAAACAATGGAAACAGTGATAGAGTTTATTTTTGGAGCTCCAGAATCACTGCAGATGGTAACTGTAGCCATGAAATTAAAAGATACTTGCTCCTTGGAAGAAAAGTTATCACCAACCTAGATAGCATATTAAGAGACATTGCTGTGCCAACAAAGGTCTGTCTAGTCAAAGCTATGATTTTTCCAGTGGTCATGTATAGATGTGAGAGTTGGACTATAAAGGGAGCTGTGAAGAATTGATGCTTTTGAACTGTGGTGTTGGAGAAGACTCTTGAGAGTCCCTTGGACTGCAAGGAGATCCAAGCAGTCCATCCTAAAGGAAATCAGTCCTGAATATTCATTGGAAGGATTGATGCTGAAGCTGAAACTCCAATACTTTGGCCACCTGATGCAAATAACTGACTCATTTGAAAAGTCCCTGATGCTGAGAAAGATTGAAGGCGGGAGGAGAAGGGGACAACGGAGGATGAGATGGTTGAATGGCATTACCGACTCAATGGACATGGGTTTGGGTAAACTCAACTCATCACCAGGAGTTGGTGATGGACAGTAACTGGTGTGCTGCAGTCCATGGGGTTGAAAAGAGTTGTACACAACTGAGCAACTGAAATGACTGAACTGAATATTAGTTCTTTTAGTGGCTATAAAACCCTTAGCACAGTGATTAGCACATAGTAAGCTCTCGATAAATGTTATCACTTGTTATTAGATGTTATTACTTGTCTTCCATGGTTCTAGTCAACTGTGAAGACCTCTATATTCCAGCTTCATTTTAGTTCTCAAACTTCATTTTTTGTTAATTACAAAAATTAAAAATGAAATATAAATTAAAATGAACATGCATAGAGAACACACACAACAGTATTTTACTGTTTCTTCGTTTTAAACACTTTTTCTTAATTACAAATATCTTAGCCTTCTATGTGGCTTAGATTCCAAGAATAATCCAGTAGAATGAAGCGTAAGAATACAAGTTTAAATTAATGAGCTGAGAAAGGTAATTGTTCTACATATGAAAAATGTTAAATCATTATTTAAATATTGAAGGTTGGAAATTTCTTTTCTCTCCAAGACTGCTAAAATGATAAAATGTGGATTTTAAAGTTGCAGAAATTCAAAAGCAAATGTAAATAAAACAGATTGCCTGGGGAGGTGTTGCAGATGAGAAAGTTAAGAAAATTTTTGCAAGTCATAACTTAAAAATGTTTCTGATTTAGCTATAAAGTGCCTACAGAAGAGCATCTGATTAAAAACAAGTCACACCTCTGAGAGGCTCAAAAGGACTTGGAAGTATTGGTATCTCAGAGGACAAAGAAGAACAGTAAAAAGAGAGGCATAGGTTGAAGGTTTGAAAATGGTGCAGTGGGAACACTCTGCAGACAGACCACTGGCTCTTGGCTCTCCCTTCTGTTCAAAGGTGAAAAAGACCAAGGACTCAAGGTGGGGACTACTCCAGTTGCCAAGCATGTCCCTTGGGGACCAAGAAATGACCAGCTGGTGGGTCTGTGGACCCTCACTGTAAGCCAGACTTTGGCCAGAGTTTCATACGTGAGCCCTCTCTCTAATGGGGGTGGGGGCGTGGAGGCAGGTATGATGATGCGCTGTGCCTCTGGGTACCAGTGTTGACTTGGATACAGTGTCCAGCAGGATCTCACAATGTCTAGTTACTCCCATTTTCCCAATGTACTGTTACTCAAGTAAATGGTTGTAGGTCTCTGAGGAAAGGTTGGGGTAAGCTTTACAGTACATACTCACCATGGTGATGTGTGTGTGTTTGTGTATAAAGAGCTAGGTAGTAACTCCAGAAAAAACAACAGATTGTGAAAGAAAATCTATAATCATACTACATTACTTGGCTCTCTGGAAAACAATATTGACAGTCAAAACATGTAAAGCAAAAAGTTGTTATTTTAGCCCAAGAAATGGATGTCATTATAATGATAGAGTGAGGGTGAGGGAGAAGAAGTAAGGCCAGAATTTGGCTGAGGAGCTGGCACTTCAGCTGCCCCTTCAGCAGACTATTCCCACGACCAGTTAACACTCAAGTAGAGGAAGCCACTTCTGCATGTTTATAAGGTTCAGAGTAGCCTGAGGAGTGGAATCTATCAAGGCATACAACTAGACATCCTCATTTCACCTGTCAGGGACTCAGGTTTCCCCAACCAGAGTCGTGACTACCTTGGTTGAGTTTCAGCCATCTTTGACGCTTAACCAATCTGAAAACCAAATCCTGCCTAGGATCTTTTTCTATGAGCCCACTGCATAAGAGGAAGACCTCCTTGAAAGCTACCAAGGAGACCTGTGGCTTTTACACTTAGTTTTCAATTTGTTAATTGCTCTCAGATTTTCAGTATCAATGTGCAGAGTCTCTATTCAATTTAAAAACAAGCACTCATTCCCACTGTCAATGTATTTCTCATCTCCCACATATATTTCAAATGCCTGAATCATCTCTGAGACTACTGCTTTTCCCTCCCCAGGCACAGCCTAGCTTTGCCTTGGAAAGTCTTAACAATTAGCCTGCCACCTTGTTCCAGGCAAGAATTGATTCCTCATTACCAGCAAAGGAGTGAGTGACCTGGCCCCTACACCCACTACCTGCTCTCTTGGACCACTTCTGACACCAAGGGTCATGGCTTGGATTCTCCAGGAAACAGATGTGAGCTGGACTGGGGAGTGCAGAAATGTATGAGACACAACAGTGGTGAAAGATAAGGGATGTAAACAGGATCAGGCAGGGTGAACAGCAAAGCGCAATACAGATGTGCCAAATCTGCCGGCCCAATGGGAAGTCTGAGCTCCAGAGCAAGATTACCTCTGACAGGGGTCCTAAGAATGGCTAACCCCCTTTTAGCACCTCCTAGTATGCTCGTAAGGTAGGGGTTGCCCAAGGAGAGGGCTCCGTCACTCTGTTTTGCTCAGTCAGTAACTGGAAGCTTCCTGAAGTAAAAGGTAACCTTGACCTAAATGCTGAGATCAGATCCTGAGAGAGCTAACTGCAGTGAGTCCTCTCTTGAAGCATTTGAACCATAATCTCTGCTTCTGCCACTGTGCAGTTCTTATCCTAGTTTATATTCTGGTGTGAGGCACAGACTTCTGACATGTGATTTCTATTCAGCATGGTATGCACAATGCACAGGGCCTACTCAGCACAGCTGAGTGGAGGAGTGAATGGGTGGGATAAAGTGGGAGTGAAGACTCTAATCAAGACCATTTCTCAGGGTCTTGGGCATCATCTTGTCGCCCTAGTTAGCATGTCAACTTGAAAAATTGAAATAAGACCATACTGTGTACAATAAGTACATTCACAGAAGGTCAATTTATCTTTTAATCCCTAAATGAAAAGAACTAAAATGATGTTTGGCATCTTCCAACCACAAATGGTGAAGCATTTAGCCAAAGTGGAAACTAATTTGATTTTTCATTCTACACTAAGACATTTTCTTGGCTTTCTTCTTCATAGAAAGCCAAGAAAATGTCTTAGTGCAGAACACTTTATGCTTACTCAATTTTAAGGGTGTAATAGATTTTAAAACAATCATCAGAAGGTTTTTATCAAGAGACTGTGCTTATGCTTAGCGTGGTCCTTATAACAAAAAGAAACTTTATTGTGGAATGTATTATGAGTTTGGGATAGTCAATAAATCATTGTAACTTCTAGATAAACCATCATGTAGTAAAACTCTTAATCTAGTCCTTCAAATTGCAACTGCTAGAGTTACTATAAACTTTAACTTTTTTCCTTTATTGGAATTTTAAAATTACAGAAAAAGATCATATTTTAGTTAAGGTAAAAAAAAAAAGAGATGATAATACAGAAAAGGTACTGAGTTCAAGCTCATACAACTGGCCACACAACAGGCTAGTAAATTGAGAGACGAGTTGTTGGGGCAAGGAATAATGACTTTCTTTGGAAAGTCAGCAAACCGAGAAGATGGTGGACTAGTGTGTCCTAANTCTACAATAAGCAAAGTATTGTATAGGCTAAACTGTATACACAGCATCATATAGACATATTTAAATTTCCTAGATAGTAATAATATAGTCACTGTCATAATGAGAGCATTTATTTCATATTTCTAAATTCCCTTCAAATATTATGTAATAAGTTATAAATAAATATTGCAGATTTTTTTCTTAACAAATCTGGAAAGTAAAGGATAAATGGCTGTGATAGGTATGAAATAATAAAAAATTGATACCATTTCTGATGCAATTATCCGAATAAAGTGCAGATTTCTTTTATACAGATATTGATTACACCCATTTTGCAGAGAAACACGTTTCAAGAAGTGAAATATTTAACCCAAATCACACAACTGATTGGTAGAATTGAAATTCAGCACAGCTATTTATTATGCCAATGACATTTGAATAAATTTACAACTTACAATTTTCAAATGTAAATATTTGAATAAATATTATGTTATGCTATTTCCTAAAGTTTTTCTGAATTTCAGACCAGCAAATTATTACCAATTATAAAATCATATAAAGCATACAAAACGCTAGAGACGTTGTTGTTTAGTCGATAAGTCACATGGGGTCTTTTGTGATCCCTGGTTCTGTAGCTCACCAGTCTCCTCTATCTATGGGATTTCCCAGGCAAGAATACTGGAGTGGGTTGATATTTCCTTTTCCAGGGACCTTCCTGACCAAGGGATCTAACCTGTGTCTCCTGCATTGGCAGGCAGATTTTTTTACCACTGAACCAACAGGGAAGCTACAATAGAGACATTACTTAAAATTTAATTATTTTGAAGAATGTGATTTTATCACCTTTCATCAGATTTTTTTTAATTGCAATTTTATTTTAAATATTTTCAGAAAGAGAAATTTAGTAAATCTCGGTTCAGTTCAGTTCACTTCAGTAGCTCAGTTGTGTGAGCGACCCCATGGACCACAGCACACCAGGCCTCCCTGTCCATCACCAACTCCCAGAGTTTACCCAAACTCATGTCCATTGAGTCGGTGATGCCATCCAAACATCTCATCCTCTGTCATCTCCTTCTCCTCCTGCCTTCTGTCTTTCCCAGCATCAGCTTCTTTTCAAGTGAGTCAGCTCTTCACATCAGGTGGCCAAAGTATTGGAGTTTCAGCTTCAACATCAGTCCTTTTAATGAACACTCAGGACTGATCTTTAGGAAGGACTGTTGAATCTCCTTGCAGTCCAAGGGACTCTCAAGAGTCTTCTCCAACACCATAGTTCAAAAGCATCAGTTCTTCAGTGCTCAGCTTTCTTTATAGTTCAACTCTCACATCCATACATGACTACTGGAAAAACCATAGCCTTGACTAGACGGATCTTTGTTAGAAAAAGTAATGCCTCTGCTTTTGTTTGAATCTGCTATCTAGGTTGGTCATAACTTTCCTTCCAAGGAGTAAGCATCTTTTAATTTCATGGCTGCAGTCACCATCGGCAGTGATTTTGGAGCCCCCAAAAATAAAGTCACCCACTGTTTCCCCATCTATTTGTCATGAAGTGATGGGACCAGATCCCATGATCTTAGTTTTCTGAATGTTGAACTTTAATCCAACTTTTTCATTCTCCTCTTTTACTTTCATCAAGAGGCTCTTTAGTTCTTCTTCACTTTCTGCCATAAAGGTGGTATATATTCATATCGGAGGTTATTGATATTTCTCCTGGCAATCTTGATTCCAGCATGTGCTTCTTCCAGCCCAGCGTTTCTCATGATGTACTTTGCATATAAGTTAAATAAGCAGGGTGATAATATACAGCCTTGATGTACTCCTTTTCCTATTTGGAACCCGTCTGTTGTTCCATGTCCAGTTTTAACTGTTGCTTCCTGGACTACATACAGATTTCTCAAGAGGTGGGTCAGGTGGTCTGGTATTCCCATCTCTTTCAGAATTTTATACAGTTTATTGTGATCCACACTTTCAAAGACTTCAGCATGGTCAATAAAGCAGAAATAATTTCTTTTTTTCTGGAACTCTTTTGCTTTTTTCATGATCCAGGGGATGTTGGCAATTTGACCTCTGGTTCCTGTGCTTTTTCTAAAACCAGCTTGAACATCTTGAAGTTCACAGTTCACAGTTCACGTATCACTGAGGCCTGGCTTGGAGCATTCCATTTTAATATCAGATGATTATATTAGAAATTTATTTTTTATTTAAGTTCATTTGTTTTATTTCCATAGTTTATATTTGAACTCTAAATTTAGAAGGGAGAAAATATTCATCAATCAATCTCTCTGTAGTACTCTTTCATACATAATTTTAAATTTTATTAGTGGTAAATAATTGAAAAAAAGATGTAGACTATTTAAGAGGTTTTTATATTTAGAATGAAAGGCAGAAATGAATAAAAATATATATACAACAAACAAATGCAAAATGATTTATGTCCTTTTAAAGGATACACTTTGGTGACGAAGAAGAGGTATGGCTGAAGTATAATAAATGTGCATCAGGATTACAAAGTGGATTTACATGATTAAGACAGCTGGATGAGGAAGTCATTGTAAATTGATACTTAGACTAAGTTTTAAGAACATTTAGAAATTTTCTGAATAAATAAGTAGAATTCCTAGAAGATGAAACATTATATAAGGGAAAGGTAAGACTGACTACATGAAATGTTTAAGATGCACAAATAATTTGAGATAAGAATGCCTTTGACATGAATGTAGGTAGCCTTAGCTATAATCTGAATATAAATAGACTCTATACTGATTTAAATAGAACGAGGATGAACTATCGGAGAAGGCAATGGCACCCACGGAGAAGCCTGGAAAGCTGTAGTCCATGGGGTCGCTGAGGGTTGGACACGACTGAGCGACTTCACTTTTACTTTTCACTTTCATTCATTGGAGAAGGAAATGGCAACCCACTCCACTGTACTTGCCTGGAGAATCCCAGGGACTGGAGAGCCTGGTGGGCTGCCATCTATGGGGTCACACAGAGTCGGACACAACTGAAGTGACTTAGCAGCAGCAGCAAGATGAACTATATTGAGTTAACTAGATATAGATGAAGCGACTTAGCAGCAGCAGCAACAAGTGTCATGCAGGGCAACTCTATGTGTGGGAAGCAACAGTGGAACCTTAGCAGGTTTAGAGCACTGGCCAAAAGTAGGTGAAAAACTCTGATGAGAAAGCCTGTCATTGTTACTGTCCAAAAGGGATGATGAACAATGGATTATGATTTTTAACCTGATGTGAAAGAGATGTCATGATTCCCATCTCTTTTTATTTTATCCTTCATGAGTTTTCCTCACTACGAAATGTAACTCAGTTAACTTGTTGCATATAAGACCACATAGAATCTCCTACCAACTCTCTACCCAACTCTTCCACCCGAGGCACTTATTAGAGGTAAATGACACTATACTGAAGCTATCTTAATAAGTGTTATGTTTTAAAATCCCCACTTTTCCCAATATTCATTAGCTTGCCAGTTCTAAGACCTGTTCCCTCCCCTCAGTGACCATGCCACCTGGAGCCCTAGTAAATTATACCTAGTATATCAAAGAATATTTGCCTGTTTACCACAAACTGCTTATGAGGGTTCTGCTCTATGGGAAATCTGTGGGGTCTTTTGTGATCCCTTGTACAGCATCCCACCAGTCTCCTCTGTCCATGGACTTTTCCAGGAAAGAATACTGGGATGGGTTGCCATATCCTTCTCCAGGAGATCTTTCTACCCCAGGGATTGAACCCATGTCTCTTGTGTCTCTTGCTCTGCAAGGCAGATTCTTTACCACTGCGCAACCTGGGATGCCCATTAGGTGGTAACTCCTCTGTCAAACTGAAGTTTTCTTCAGCATCAGGCTTAGTTCAGAACTTGGCTATTTCCCATGGAGCAAAACCCTCATAAGAGATATGCAGATGGGAAACAGAAGATTTGGGTGCTATTATTATGTGTGTGTGTGTGTGTATGTGTGTGTGTGTGTACCTGTGCACTCTCAGTAGCAGTTACATCCTACTCTTTGCAACCCCATGTGCTGTAGTTCACCAGGCTCTTTTGTTTCCCATTTGCATATCTCAATACAAACCATGTTCTATTGATAACAAATAGCTGAACTTTGTTGACCAAGCACATTTCTAAGTGCTCTACAAACATTAACTAATCCATACCTACAACCACTATGTGAGTTAAGTAATTATCCCAAGGTAACATAGCTAATTGGAGAAGGAAACAGCCACCCATTCCCATATTCTTGCCTGGAGAATCCCAGAGACAGAAGAGGCTAGTGGGCTGCCGTCTCTGGGGTCGCACAGAGTTGGACACGACTGAAGCGACTTAGCAGCAGCAACATAGCTAATAAAAAACAAAGGAAGAATCTAAACCCAAGCAGCCTGCCTCTAGTATTCCTGCATTTAACTCCAATGAGGTTCATTATGGCCTTAACTGCAGAATAAAAAGAGATACTCCTTATCTGTTTATGATATTATGGACACTCATCTCAGAATTTTCTGCTTTTGAATATCACATTTCTAAATTTAATGTCATGTTGGAGGTCCAAAAAACACTGATAAGACAGATGAAGATTAGGTGGGAAAACAAAAGTAACAGATGACCTTCATTGTGACAATGTGAGACTTTCACACTTATTTACCTGTTTGGAGATAATGTAGTTTCTTGACATAAACACAGGAAAAAGTACTCAAACTTATTTTATTTAATTAACTAATTAGGAAACATTAAGTTGTTTACTTCCTGTCATAAGATACTGACTTCAGATACTGACATCTTTTCAACAATACACTGGTATCAGTCATCTTCGTGTCCAACTCTGTGCAATGCAACCCCAGAGACAGTAGCCCATCAGGCTTCCCCATCCCTGGGATTCTCCAGGCAAGAGTTGGAGTGGGTTGCCATTGCCTTCTCCGTGGCACTTGTTAGCTTATCCCTATAATTGAAATACAGTTTTAAAAAAGAGAAGAATGTAAAAGAAGTACTCTTTATGGCAGTGAAATGTGATCTTGACCATCACATGTTACCCTGTCTCCAAAAAGCTGCCTTTTGCTTTCCAAGCTTATGGTAGGGGACTATCCAATGCTTTCTGAATCACAGAGAGAATTTCTAGTTTCTGAGTAAGTCTGCAAGGCAATAAACATTTTAAAAATAGTAGCTCATTTTAAAAAAAGCAAATAAATAGTTTAAAAGCCCAGTGAAGAGTAGAGTGAGCCATATCCTTTTTTATCATATTTACATTCAGAATTTTAATGGCACTTGACTCTGAAATCATTCCAGTAAAGTGGAAAATTAATATTTTAATATATCTACCACTCCAACAAATAGAAATAAGTAGAATAAAGTAGTAGGGAAGAAAATGTTCTAGTTTTAACTATATTTATGAATATTTATCACCCTTACCCATCAGAATACTGCTTTTTGTGTGTTTATATATATATACATATATATATATATATATATATATATATGCACACTCACATAAATCACTGCAGGACAAATACTAACAATTGTTTCACATTTATGGAAAAGAGAATGACAACTTGTTTCTAATATTATTCTGATTAGATTTTGTCATAATTTTTACTGAGCAAATCCCAAATAGTGAAGCATAGCTAGTAAAAAATATTATCCAATAGGTTTTTCACAGAATGGCATTTTTACCAGCTCTTCTTCATCTAGATGGGGAATGGCAGAAGAATAAGAGGAAATAAAAGCATAATGTGGCTTTGCTGGCTGTGATAATATGCGGAAATCCATTTTGCTTCAGAGTCATATGCTGTAAAAATTTGACCCATGTGGCTCTGTTTTGTTCAATATACATATTCATTTATTTCTGGAAGGAGCACACTGACCAAGTAATACATAAAAACAAACAAAAGAAAAAAACAAAAAGAAATTATTATGTTAAGTGAATCTTTATTTATATAAAAGGAAGTAGAATTTTTATATTTGTAGGCACAATTAATAATGTGTGTTCCATCACTTCAGACGTGTTGAACTCTCTGGGACCCTATGGACTGTAGCCTATCAGGATCCTCTGTCATGGGATTCTCCAAGGCAAAAATACTGGAGTGGGTTGCCACACCTTCCTTCAGGGGATCTTCCCAACCCAGGGATTGAACCCATGGTGTCTCCTGTGGCCTCTGCATAGCACGCAAATTCTTTATCTCTGAGCCACCTGGAAACTCCTAATTAATAATGACATCAGTAAAAGAACTACCCAACATGGGATAAACATTCATCCACAATATCTCCAGTCTTATTGAAGTTGACCTTAATGTTTCTGGAATATTATAAATGAAGACCTCAATGGCCCAAGTTTTGACAGGTACCATTTAGTTACCTCTTCTTCCTTGGCAACACATTTTCCCAAAGAGTATTGCCATAATTAAAATACAAAAGAGATCAAACCTTATGTCCAGGAGGACAAATGAAAAATTAAGGAATTAAACGTAATATGTAGGATTGAGTTAGAGAAGTGTGATTTTGTTCTCTACTAGCTAAGCTCACCTGTAATAATACAGGTAACATGTCAAATAACTTATATACTGTAACTAGTGCTATTTCTAAAACAAAGTAAAAATTAAATAAATATTAACCTACTATGTTAGTTACATTATAAGAAGTGTTTTTGCCTAATTTCATAGACTATTTCACTTCAGAGCTAAATGTCTTTCAAAAATCTATGTTAAATGACTTTTACTGCTCCTACAAATAAACACTTACACACATACATATACATATATATTCATATTTATGGGCATACATACATATATGTAGTGAAAGCAAAAATAGCTGTAAACCCTTCTTTGAAATAAAAACTATAAAAAAATCTATATTTGAGGATAATGCCAGCACTTTCTGTTAAAAAGGAGAAATGCCTTATTCATATTAATGTAGAAAAATTGGGCCAAGCAGCTACTTTAGATACCAAACTAATTTGTCAACATACTCAAATATGAGGATAACTTTTTACCAACATTTTTCTTTATAAAGAGCAACCTTTTTATATTCTTAAAATATTCTCTTCTTAAAGGCCACTCTTTTTATTAGTGTATTCTGAACAGCACTGCTTTGTTTGGGAAAGGCATAACAGCTAGAAATGACCTCAATTAATGCTAAATTTGAATCTCATAGAAATAATACAATAAAAAAGAGAAATAAACATAGCGACTTAATAGCAATTTATAGAGATATTGATTCTCAGTTGTAAGTGTGAGATGTCTTTAAAAAGAAGGCCTTTTAGAGGTCAGTAGAAATGGATAGAGGAAGAAGTAAGTAATGTTGAAAGATTGCAATTATTAAAAAAAAAAGAAAGGGAAATTATTCTCATGTTATGTAAATGATATCCTGTGACATGAGATAAAATTCCCATTAGATTAAAAGTATTATATCTCAAATAACTTAGAAATAAAGGGGAAGTTGGAATGTCACCTCATGCGAAGAGTTGACTCATTGGAAAAGACTCTGATGCTGGGAGGGATTGGGGGCAGGAGGAGAAGGGGATGACAGAGGATGAGATGGCTGGATGGCATCACGGACTCGATGGACATGAGTCTGAGTGAACTCCAAGAGATGGTGATGAACAGGGAGGCCTGGCGTGCTGCAATTCATGGGGTCGCAAAGAGTCGGACACGACTGAGCGACTGAACTGAACTGGAAGTATGATGAGTCAGTATATGCTTTTAGAGGTAATGAAGGCAGTGATGCTACAGTTGTATGTGATGGTTTGAAAAAAGTATTAGTATATTGTGAGACTGACACAACTAACTTTTCCAAATTAATATTTATACACATATTTTTAATGCTTATAATAGATTTTTTCCTTTGGCTGTACTGCATGCCTTGCAGGTCTTAGTTCTCTAACCAGGGATGGAACCCACACCCTAGAGAGTGAAAGCATAAATCCTAACTACTAGATCACCAGGGATAGATTGGGAGATTGGCATTGACACATACACATTACTATATATAAAATGGATAACTAATAAGAACTTACAGCATAGAGAGCGCTACTCAATACTCTGTAATGACCTAAATAGATTCTGTGACCCCATGGACTATACAGTCCATGGAATTCTCCAGGCCAGAAGACTGGAGTAGGTAGCCCTTCCCTTCTCCAGGGGATCTTCCCAACCCAGGGATCAAACCCAGGTCTCCATTGCAGGTGGATTCTTTACTAGCTGAGCCACAAGGGAAGCCCAAGAATACTGGAGTGGGTAGCCTATCCATTTTCCAGGGGATCTTCCCAACCCAGGAATCCAGCTGGGATCCACACACACACACACACACACACACACACACACACACAGATAGATAGATAGCTAGATTGGAGAAAGGAATGGCAACCCACTCCAGTATTCTTGCCTAGAAAATCCTGTGTACAGAGGAGCCTGGTGGGTTGCTGTCCAAAGAGTTGGGCATGACTGAAGCAGCTTAGCATGCATGCATGCATTGGAGAAGGAAATGGCAACCCATTCCAGTATCCTTGCCTGGAGAATCCCAGGGACTGAGGAGCCTGGTGGGCTGCCATCTTATGGGGTCACACAGAGTTGGACATGACTCAAGTGACTTAGC
>SJYV01038660.1:30225-55604 GCA_006410875.1 Neotragus pygmaeus | reverse complement strand
ATATATGTCTGTCTCTGGAATTCTCCAGACAAGAATACCTGGGAATGGGTTGCCATTCCCTCTTCCAGGGGATCTTCCTGGCCCAGGGATCAAACCCAGGTCTCCTTCATTGCAGCATATTCTTTACCATATGAGCCACCAAAGAAGCAAGAAAGGCCAGTGAAAATCACGCATTAATGAGTTACTGCCATAAATAACTGCAGCTCCAGTCCACTGAAGACCCTCTGAGAAACCATTTCAAATCTGAATTAGAATCACTAGACAGGAGTTAGACAATAGAAAAGCTAAAGAATTTTGCCCATTGACTACCATTCTCCATTCGGTGACAGTTATTTCTGGGGGTACAAATTTTCCTTGACTTCCTAGTTATACTTGGTTTGTGGCTGGGTAACTTCCTTCATATCCTTTGGTAGATGAGAGATGAAGTTGCCTAAAATGAGAATTTTTCAAAATGCTGAAAACTGTCTGCCAGAGCTATGGGGAATTCAAGCGGGCAAAGGGCTATAGGGTAGAATTTCAATAGCATCTGCTTTAAGATATTGTTGAGATATTTTATCCATCAAAATTGAGTATTTCAGAAAATTCACTGGCTCCAGTGGTGAGGACTCTGCATTTTCACTGATGAGGGCCCAGATTTGATCCCTGCTTGAGGAACTAAGATTCCACAAGCCAAGCAACATAGCCAATAAATAAATAAATAATTTGGATGCTACACACTTTTGCTTCAACAGCTCTAGTCGTCAAAAAAATACATCAATATTTTATGGTTACCTTTGATTACCATACATCCAACTGAAACAAAATTCCTAAGTGCTTGAGGTGCAAATTCTAGTTCAATTGACCATAGTAGAGTTTAGGAACAAAATAAGCTGCTTAATTCACATTCAGGTAGCTCTTGCTCAGTCCTGAACTAGCCCCAGCAATTCTACAAGGGCAAGATGTTAAATCAGCTTCCTTTCTTTTAGTTGCAATTGTGCACTTGGTTCCATAGAGTTCTGCCTTTGCCCTTTCCCACCATCTTGCAACATGACTATACAAAGCAAAGGCTCTACTCTATTATCTCCAGTGGCAAGCAAGTAGATTCTTGGTATTTTTAAGACACTAATAGTCCCTCAGTGAAATGTAGAGAGTATAGCAAAAATGCCCCCCCAATAGTTAACATTTAGAGTCTTTCATTTTAACAATGTGAACAAAAGGGGGGAATTTAGAGTCAAATATTCCAGGTTTAAAATTCTTGCTTCTCCTTTCCCTAAGAATCTCTTTTTAGGAGTTTGCTGTGTCCTTTGAAGCTCTGGTAAAATCAGTACAACTCCAATAAAATACCACTAGTAAAATTGGTATATTATTATCTCATAGCAATATAGTGAGGAATAATGAAATATCATATGTAAGAAGCCTAGTACAATGACAAGTCCACAATATGCATTCAGTAATGGAAACTATGATTGTTAATAGAAACATTTTCAAGCAAGCCATTATGTTTACATGCTTCAAGCCATAAAGATGATATAGACAAATCTTACTGAAAATTATATATCAGGTAGATGATAAAACGATTATAATGTCCCTCAAAGACAACTATAATGACTTTTCAAATTTCTTTGTTTCAGCAAACTACATTTCTTGGGTTTATTATGTGTTAACTCTGGTGTTAGGAGAAGGAAAATAATTTCATGTACTACATAATAGGAAATTTAAATCAAAAAGAGTCCATATCTTTTCAACAATTGTCATATGGTACAATTATGTCAACAGATGTGTATCTTAAACCCACCTACAGGAGTAAAATTTACCACGCAACTGCTACCATTACTCAGTAAAGCTTTGTACTAATATGTTATCACCAATATTTTATATCATTAATTCACACTTTTAAATATGTATTTTACTTTGCCACTTTGAATTTTGAATCTTTAATGACTATTTCTGAAAGTGACTAACAGCAGAAAAGAAACAGCAAGAAACGGTATTTAAGTTTCTTTACAAGTGAAATAAGTTGATTTAATTGTTTAAGCCCATGTCTCCACCCTCACCTTCAAAGTGTTAGAGCTCCCTGATTCCTCTTCAAAGACACATGCACTAATCCTCCCTTTGAGATAAACCAGGAGCAACGTTTTATTACTCATAAGTCATGACAATGCTAGATATTAATATTTCCTGTTTAGACAGGCAGAATTTCAAAAAAAAAATTCTATGTTTATTTCTCATCTATATCTATACCCAAAGAAAAAACTTTTTGAAAATAGCAATGTGTTTTTTGAAAATNTGACAATGCTAGATATTAATATTTCCTGTTTAGACAGGCAGAATTTCAAAAAAAAAATTCTATGTTTATTTCTCATCTATATCTATACCCAAAGAAAAAACTTTTTGAAAATAGCAATGTGTTTTTTGAAAATCAGTCAAATTCTTTACATCAATTCATGAACAGTGGATACTGGAAATCATTGCCTCTTTTGCTTTCAAGATATGAGATTTACTTATAGGAACTTAGTTAAGAAGCTTTATACTTCCAAATATATTTTGGAGGTTTTCTAATTGCCCACCATTTTATAAAGGTCATCATTCACTAGTGTAATAGTTCAAGAAGATTCATATTTTACTTATAATGGGTATTTTTCTTATACAGAATCTTGCAGGCTACACATCAGACCTGTATATCTAGGAAGCAGAAAATGATTGATGACTAATGAAAACATTACCTACAGGCTGACAACACCAAAAAGTAGGGACTTACACTAAATTGAAGTGAAAAATCCCTTACCACTAAGAAAGAATGTCCAATATCTCAAATAACAAGAAAAGAGCTCTCAGTTATTTGGAAATAAAGTATAGATTTATGATACTCTTTCATTTATACATTAAGAACTTATTATATTAAAATAATTTTATGTTGTGGAGATTTAAAGGCAAATAAGAAAAATGTCCTACCTCCATGAACTTGCTTCATGGGAGAAATCACAAACATATATATATTCCACCAGAAATTTTATGTAAAAAGTAGAAAGTCTCATTTTTCTAACATATAGTTTAACAAAATTTGTCACTTANTTAAAGGCAAATAAGAAAAATGTCCTACCTCCATGAACTTGCTTCATGGGAGAAATCACAAACATATATATATTCCACCAGAAATTTTATGTAAAAAGTAGAAAGTCTCATTTTTCTAACATATAGTTTAACAAAATTTGTCACTTATTCATTTACAAAACAGGGTAAAAAAATAAATATTCTTAATTTCTCATAAAGTTTTGTTTTTTTTTCCTGTCAGATAATCCATGTATATAAATATCAGTGGATAAGGTGAAACCACTATAGAAATATAAGTATAGAAATATATAGTTCTATATATTTTATCATATTTTCACTTCCCACAAGTTTTATTATTCCTATTTTCTAGAGTAGTGTCCATCTTCCAACGGACAGAGTGTTCCTGCTGTCTTTGTATGTCTATTTCCTCCTTCAGATCTATCTGTTTATCTTGTACATGATGCCTAGTAGTAATGTTATTTAAGGCATAATCGTGCTTTTCATCATTAATGAAAATTTTCCATTATAAAATGACCTGATAACTGTTAATACATAGTATGTGGTATCTGGAGAAGGAAATGGCAACCCACCCCAGTATTCTTGCCTGGAGAATCCCAGGGACAGAGGAATCTATATCCATGGGGTCAAAAACAGGCGAACACGACTGAGTGACTAAACAACAATATGCGGTATGATCCTTATTTTTAGGTCTTAGTGTAAGTGATACAGTGGTGAAAAAAGTAATAAAAGCTTCTACCTTCAAGTGATGCAAGCAGTACAGAAAGAGATTAATTATAAACAAAACATAATTGATATCTAATTATTGGTGCATTCCTTATAGCAGAAAATGTTAAGCAAGAAATATAAAATTAATATATAACATATGAAATACTGTCAGGTATGTAATTTGATCACACTTTGAACAAGAAATAGGGCAGGATGAGGAGATTTGAAAGTGACTAGATAGCATGTATGAGACTATTTTGCATAGTATTTGTTGCCTGTCAGAGGAGGTAAGAAGGTAACATTTGAATAAAATCCATAATGAAATGACATAGAAAGCCATGTGAATGTTTAGGGCAAAAGTGTTCCAGACCGAATAACGAGCAATTTCAAGGGATTTAGGTTAGGCATATGCTTAACATATTTAAAAAAAAAGTTAAAACACAGCAAGTTATAGGTACACAGAAGGTTCAGATAATGTTGGGCCTTGTTTCTTATTGGAAATACTTAGGATTTTATTCATTAAATATAATGAGAAGCTTCTCAAGAGTTTGAGGCAGAGAAATAATATAATATCACTTGTGTCTGGCATGGTTCATTGTCTGTTGTAGCAGAGTAAAGAGTGTATGCTGGGAAAATGTTGAGGAGGCTATCGCTATACTTCAGGTCATGCAATGGTGACTTAGTCTTTTTTCAGTTTTGTTTTATTTCTAAATAAAGGAAGCTCTGAGAGAGTGAGACTTAGAACATGGATTTATTTTTCTAATGCCTAGAAAAACACAGACCAAAAAGTAGGTACTCAAACAAAAACCTCACATGTGAACAAAATAGTGGTAACTTGACCACAATTTGAGTCTGAGAAAGAAAGAAACCTAAAAAATAAAATGTTCTCCAAATATCTGTATTATGAATTTTGCAATATAATGATATCTCACCAATACAATATATTAACTTTAAATGTAGTATGTATCAGTTCAGTTCAGTTCAGTCGCTCAGAGTCAGTATCCGACTCTTTGTGACCCCAAGAATCACAGCACAACAGGCCTCCCTGTCCATCACCAACTCCCCAAGTTCACTCAGACTCACGTCCATCAATTTGGTGATGCCATCCAGCCATCTCATCCTCTGTCATCCTCTTCTCCTCCTGCCCCCATCCCTCCCAGCATCGGAGTCTTTTCCAATGAGTCAACTCTTCGCATGAGGTGGCCAAAGTACTGAAGTTTCAGCTTTAGCATCATTCCTTGCAAAGAAAACCCAGGGCTGATCTCCTTCAGAATGGATTGGTTGGATCTCCTTTAGGAGGGTAAATTTTTCTCAATAAACCACACCACACAGATCATGAAAGCTCTAATATGTGAAGATTTTTCAACTGATATATTTTAATACGTTACTTAAGAATAATAACCAAAATTAGAATTATTATTGATACAGAATTAAAATGTACCATATCAATATCTTTTATGGGAGTTTTATTGTAACATAGTATATTATAAGAAGGCCCAAAGAAAGAATATGAATTCTAATACTGTGTGACCTTTGATAAAACTGAGTTTTCTTACTTGTTGCTGTTCAGTTGTTAGTCATGTCCTACTCTTTGAGAACGTATGGACTGTAACATGCCAGGCTTCCCTGTCCTCCACTATCTCCTGGAGTTTGCTCAAATTCACGTCCATTGAGTAATTCTTTCTAAATATCTCATCTTCTGTTGCCCTCTTTTCCTTTTGCCTTCCTTCATTCCCAGCATAAGGATCTTTTCCAATGAGTTAGATCTTTGAATCAGGTGGCTAAAGTATAGGAGCTTCAGCTTTAACTTTTATAGCATTCTTATTTATAGGTTGCAACTAACATTTTGTTACTACACCTAATTTAAAAGGTAAATAAGAGAAATCAATGTGATGACATATCTGAAAGCAATTTGTGTGTGTATGTGTGTGTTAGTCGCTCAGTCATATCCGACTTTCCATGACCTCATGGACCTGTCAGGGTCCTCTGTACATGGAATTTTCCAGGCAAGAATACTGGAGTGGCTTGCCATGCTCTCCTCCAGGGGATCTTCGCAACACAGGGATCGAACCCAGGTCTCCCACATTGCAGGTGGATTCTTTACTGAGTCACCAGGGGAGCCCTTTTTTATAGCCAGTGACTCTCAAACTTGGGAAAAAAAATGGCAACCCACTCCGGTATTTTTGCCTGGAGTATCCCATGGACAGAGCCATGGAGTTGCAAGAGTCTGACATGACTTAGTGACTAAACCACCACCCAAACTTGACAACATATCAGCATCATATGAAAATCTTATTAAAACTTAAAATCTCAGAGTCCTTAGAGTTCCTGAATCAGTAGTTCTGGACAAAATCTGAGAATTTTCATTTATAGCAAATTCACAGATAGTGCTGCCACTACTGTTCTGGGGACCACATTGTGAGAACTACTGCTTATGGAGATAATGAGCATTTAATAGAATTAAAGAAAAATGATAGTTTTTTTTTTTTATTCGAATGAACTGTCTCTCAATCAATCTGTATACAGAATTTCTTTGGGATGAAATATAACCATCAATAAACAACCACTTCAAATGGGAAAAAAGTCTTTACCATTACACCACCTGGGAAACCTCAAATGGAAAAAAAAAAGTCAAAGTAATTACAAACAAATCTGAACATTTCAATGACTGAAATACAACTCTATGGGAACTGTCCTGAGTGAGCTAAAAGATATAAATCTAAATTCCAAGCGACAGAGGCAAATCCATCTCTTACTAGAGATGAGAGTTGAAATTACATATTTATTATTTTTTATATTACAATCAGTGAGGTGTAAAATTATAGGTCCAGTGTCGATTGCTGTGTATTATTTATTTATTCAAAAAAGTCAAAATCCTTAAGGTGTAACTATATTTTTGATAATATCTTCCTTTACAGTGTTACTTATGACCAAAGAATAAGTTAATCAATATTTTTTAAAGCAGCTGAAGAACCTATTGGAAACATTAGAAATATTGTTCAAAATTCTTTTGGAAAAGCTTTTGCAGACACTAGAAAGACAGAAAAATCTAGGTAGAAACCTAGACAGTTCTTATGATCCATCCTCTCAGCTTTAGAAAATCAAGTCACCTAATGGAATACAAGTTAAAGTTCAAGAACCTGGTTCTATTTCTGAAACTTCTATATAAATGTTATGTTCTTTCAACTCTTTTTGGTGTATTTTGTTGCTACAAGCAAGGAAACCTGTATTAATGACTGCATTCTCCTTATTACAGAAGCATGATGCCATCCTTTTTGGTAAGGAGTTTAAATGAGTTTTCACCTATCTACATGTGAAGGAAGCAAAACAATTTTTAACATCTACCTCTGAACCACAACCACCTATGAAGAACTATATATATATGTATATATATATATATATGTCTGTGTGTGTATATATATATATATATATATACACATGTAAGTATATAAATATAAGAAATGAAGAAATATAAATATAAAAATTAAGAAATAAATATATTTCCAGAAATGAGAGATGATGAAGTAAAGATCGATGATTCATAAATTTCTTTGGCACACAAATATCTTTATACAACTTTTACCACAAAAAATATGGGAGCTGCATTCCAAAGAAAACAGACCTTTTTTTAACCTCCAAACAGATAAAAATTCACTTAATTTTTGATTACAATATAACTAATTTGACAATATACCCAGTCTGAGGCCTTATCAAATGAATAAGGAAAATACAAAGAAGGAGAGTAAGATATAGAAAATTTCATGTTTTCCAATAAAATAGAAATTCTGTTTCTAAAGAGGAAAGAATTAAGCTAAATATGATATGAAAAGAGCTACCCCATGTCTGTTTGTCTAATGTAGATGTTTAGCTGTTACCTTGAATCTGAGTCACAAGATGTGGTAATACTTGACACAGTTTTGGATAGATGCTCTTACTGCCCCCTTTTGTGACATTAACATACCTGGATACTAGGTTTGTTGAGTGCACATTAAATCATTGGATTTTCAGATCACTCACAATGTTCTTTTGGCTAACTTGCTGGAAACAATACTAAGGGGAAAGAAGTATCCTATGTTATGAATAACTTCTTAACATTATTCTCTTCTAGAAATTCTGCATAATAATGAAAACCAGTTTGCGTATGCTGGTGTCTTACCCTCAGTGGTGATTCACTTCTGCAGAGTTACCATATTACTTTGGTCATCCTCTGAGAGTCCTAGCTTCAACTACCAACATTACTGCTTCCATTTCCGGTAACTCAATTCCATCAGTTCATTTTCAGTTTATGGGCACAAGTGAGATGTACAGCACTCAGGTGCCAGAAGATGGGGAAGGTTCTAGTGAAGCTTGAATAAATGCAATTCAGTAGAGACCAGGGTAACAAATCTTAGTACTCCCATTAGAATTAGTTTTCCACAGGTGACAAATCAAATCTCAGAGATTTCAGAGCATTTGTACCTGCCTTCAAATGCCTTACAGGATTGCATTCTTAAGTGTATTTATAAAGGTGTGCTTACTTACAATGAAAACATGTTTTACAGTTCAAAATGAAGATAATATTCACTAATAATCTCTTTATTTTCTATCCCCTATTGTTTAAATGAACAACCAATCAAGCATGGAACATTCACTAAAGAAGCTTCAACCTAAAGTGCTATGAATATGCTAAAGATTTGAAAAGAAAATATGCCAATAATTCAGCTTTTCCTATCCAGAAATAAATAAGTTAAAATGCTTTATAAATTGCTATAGAAAGTATCAACATAATGTATAATTTCAAATGCTTATCCTAGCATCTAAAAATTTACATACATTTCCATTAAAAAGCAGGAATTTTATTGAGCCAGGGCCCCCTGGGGGAATTCTGAGCTTGCAGACCAAGCCTTTTGGGCATGAGCCACAGTCTGTCCCTGTTTACCAGAGAGAGAACAGGTTTCATAAATCATTTGTAGTGTTGCTGTTTCATTGGAATCACAAGACTGTTTTATTCTGAAAGATAATTTTTACAAGTTATATCAATAGAGAACATGAGAGTACAGACTGCACTAGAAAACTCTCATATCTCTTTCTTTCTGTCTTGAAATATTATGCATACTCACTACTTCAAAATAATTATGTTGGCCTAAGTGACTTGCTCATGGTCCCAAATAACCTAATATTGTTGTGGTTTGATACCATTTCTATTTCAATGACTCATTTTTTAAAAATTAAAGTATTTATTTCTAAGTGGAGGATAATTGTTTTAAAATGTTGTATTGATTTTTGCCATACATCAACATGAATCAGCCACACGTGTATATATGTCCCCTCCTTCTTGAACCTCCGTCCCATTCCATCCTGCCCCTCTAGGTTGTCGCAGGGCTCTAGGTTGAGATCTCTGCATCATTCAGCAAAATCCCACCTTGTGTTTTGCATATGGTCATGTATATGTTTCAATGATACTCTCTCAATTTGTCCCACCCTCTCCTTCAGCCATTGTGTCCACAAGTCTGTTCTCCATGTCTGCATCTCTATTGCTGCCTTGCAAATAGGCTCTTCAGGACCATTTATCTAGACTCCATACATATGTATCAATATATGATATTTGCTTTTCTTTTTCTTTTTCTTTTTCTGATTTACTTCATTCTGTATAACAGGCTCTAGGTTCATCCACCTTACTAGAACGGACTCAAATGTGGTCATTTTTATGACTGAGTCATATTCCATTGTATATACATACCACTACTTTTTATCCATTCATCAGTCAATGGACATTGATTTTGACTGGACAGACCATTGTTGGCAAAGTAATGTCTCTGGTTTTTAATACAGTATCTAGGTTTGCCATAGCTTTTCTTCCAAGGTGCAAGTATCTTTTAATTTTATGGCCACAGGCACCACCTACAGTAATTTTGGAGCTCAAGAAAATAAATTATCTTACCGTTTCCATTGTTTCCTGATGTATTTCCTGAAGTGATGGAACCAGATGCCATGATCTTCGGTTTTTGAATGCTGAGTTTAAGCCGCTCTTTCACTGTCATATTTCACTTTCATCAAGATGCTCTTTAGTTCCTCTTCTATTTCTGCCATTAGGGTAGTATCATCTGCATATCTGAGGTTATTTCTCCCAGCAGCTTGTGCTTCATCCTGCCCAGCAGTGCTCATGATGTACTCTGCATATTGCCAACATCTGTTGGATCATCAAAAAAGCGAGAGCTCCAGAAAAATATCTACCTCTGTTTTATTGACAATGCCAAGGCCTTTGACTGTGTACATCACAACAGACTGTGGAAAATTCTTAGAGAGATGGAAATACCAAGCACCTTACCTGCCTCCTGAGAAATCTGTATGCAAGTCAAGAAGCAACAGTTAGAACTGGACATGGAACAACAGACTGGTTCCAAATCAGGAAAGGAGCACATCACAGTTCTATATTGTCACCCTGCTTATTAAAATTATATGCAGAGTACATCATTTGAAATGCTGGGATAGATGAAACACAGGCTGGAATCAAAATTGCCAGGGAAAATATCAATAACCTCAGTTATTTAGATGAAATCACCCTTATGACATAAAGCGAAGAAGAACTAAAGAGCCTCTTGATGAAAATGAAAGAGGACAGGGGAAAAGTTGGCTTAAAACTCATCTATCAGAAAACTAAGATCATGACCTCCAGTCCCATCACTTAACGGCAAATAGATGGGGAAACAATGGAAACAGTGACAGACTTTAATTTGGGGGGGGGGCTCCAAAATCACTACAGATGGTGACTGCAACCATGAAATGAAAAGACACTTGCTCTTTGGAAGCAAAGCTATGACCGACCCAGTATATTAAAAAGCAGAGATGTGACCTTGCTGACAAAGGTCAGTCTAGTCAAAATTATGGTTTTTACAGTAGTCATGTTTGGACGTGAGAGTTGGATTATAAAGAAAGCTGAGTGGTGAAGAATTGATGCTTTTGAACTGCGGTGTTGGAAAAGACTCTTGAGAGTCCCTTGGACTTCAAGGAGATCCAACCAGTCCATCCTAAAGGAGATCAGTCCTAGGTGTTCATTGAAAGGGCTGATCCTGAAGCTGAAATTCCAATACTTTAGCCACCTGATGTGAAGAACTGACTCATTGGAAAAGACCTGGAAAAGACCCCAATGCTGGGAAAGATTGAAAGCCTGAGGAGAAGGGGATGGCAGAGGATTAGATGGTTGGATGGCCATCACTGACTTGATGGATGTGAGTTTAAGCAAATTACAGGAGTAAGTGATGGACAAGGAAGTCTGTTGTGCTGGAATCCATGGGGTCGCAAACAGTTGGACACGACTGAGCGACTGAACTGAACTGAACTCTGTATATAAGTTAAATAATCAGGATGATATCATACAACCTTGACATATTCCTTTCCCAAATTTGAACCAGTCTGTTTTACATGTCTGGTTCTAACTGTTGCTTCTTGACCTGCATACAGGTTTCTCAGGAGTCAGGTAAGGTGGGCTGCTATTCCCATCTCTAAGTACTCCAGTTTGTTGTGATCCACACAGTCAAAGGATTTCGCATAGTCAATAAAGCAGAAGTAGATTTTTTTTTTTTTTTAATTCTCTTGTTTTTACTATGGTCCAGTTGATGTTGGCTATTTGATCTCTGGTTCCTCTGACTTTTCTAAATTCAGCTTGAATGTCTGGAAGTTTTCAGTTCACATACTCTTGTAGCCTGGCTTGGAGGGTTTTGAACATTGCCTTGCTAGCATGTGAAATGAGTGCAATTGTGCAGTAGTTTGAACATTCTTTGTCATTGCCCTTCTTTGGGACTGGAATGAAAACTGACCTTTTCCAGTCCTGTGACCATTGCTGAGTTTTCCAAATTTGCNTTGAACATTGCCTTGCTAGCATGTGAAATGAGTGCAATTGTGCAGTAGTTTGAACATTCTTTGTCATTGCCCTTCTTTGGGACTGGAATGAAAACTGACCTTTTCCAGTCCTGTGACCATTGCTGAGTTTTCCAAATTTGCTGATATATTGAGTACAGTGCTTAAACAGCATCATCTTTTAGGATTTGAAATAGCTCAGCTGAAATTCTAGCACCTTTACAAATAGTAATTCAATATAGAATATCAGCATATATATTTGAATATCCATCTCTGTTTCTTGTTATAATCCAGCATCAATTAAATCATGTACCATTGAATAATCTACAGAATTCAGACACCAACCGGTTATATCCTTCCTTGGTAATTGCTTGATGTTTAACTATTCTACGACTCTTCATTTTTTAATTTATTTTTTATTTTAATTGGAGGCTAATTACTTTACAATATTGTGGTGGTTTTATACAGTTACTTAATCTGTTTATGTTAACAGTTAAAATGTTCTAAAACAGGTCTTCCTCAATGTAATATAGGAGTAACAGAAAGCTAGAGAATTAAGATAAGTATCCTTAAAATTTATGATCCCAGATGTTTATATTACATTATTTTTCTTTGCACTTATTTTTTCTAAGGAAAATACATATTCT
This sequence comes from Neotragus pygmaeus, assembly GCA_006410875.1. Lineage (NCBI taxonomy): Eukaryota > Metazoa > Chordata > Mammalia > Artiodactyla > Bovidae > Neotragus > Neotragus pygmaeus. The sequence goes on along the minus strand of SJYV01038660.1, from coordinate 43,365 downwards.
GAGAGAAACAGTTTTGAAAGCAGAACTTCATTTCACAACTCTCACAATACCAACAAAAAGGGTAATAATAGTTGCTGTAGGTTATTTTAACCTCTGTTAAATTCTTTGGCATCAGTACATCTTTTTTTTTTAATTTTTATTGAAATATAGCTGATTTACAATATTTTGTTAGTTTCAGGTGTACAGTATAGTATAGTGATTCAGAAATATATATGTGATTCATATATATATATATGAAATATTGACGACAGAAGGAGAAGGGGACATCAGAGGATGAGATGGTTGGATGGTATCAATGATGCAATGGACATGAACTTGGGCAAACTTTGGGAGATGGTGAAGGACATGTAGGCCTGGTATGCTGCAGTCCATGGGGTCTCAAAGAGTTGGACATGACTGGGTGAATAAACAACATATATATAGGTATACATGTAGATTTATATATAGCTATATAGAGATATTCCTACTAGACATATCTAATTGGTAAACAATTGATAAAGAATCCACCTGCAATGTGGGAGACTCTGGGTTTGATTCCTGGGTGGGGAAGATCTGCTGGAGAAGGGAAAGGCTACCCACTCCAGTATTCTGGCCTGGAGAATTCCATGGGCTGTATAGTCCTTGGGGTCACAAAGAGTCAGAGATGACAGAGTGACTTTCACTTCACTTCACATGTATATATACATATATATTTGATATATAGATATATGGGAATATTAAAAAAAAGAATATTATATTGTGGTGCTCTAGTGTTTAGTGCATTTTAGAAGTGAAGTTGCTCAGTCGTGTCTGACTCTTTGTGACCCTAAGGACTACATGTAGCCTACCAGGCTCCTCTGTCCATGGGATTTTCCAGGCAATAGTACTGGAGTGTATTGCCATTTCCTTCTCCAGGGGATCTTCCCGACCCAGGGATTGAACCCAGGTCTCCCGCATTGTAAAGAGACACTTAACCGTCTGAGCCACCAGGGAAGTCTAGTGGATAACTATTTATAATTGTTATCTCTTCTTCATGGATCAATCTCTTGATCATTATGTAGTGCCCTTCTTTGTCTTTTATAACAGTGTTTTAAAATGTATTCTGCCTGATACGAATATTATTTCAGTTTTCTTTTGATTTCCATTTTCGTGGACTATCTTTTTTTATTCCCTTACTTTTGGTCCATATGTTTCTCTAGATCTGAAGAGGATCTTTCATAAACAGCATATATATGTGTCTTATTTTTGTTTCTATTCAGCCACCTATGTCTTCTAGTTGGAGCGTTTAATCTGCTTACATTTAAAGTAATGATTGATACATATGTTCTCATTGCCATTTTGTTAATTATTTTAAATTTGTTTTGTTAGGTTTTTTCTTGAAACTTCTTGCTCTGTGCCTCCATCCTCTTGCCAAGGTCTTGGATCATCTTTCCAATCATCAGTAAGAATCATTTCTAGATTAGATTGGCTATCTCCAGTTCAATTAGTTTTAGTTCTAGAATTTTATCTTGNTTTTTTCTTGAAACTTCTTGCTCTGTGCCTCCATCCTCTTGCCAAGGTCTTGGATCATCTTTCCAATCATCAGTAAGAATCATTTCTAGATTAGATTGGCTATCTCCAGTTCAATTAGTTTTAGTTCTAGAATTTTATCTTGTTCCTTCATCTGAAATATATTCCTTTGCCATTACGTTTTAAGTTTCTATTTGTATTTTATGTACATAATAGCTTACTTATGTTTCTTAACCTTGGACAGGTGGCCTTTTGTATAGGATGTCGTGAGTCCCTGTGGTACACTCCCCTCACCCAAGGATCAGGATAGGTTGTTGAATTAAATGAATATGAATAATTTTAATTAATTTAATTTCATTAATTTTCCACAATTATACTTATTTTACTGAATTCTTCATAATTCACAACTCTCATGCCCTTATATAACTTTTTATAGGATATAATTTTGAAGTTATCTTATGAACACTTTGCAATCTTTCTGCCAAATACTGAAATATAAAATTAATATTCTCATTAGTTTATAAATACTTTTTACACTTTTTAAAAGTGTCATACAAAGTTACTTGACCAATTCTGGTACATGATTCTCTGAAATGAAGGTATACATTGGTTAAAGATATTAAGAAATACAACACTGAATAGAAAACTCAATCTTTCTAAAAGTTGTTTATTAATGGTTATATACATGTGCTGTCTAAATGCAGAAATCTGCTAAAAAATTCTGTGGTGGAGTTTATATTTCTAAAGAGTCTATATGGTCTCCAGTTGCTCTTCCACCTACATCAGTCATTGTCTCAACTTCCTGTGTCTTTGTGGCTGCCCCATAAGAAAGGAAGAAACTACATACGTTGAGTTACCCCTAGAGACACACTGAAGCCAATAATCCTGCAAACATTTGCTCTTGTATCAAAGGCCAAGGCAGCTCTCTAGGCAGGCAGGCAGCAACCGACATTTTCCTGCTCTGTTTTCACAATGAGGGAAATGCATTCATGTTTCCACTGGCAGGAATTCAGCTAGCCATCATGAATGGTGTGGTGTCCAAATGGAGAAGAATAGGCAATAAAAAGTTCATCATAATGATAAGATATTACAGTAAAATGAAATTACTTTCTACAAGACTACAAGACAAGAAGAGGTGTGGATAAAAGGAGGTGGAATGGAACTTTTCCTGTTGCCTAAATCATCAAAACCCAGATCAAAGAAATGAAAAATGCAAACAGTTGGGGGGCAAACAGTTTTGTTAGGTCTTACTAAAAGAGGGGAATAACCAGCCTTGCTATCACCAGGGACCTCCTCAACATCCTGATTTTTAGCCTGAAAATGATCAAGAGGAGTGTGTGTGAAGTGAATATTTTCTGGATCACTGTGTTCATCCTCACCTAACTCTAGGTCAAGTTAGCAGGTACCTAAAATGTTAGCCCTTAAAGATTAAGGGTGCCTAACAAACACAGTGATTTTCATTCCATTCTTCCACTGAACACACCTCAAATATGCTGATTTGAGCTGAGCAGAAGAACAGAAGTAAAGCTTTGAAGCCAAGCTTTAGGAAACAAGAGTATTTACACATTGGCTAATGTTAACACCACAAGGGGAATCAATCTACCACACCTATTAACCAAGACCATTACTGCAGTCTTTCAGAAAGTAATCTGAGTTTATTAACGTTTCTGTATTAGGGATCTTGGATAAACAGAATTACTAGTGTGTATAAAGCACACACATATACACACAGAGAGACAAACAGTTGAGAGAGAGAAGGAGAGAGAGAGAGAAAGAGGATGGGAGAAAGAGAAAGAGAGAAAAGGATTTGTAAAGAATGGGATTATGTGATTTTTGGAGGCTAAGTGTAGTCACTCAGTCGTGTCCAAATCTTTGGGACCCCATGGACTGTAGCCCATCAGGCTCCTTTGTCTATGGGCTTCTCCAGGCAAGAATACTGGAGTGGGTTGCTATTTGCTTCTTCAGGGGATCTTCCCGACCCAGGGATCGAACCTGAGTCTTCCGCATCACAGGCAGATGCTTTACCCTCTGAGCCACCAGGGAAGCTGAAATCCACAGACTTTGTAGCCTGACTGGTGACCCAGCGGAGAGCTGGTGCTGTAGTTCAGGCCAGAAGGCTATCTGCAGCAGAATTCCTTCTTCCTGTGAGAGGCTGATCTTTCATTACTTTCAGGTCTTTAACTGACTAGATGAGCTTTACCCACATTACAGAGAGCAATCTGCTTAACTCAAAGTCCATGGATTTCAATGAAAATAGCATACAAATACACTCTCACAGAAACATGAGGAGTAATGTTTGAACATATATCTGGGGAACCAAGTTGACACATAAAATTGACCATCAAATTATCACAATTGTTATCACAATTGTTAATTTTATGGTCAAGTCTTCTCCATTTGGATGCCAGGAGCAGGATGCTGTTCAATTGACTATGTTCCACATGAATGTCTGACTTTCCTGTCAGTCAGGGGTGATTAGAAATAATTACATTTGAGCCACTTTATGGTACCTTCATGAAAAATTGTCCTACTACGTAAAATACTGTAGCAACACGCACAGTAGGTTATACTGCCAAGAATTGCTGAGTCAGATCTCGTAAATCAGGGAAATGTGCCATGAATGGACCCATAGTCACTCCAGAAGAACTTATAAATGTGCTCCAGATCATTGGCACACACACCACACAGAATATCTCTGTTGGCCAGAAAAGCTATTGCAGCCAACCATGAACGAAATCTATTAATATAAAAGCATGTGTAACTTTTGCTCTCCCACCAGTGCATCCTAATACACTGCAGGATGCAGAATTTAGAGAAGACAGGGAGATGGGATGTCTCAAAGACAAACGTCTCTCTCTTTCACCTCTAAATTTGGAGGGTATAGAAACTATTTTCAGATGGTAGAGAAAGGGAAAAGTGTTGGATTGAAGATGAAGTTCAAGATTAAAACCATATAGATTAGTACTAGTTGAAAGTGACAAGAAGTTCTGAAATCTACCCAGTTTTTTTTTTTTAGAAATAACAAAATGTTTTCCAAAATATAGTTGAAATGGAGTAAAATAAATAAAGCTTGTTTATTATTTATTAATTTTGAACACAATAATTTAGTATACTTGTAAGTGGATGGGCAGCATTATGTTATCTATCTATGGTAGCTAAAGCTCCTCACTCCACTCCAGCAGATATTTCCTTTCCCTTTATTTTAGTGGAAACACTGTTTCCTCAGATAATTTCTTTACTGCCACATAGTCCTGCTGATTCTATACATCATTGTGTCCCCTCATCTCAGAAACAAGTCTTAATACTTGAGTCAAAATAGTTCAGTCATAGTCCCACTGTATCATACCCAGCAAAATGTATAGAAGGAAAATCATGACCTGAGACTGAACAATTAGAATTCTATCCTGAATTTTTATGAATTGATTTTAGAGATTGTATCAGAATCCAGGCAAAGGAAAAGACATGTCAGTTGTTAGATAGGAACACTTATAAAAATGTTGTCAACTGAATAACTAAAAGGGTCTCTAAGTTATGGACACAGTGACCAGAGAAAGCAGTGATCACCATTAGGGCCAAAGATACAAAAGAAAGAGCCTGCAATTATTTAACACATATAAACTTATAGGAGGAGCCCAAGAGTTTAAACCAGGGCTACTGAAAAAAGGAGGCTTCACTCCACTGGTGCTGGTGTCTGTGAGTTTCAATAATTGTCCTTGGGTCTAAACTGGGGCCTTGGATGAATGTGCACTGGCAGATGTTACCGATATTTATGAGAGGCAGGTGACAAAGACGGGTTTGCAAGTGTTGGGGAAACTGCAAGCTGGATTAGCTGCTGTAATTGGAAAGCCCTGATAGTGCTGGGAAGTGCTATTAGGATGATGCTTGTAAGAACAGGAAGCAGTCCAGGAGCCCACAAGGAACAAACAGAAAAGAGTAAGTCCTTCTTCTAGCTCTTCTGTCTCTGGTTTCCATGTTTGGCAGAATTTAACAGGAAGCTAGAGTCACTTCACTTTCACTTTTCACTTTCATCCATTGGAGAAGGAAATGGCAACCCACTCCAGTGTTCTTGCCTNGAAAAGAGTAAGTCCTTCTTCTAGCTCTTCTGTCTCTGGTTTCCATGTTTGGCAGAATTTAACAGGAAGCTAGAGTCACTTCACTTTCACTTTTCACTTTCATCCATTGGAGAAGGAAATGGCAACCCACTCCAGTGTTCTTGCCTGGAGAAACCAAGGGATGGGGAAGCCTGGTGGGCTGCCGTCTATTGGATCGCACAGAGTCAGACACGACTGAAGCGACTTAGCTGCAGCAGCAGCATCTGACACACACAAAAAACGTGGTTTGTAGAATCTCAGTCTCACAAAGCAGGCCAGAGGGTTAAGGTTGGAAGTGCTGAGAGAAAAGAACTAAATAATTGGCATGGAGACATAGATGTTTCTTTCGGATTGTGAGATAAGATGGATCTGAAAGTTCACTAAAAAGAAGCTGTCTCTCGACAAGTCCCAGACATCTCAAGTAAGGAGAAGCCTCATGTCAGCCTTTCAGTTTCAAAGGTTCTCCTTGACCATTAAGTTCCCAGTCAGCACACTCAATTAGATGTGATCTGCCTTTCTTTCCTTATAAATATAGAGTGATTCAGAATATGGAATCCCTCTGTTAGAGATTGTCTTAATCTCAGATATGTATGGTATAGAGAGTTAAGGGAGTCGGGTATACTTTAGTTATAATTTTCCAATAAATCTTATTTTATATTTAAGCAACATGACATTAGCAAAGTATGTGTCAGTGTCATTTCTTCACAACAGTTTGAAAATTATAGATACATAAACAAAGGCCATGCCCTGCCACATTAAGGAAGCTTGTCTTCAATAGGGCCCTGAGAGAAGAAAGCAAGAAGAGATGGTGCACACTGAAAGTTTATTTCCCTGAAATGCCTATGCTGAGGTCTTCATCTCAAATGTGATGGTGTTAGGAGGTAGAGCTTTGGGGAGGTAATTAGGCTTAGATGAGGTCATGAGGGTGGAGCACTCCTCCCATGATTAATCCTATGATAGGATTATAAAGACATTTCTTTATAAGAATAGGAGAGACACCAGAAATTTCTCTTTTCCATGTGAGACATAAGCAACAAGGCAGTCATATGCAAATAGGAAGTTCTCATGAGGAACCATTATCAACTTCCACCTTGATATTAGACTTCCCAGCCTTTTAAACTGAGAGAAATAAATGTCTGTTTTTTGAAGTACCCCATCTGTGGTATTTTCCTATGGTAGCCAAAGATAAGTCAAGAGGTAAAAAATAATGATAAAGAGAAAGACTTCAAAACACCTTTTGATTACATGTATATAAAACATGACTCTTTACTGAATTCCACATATGAAGTAAGCCTATATATATATCTTTATTCTCTAAACTAGTTTGACTGGGTTTCTGAAAACAGTCTTGACCAAAACAGGGGATTTAAAGCTGAGGACAGTAAAATTACTTTTTTTTAAAAAAAAGGTAGCTCCAAGTAAAATAATAATGACATTTGTGAAATGTTTCACTGAACAAATTATGACAAGCTTCAACAACTCTTTCTTCTAAACATATGGGTTATTGGACAATAAATTAAGATCAAGGACACAATAGTCTTTCATCTTAATTAACCATGTTCTATGTGTCTGCAGTGTTCCAAAATGGTACTATATTTAATTATTAGATTTAAAGTCATAGAGTGAGGGATGAACTGCTTCAACTTGATTCTTTATTGAGAACAACCCTCTTTAGAGATAAATTGCCATGGGATATGACAAATTTGAATAAAGTAAATCAAGGTGAAACTGCAAATCTTGAACCCCATGTAATTCCTGAATTTTCACTGTCAATCCTACTCTGGGAGCTAGAACACTGTAGTCTGGAAAGAGGGAGGACATAGTTTTGGCCAAACAGAAGCACGCTATAAGCCCATCAGAATTCCACAATCACTTCTCAACTTTTCAGAAAGTGTTCTAACATACATGCCTTACCTAGTTGGAAATTAACTTTCTCCTGGAAGTTAGACAACTCATACACTGTCTAGTGCCCACACAAATTTTGCAAACAAACAGGCCCATGATATTGTTTAACTAACTGCAAATGGTGCAATAAAATAGCTAAGACAGCAGCTGGCGCTTCCTTCCAGGTAATAGCCTCTTTTACCTTTTGTCACACTACCAGAAATATCACATATCTAGATCATCCCAACTGTCTATGTCTTGTAGCTGTAGACATGCATCTAAGAAAAAATATACAAATTGTGGCAATTTTTATCAATATCCTCTATTTCAACTAGGCTTGAAAAAAAAACATAAGAAACCTTTAAAATATTTCTATAAGAATTTTTCTTCCCCATTATCTGTAATTACTATTTCACATCTCCACGTTCCTCAAATTTCCAAAGCCTTCATTGCTGTAACTCCTGGCTTTTAGCTCTGTTTCTTTTTAGATAAATTAAAAGTTGAAAGATAGAGACTCTTTAATCTTGTCAAAACCAAATATATCAATTTAATTGCATCTATCTCTAGTTTCTCTTTTATCTTCCATTTTAATGATGAGATAATCTGATTCCTAAGAAGAGCTGTCTCTCCATCAGCACTGAAACACATGAGTTTTTATCGCTCTTCATATAAAGTGAACAAACAACAAACTCATAACAAGTAACAACAACAAAAAAAAAACTTCTAAAGTTGCATTTATGGCCCCATCTCTCTGCTCCATTTATTCTGAACAGAAACTTCTAAACAGAACTCTATAAACACACTATGTCATTCTGTCTAATCTCTCACCCGTCATTTGATCAATCTTTCTGTGTTTCAAATTGTATTTCTTAGAAATGAAACTTTAGTGCCAAATTGAAAGCTATGTATATCCTTTTCCCATGCTCATTTTTCCCCACTCTTAGAGGCATCTATTTTCCTGATATTTTGTGCATCACTTCCTATCCATATAATTTATATTTGCACTTATGCAAATATGCCTATCATATATCCATGCACCCCCAAATATATGGCTTTTTACATATCATTAAATTTTTCATTTATTATGTATTATTATTGTACATAGTATGTACAACTTTATTAACTTGATTGAATGTTCACATTTTTGTTTTAAAATTTATCCATCTTGGGTAATCCTAGGACTCAGTTTACCTTTAGTTAACACTGACTCCTTGCATATTCTTCAGCCAGTAATTTGTTTTTTAAAGGCTACATATAGTCTGCTGCTACTGCTAAGTAGCTTCAGTCGTGTCCGACTCTGTGGGATCCCAGAGAGGGCAGTCCACCAGGCTCCCCTGTCCCTGGGATTCTCCAGGCAAGAACACTGGAGTGAGTTGCCATTTCCNTCCAGCCCAGTGTTTCTCATGATGTACTCTGCATAGAATTTAAATAAGCAGGGTGACAATATACAGCCTTGACGTACTCCTTTTCCTATTTGGAACCAGTCTGTTGTTCCATGTCCAGTTCTAACTGTTGCTCCCTGACCTGCATATAGGTTTCTCAAGAGGCAGGTCATAGCATACTTTTAATACTAAAAATTACTTTAATTCATTTTCTCTGCTTTATATATACTGTTTCATATATAAATTTTTTTTCTAATTGGATACATCCACCATTAATACAATGCAATATCACTGGACCATACCATTGTATTTTTACCTGTAAGAAGCTAAGCTTGAAATTTTGCGATACTAGATAACAATTTTTTTTAATTATTAAATTATTTTATTCTGGAATTTATACTTTATTAACTAGCCACTGTTTCTTAAAGAATTCTGGCACTTCAACACACTGTGATATTTTCACAATCTGTAAATATTAAATATTTTAATACATATTTTATGTATTATGCAGAAATTATGCATAATTTATGTGTGCAGAAATTATGTATGCTTTTAAAATGTCCCTTGAATTTCAGTGGGATGACTTTTTTAAAAAGTCTCAAACTCACTTTGAACATAATCAATTTCATGTGTTATGGCTCACTGATTAGTTGTAAAATTTCCCAAACCTACATAAAATATAAGACAATACTTTGCATGGCTAAAATCTAACAAGGAGACAGTATATAATTTACACATGGTAAATTATTCAATGATATTAATATGGACTTCCCTGGTGGCTCAGACGGTAAAATGTCTGCCTACAATGCAAGAGACCCAGGTTCAATCACTGCATCAGGAAGATCTCCTGGAGAAGGAAATGGCAGCCCACTCCAATACTCTTGCCTGGAAAATCCTGTGCATGGAAGAGGCTGCTAGGCTACAGTCCATGGGGTCGCAAAGAGTCAGACACGACTGAGTGACTTCACTAATTATTCAATGATATTAATATTTAAGTCTAATGCTGGGTTTTAAGTTTCTGAGGGCAAGGAAACATGTTGCCTATATTATATAATATATAAATATATATTTTCTATATTATATAATATATATATATATGCCACTGTATCAATAAAACCTAATAGTCTGCACTTTATACATATTTATTAAATTAGTATATGAGTGAATGTATTATTGAATTCAACACAAAACAGTCATTATGTAAGGCCAGTGTACACTTAACAATAAGAAGAAAATATAATGAATTACTGCAACAATAAATAAAAAAATAATGTGCAATAAACAGATTTTCATACTCTTTAGAACGAGGGGTACACAAGCAAGAATCAGTTTGGAGGCCAGAACTATATCTCTTCTTCTGGAGAACAGTTTGATAGGCCATCTCTATTAAAGCATATGTTCAATAAATTTAAAGCTATTAGAATTTAAAGGAATCAAAACAACAGTATTAATCATTAGTATATTTGTTTTACTTTTTTTTTCCTGAAAGAGTAAAAGTTATTTTGAAAGAGTAGATTAAACCAAGGATAGATGATATTGACTATTTAAGCAATTTTCACTATTTAAAATAATAAGTTGCTGTCATAGATAAATATTTGAATTATTAGAATTCAAAAGGTTTTGCAACAGCATCTTCAAAAGAAGAGTAGCAGAAAATTCTCTTAGATATTACATGAATTCAGTAAACTTTTAAGGATGGTATTTATTTGAAAAAAAAAAGTGAATCTTAAACCTTACTGTAAACAGCACACTGGAAAATCAATTAGAAATGGATTCTAGAATTAGGAGGAGGGAGGGTGGTTCAGGATGGGGAACATGTGTATACCTGTGGAGGATTCATGTTGATGTACGGTAAAACCAATACAATATTGTAAAGTAATTAACCTCCAATTAAAATAAGTAAATTTATAAAAAATAATAATAATAAAATAAAAATTTTAGAAATTATTGTAGGTCAAAATCCTCTAGACTTTAAGATGGACATGAATTTCTTAAATGGAACACACACAGAGAGAAAAATCACTGATCACAAAAGACATGATTGGCAGATTAGTTTTTATGAGATATATATATATTAAAAGATACTTTTAAGAGATTCAAAAGGGAAATCCCTCAAAGGGAGAAAACATGTGTTGTATATGTATCCTTAGAAGAATTCCTATTCAATAAATCCTACAAATTAAGGAAAAAAACAACAAACATTTTTTAAAGACATGAATGAAAACTTGAGCAGGCTTTTAACAAAAGAAGATATCCAAATGGCCAATAAGCTTATGAAAAATTGTTCAATGTCATAAATCATCAGGAAAACACTAATTAAAACCATTATGTGGGGGGGAGGGTAAGGAAGAAAGGATAAATTGGGAGATTGGGATTGACATATATATACTACTATATATAATAGATAACTAATAAGAGCCTGCTGTATAGCACAGGGAACTCTACTCAGTACTCTGTAATGGCTTATATGGGAAAAGAAGTCTAAGGAAGATTGAGATATATATATTTGTATAATTGATTTACCTAGCTGTATAGCTGAAAGTAAGACAACATTGTAAATCAAATATAATCTAATATAATTTTTTTTAACCCACAATAAGATAATGTTACACAGCCAATGGTTACAACTTAAACTCACAATACTGATCTGAAGCACTTAAATGGATCAACATTGCTCTCATACACGTCTGGTGGTATTGTAAATTTGTACAACAATTTTATAAAACTATTGGCAGTATCTTTTATAGCTAAATATTTGCAACCCATATAACCAAGCAATTCATGTGCAGCAGAGTCATATATAAGAATTTTCATTAAGCAAAATTTACAACATTTAAGAACTAAAGACAATGACCATCAACTAGTAACAGGAAAGTGAAAGTCACTCAGTCATGTCCAACTCTTTGTGAGTCGTGTCCAACTTTTTTTACAGTCCATGAAATTCTCCAGGCCAGAATATTAGAGTAGGTAGACTTTTCCTTTTCCAGATAATCTTCCCAACCCAGGGATCAAACCCAGGTCTCCCACATTGCAGGCAGATTCTTTACCAGCTGAGTGACAAGGGAAGCCCTTGTGTAACAAGATTATTAGTGATTAGTGAAGTCACTCAGTCATGTCCGACTCTTTGCGACCCCATGGACTGTAGCCTACCAGGCTCCTCTGTCCATGGGATTTTCCAGGCAAGAGTACTGGAGTGGGAAATGTATGTTCTATTCATGTAATGAACTACTCTAAGCAATGAAATAGAAAATACTACTCTTTCAAGCAATAAAATACAGAAATCCCAGACTCATGCTGAGCAAAAGAGCCCCAAACAGAAAATGCTGTATACTACATCATTTCATGTGTAAAATGCTTAAAATAAACTGAAACATCTACAGTGAAAGAAATCAGAATAGTAGCTACATTTGGGGGTGTGTAAAGACTGAGGGACAGGGACAGGAGAGACTTCTAGGGATACAGGTAACATTCTATACCAAGATCTTGGTGCTGGTTACCCTGGTGTGTTCACTTTATTAAAAATTACTAGCTTGCAAACTTAAGATTTATCATTTTATTTTATATATATATTTGTACTCCAATGAGAAGTATACCAAAATTATTAATAAATGATAAAATAAAAAATATCATGTGCAAAGATCTATAATAAGTTCTTAGAGTTAGATCAAACCAGTAGATGGCTACAATATTCAGTTCAGTGATTAATGTCCAAATAGCTGATCGTATTAACCAGGATTGATGTTGTCCTTTGAAGTAATCAGCTGTAGTTCATAAATCAGACAATTTGTAAAACTTTGCCTTCTTAATTTTCCCTTCTTAGTCATAATATTGCAAGACTTATAATCCAACTTTGTCAGTTCCCTTTCAATTTTGCAGAAGTAAAGCAATATTAATGGCAATCCAAAGAGTCTTGATTCAATATTTATTTTGTGAGATAATTTTTTTAACATAACAAAAAATTATATTAACACAAATCCACTCTTTAGCACTTAACTTACACCAGTATGCATTTTAAGTTTATATAACTCTTCATACCTAATGGAAATAAAACTTCTAAATGTTATAGAAAATTTATCATGGGCACACACTAGAACAAATACTTTCTACAGTTATCTCCTTTAAAATTCACACCACTCTGTAATGCAGTTTTACTATTTTGTCTTATTTAAAGATAAGGAAACTGAGTTTTAACGATGATACCTCTGCCAGGTGCTAGTGCTTAGATTCAAACCCAAGCTGTCATTGCAGAAGCTCAGGCACATAACCATTTAGCTCAATGCTTAGAAACTAAACCT
>SJYV01038660.1:0-21382 GCA_006410875.1 Neotragus pygmaeus | reverse complement strand
AGGATTTTTGCATCTATGTTCATCAGTGATAATGACCTGTAGTTTTCTTTTTTTGTGGCATTTTTTCATGGTTTTGGTATTAGGGTGATGGTGGCCTCATAGAGTGAGTTTGGAAGTTTACCTTCCTCGGCAAATTTATGGAAGAGTTTGAGTAGGATAGGTGTTAGCTCTTCTCTAAATTTTTGGTAGAATTCAGTTGTGAAGCCGTCTGGACCTGGGTTTTTGTTTGCTGGAAGATTTCTGTTTACAGTTTCAATTTCCATGCTTGCCATGGGTCTGTTAAGATTTTCTATTTCTTCCTGGTTCAGTTTTGGAAAGTTGTACTTTTCTAAGAATTTGTCCATTTTTTCCAAGTTGTATATTTTATTGGCATATAGTTGCTGATAGTAGTCTCTTATGATCCTTTGTATTTCTGTGTTGTCTCTTGTGATTTCTCCATTTCATTTCTAATTTTGTTGATTTGATTGTTCTCCCATTTTTTTGATGAGTCTGGCTAATGGTTTCTCTATTTTATTTATCTGCTTAAAGAACCAGCTTTTAGCTTTGTTGATTTTGGCTATGGTCTCCTTCGTTTCTTTTGCATATATTTCTGCCTTAATTTTTGTGATTTCTTTCCTTCTACTAACCCTGGGATTCTTCATTTCTTCCTTTTCTAGTTGCTTTAGGTGTATAGTTATATTACTTATTTGATTTTTCTCTTGTTTCTTGAGCTTGTATTGCTATGAACCTTCCCCTTGGCACTGCTTTTACTGAGTCCCATAGGTTTTGGGTTGTTGTGTTTTCATTTTCATTCACTTCTATGCATATTTTGGTTTCTTTTTTTATTTCCCCTGTGATTTGTTGGTTATTCAGAAGTGTATCATTTAGCTTCCATATANTTATGTAAGAAACGAATCACCAGTCTATGTTTGATACAGGATGCAGGATGCTTGGGGCTGGTGTACGGGGATGATCCAGAGAGACGTTGTGGGGTGGGAGGTGGGAGGGGGATTCGGGATTGGGAGCTTGTGTACACCTGTGGTGGATTCATGTCGATGTATGGTAAACCCAATAGAGTATTGTAAAGTCAAATTTAAAAATAAATTAATTAATTAAAAAAAAATACTGTGTTGCTATAATGACACCTGGTTTCACCTGAAGTTAACTATTCTCAAACTTAGTGATAACCAATGCCTTTTTCTTATGGAAATGTTTATCTTAAGCTATGCTGAGGTACTATGCATTTACCCCAAACTCTGTCTTCAAATTGGCTCTGGCTTTTGGCTCAGAACCTACTTGACAAACCAGTATGTTATACTCAGATGTTGTCCCTCTTATCTATGTAAATGAAACTATTTGCATGGTGATCTGCCCTTCTTCAAGATTCAAGTTAATCATTTTATGGCCCAGGATGAACCATTTATGGCAGAAAGTAAAGAGAAATTGATGAAAATGAAAGAGAAGAGTGAAAAAATTGGCTTAAAACTCAGAATTCAAAAACTAAGATCATGACATCTGGTCCCATTGCTTCATGGAAAATAGATGGGGAAATAATGGAAACAGTGACACTTTGTTTTCTTGGGCTCCAAAATTGCTGCTGATGGTGACTGCAGCCATGAAATTAAAAGACGCTTGCTCCTTGGAAGAAAAGCTATAACAAACCTGCTGCTAAGCTGCTAAGTAGTTTCAGTCGTGTTCTACTCTGTGCGACCCCATAGACGGCAGCCTACCAGGCTCCCCCGTCCCTGGGATTCTCCAGGCAAAAACACTGGAGTGGGTTGCCATTTCTTTCTCCAATGCATGAAAGTGAAAAGTGAAAGGGAACTAGCTCAGTCATGTCTGACTCTTAGCAACCCCATGGACTGCAGCCTACCAGGCTCCTCCATCCATGGGATTTTCCAGGCAAGAGTACTGGAGTGGGGTGCCATTGCCTTCTCTGGTAACAAACCTAGATAGCATATTAAAGAGCAGAGACATTACTTTGCTGACAAAGGTCCAAATAGTCAAAGCTCTGGTTTTTCCAGTAGTCATCTATGGATGTGAGAGTAGGACCATAAAGAAAGCTGAGCACCGAAGAACTGATGCTTTTGAACTGTGGTATTGGAAAAGACTCTTGAGAGTCCCTTAGACTGCAAGGAGATCCAACCAGTCAATCCTAAACGAAATCAGTCCTGAATATTCATTGGAAGGATTGATGTTGAAGTTAAAAGCTCCAATACTTTGGCCACCTGATGATAAGAACTGACTCATTGGAAAAGACCCTGATGCTGGGAAAGATTGAAGGCAGGTGGAGAAGGGGATGACAGAAGATGAGATGGTTGGATGGCATCTCTGACTCCATGAACGTAAGTGTGAGCAAGCTCTGGGAGTTGGTGATGGACAAGTGAGCCTAGTGTGCAGCAGTCCATGGGGTTGCAAAAAGTGGGACATGACTGAGCAACTGAACTGAACTGAGGGGCCAGACAACACTTCCTAAGAGTGTGTGTGTGCACGTGTGTGTGTGTGTGCATGCCCGTGCACGTGTGCACATGTTAGGTTGCACCTTATGCAACCTTTAGGGTTGACTCTTTGTGACCCCCATGCACCATAGCCTTCCAGGTCCTCTGTCATTGAGATTTCCCAGGCAAGAATACTGAAGTGGGTTGCCATATCCTCCTCTACAGGATCTTCCTGACCCAGAGATTGAACCTGTGTCTCTTAGGTCTCCTGCATTGGCTGGTGGGTTCTTTAACACTAACATCATCCTATTGACATAATTACTCTTTTTCTTTAGTACCAGTGATTTTTCTAATCTGGGATGATCTACTTCTTTTCAAAAGGTGATGGGCATTAACATGTACTGCTGCAAATTCAGTAGGAATAGCCCTTACAAAATGCATCTTTATTTTAAACTGATATTTTTGAAAGGCAAATTTCTACCAGTGTTTACAAAAAATACTTCTTTTAATATTAAAAAAAAACACATAACTTTCTGAACTGGGATAATTTTAAGCCAAGAAAAAATTATGTAGTTTAAGTACGGACTAATCCTTCTCAAAATCTATTTGGAATCAGCAGGAATTTTAACTTGACTGTAATTATTTCATTGATTTTACAGAGGTTCCCACAGCTATGTATCTTGGTCCCCATATGGACTTCTCAACAATCCCAGTAAGCTACTAAACACCTGTTTGGGAGAGGAAAGCACATACGACATTGTAGGAAGTAATATGCATTGTACAAGGCTCTATAATCTAAAACCAGTGTTGTGAAGTAGGTTTTAAATTTCCTTCTTCTTTCATTTTTCTCCCTTTCTATTCATCTCTCTTATTATCCTACTTCTCCTTTCTCAAACAGAAAGATGCACATCCTCTACCACATAGTTGCACTAGACATTTCTTTAATTCTCTGCCCTTCCCACTTCCCTGTTTTCTTTCATTATCCTATCCTCATTTTTGCCTTTCCCAGTGACCAGCAGCTGTCTCTGACAAGTATAGCAGTTTATCTACTTTTGTGACTGGGGGAGGCAAACTAATAAAGGCAATTAAAATTCTATCTTGATATTTTTCTCTATTAATTCAGCTCAGTTCAGTCGCTCAGTTCAGTTCAGTTCAGTCGCTCAGTCATGTCTGACTCTTTGCAACCCCATGAACTGCAGCATGCCAGGCCNCCTTATGGCAGAAAGTGAAGAGGAACTAAAAAGCCTCTTGATGAAAGTGAAAGAGGAGAGCGAAAAAGTTGGCTTAAAGCTCAACATTCAGAAAACGAAGATCATGGCATCTGGTCCCACCACTTCATGGGAAATAGATTGGGAAACAGTGGAAACAGTGTCAGACTTTATTTTGGGGAGCTCCAAAATCACTGCAGATGGTGACTGCAGCCATGAAATTAAAAGACGTTTACTCTTTGGAAGAAAAGTTATGACCAACCTAGACAGCATATTCAAAAGCAGAGACATTACTTTGCCAACTAAGGTCCGTCTAATCAAGGCTATGGTTTTTCCTGTGGTCATGTATGGATGTGAGAGTTGGACTGTGAAGAAGGCTGAGCGCCAAAGAATGGATGCTTTTCAACTGTGGTGTTGAAGAAGACTCTTGAGAGTCCCTTGGACTGCAAGGAGATCCAACCAGTCCATTCTGAAGGAGATCAACCCTGGGATTTCTTTGGAAGAAATGATGCTGAATCTGAAACTCCAGTACTTTAGCCACCTCATGAGAAGAGCTGACTCATTGGTAAAGACTCTGATGCTGGGATGGATTGGGGGCAGGAGGAGAAGGGGACGACCGAGGATGAGATGTCTGGATGGCATCATGAATTCGATGGATGTGAGTCTGAGTAGACTCCAGGAGATAGTGATGAACAGGGAGGCCTGGCGTGCTGCGATTCATGGGGTCACAAAGAGTTGAACATGACTGAGCGACTGAACTGAACTGAACTGAGCATGTGACATGAGTGCAATTGTGTGGTAGTTTGAGCATTCTTTGGCCTTGCCTTTCTTTGGGATTGGAATGAAAACTGACCTTTTCCAGTCCTGTGGCCACTGCTGAGTTTTCCAAATTTGCTGGCATAAGGAGTGCAGCACTTTCACAGCATCATCTTTCAGGATTTGAAGTAGCTCAACTGGAATTCCATCACCTCCACTAGCTTTCTTCGTAGTGATGCTTTCTAAGGCCCGCTTGACTTCACATTCCAAGATGTCTGGCTCTAGGTGTGTGTGGTTGATCACATCATCATGATTATCTGGGTCATGAAGATCTTTTTTGTATAGTTCTTCTGTGTATTCTTGCCACGTCTTCTTAATACCTTTTGCTTCTGTTAGGTCCATACCATTTCTGTCCTTTATTGAGCCCACGTTTGCTACCGTCTCCATACTCAGATCTGGAGAATTCCATATACTGTACAGTCCATGGGGTCTCAAAGACTCTGATACAACTGAGTGACTTGCACTTTGCCACAGGTCGAATTGATGCCTACAGTTGTAAAGTCTTGTGACTGAGGTTTACTGCCAAGTATTCTGGGGTCCTAAACTGGGGACACCAGGAATTGACAACCTGGAGGAGGTGATATTTTAATTGGATTAGATTCAGTTTAATTTGGAAAATACTTTGAAAACTAAGCAGGGATTAGGTGAATAAAGGGGGAAGCTTTTTCATGTAGTATAAACAATGTGTGATTGACCAGAGAAGGAACAATATGAAGCACTTGGGCAATGTTAGGGAGTTCCATTGGCTGGAGGGAGAGGTTGTGTGTGTGTGTGTGTGTGTATTTCTATAAACGTGTGTGTGTGGAGTGTTAGTTGCTCAGTTAGAGTGTGTGTGTGTGTTGCTCATTTGTGTCCCATTCTTTGCAACTCCATGGACTGTGGCTTGCCAGGTTTCTCTGTCCATGGAATTCTCCAGGTAAAAATATTGGAGTGGGTTGTGATTCCCTTCTCCAGGCGGTCTTCCTGACCCAGGGATTGAACCCAGGTCTGCTGCATTGCAGGCAGATTCTTTACCATTTGAATCACCTGGGAAGTCCCATTTTTATAAATGGCTTAAACTAAAGCTGGAATGACAGACAGGTTCTATCTCAGTCATGAAGGGCCAAGGTTTTTAATTGAAGACTTACTTACTTTTGAATGTTAAGGGGGAAATCAAAGAACTTGACCAAATAAAAAGATCTCTTAGCATCTAGAAAGAAGATTCTAGCTGCAGAGAGGAGTAGGGCTTAGATATAGCCTAACTGGAAGCAACGAGACCAGTCAAGAGGTTAAGTGTATAATTAGATAAGAAGTGCATTCTGTTCATCATTCAATTAATTGTTTAATATAATTTCATTGATGTTTGTACTAAAATATTTGTTACACAATCAACTTGGTACATTTTTTAGAATTTCCTGGAACCCCATCCTTTGATAATAAGCTCCTTTTCAATTAGTGGGAATCAACATTCATTTTTTTTCTATAGAAAGGCAACATTATATTTTCAAACTTTAATTAGAAATAGTGATTAATATACAATGTACAATTTGGATATTAGAGAGCCTGAACTAGGAAAAACTTGTATCCTTTACCAGAGCCCTGCCATACCTCTCATTTCCTTCCAAAGCAAATGTTAAAGCGTTTCTTTCACATTTCTCTCATCAGTGAGTGTAATTAGTGATTAGTAGTTGTTGCTTGTGGTTTTTGCATACCCTTTTTTAATAAGTCACAAACTAATGATTACTTCAAAATATGCTAAAATGAATAATCCTTAAAAAATATTTTTTTTTTCTGACTATTTTATCTATGCAGCTCTCAGAAACAAGATGTGGGGTAAGCCAAGAAAATGAATAATGCTGTGCTGAGCTTTTATAACCATTATCTTTTCCTAAGGAGTGGGACAAATATATTCATCAAAACCACACTGCAAAAGTGTGATGGTACTAGCTATTTCAGTCAAAGAACTTGGAATTTAATATAATGTAAAATATAAATGACTAGTCAATTTATGTCAGTGTAAAAGGTACAACAAAGTGACATTTCAATCTAAACAGAAACTGCTATAGCTAATCTTAATCAGATGTTTTAATAAATGAATTGAAGGAAAATATTATAACTGTCTTAATCCAAAAGAAAGTCAATTGCCATGGCTCTTGTTCAAATAGCACAAAAAACAATATGGAAATAATTATAAACAAAATTGAAATGAATATAAATATGTTGCTTTAAGTTACAGATTCTATTCCTGTTTTCTATCAAATAGCATTTAATCATTCAAATATATATAAATATATATTATATATCATATGTAAAATATATATTTGAATATATCATAAATATCATTTAGTATATGATATATATACATATATATATATATCATTTAATAGAACACAATAGCTACTTGTATAACTCTTATTATGGACAAGGTCTATATTACATTTTGATGAGTGACATAGACTGAAAGATGAATTCATCATCTATTCATTTTTTCATTGACCAAATATTTATTGAACTACTATTTGCTATCAGGCTCTGTTCTACATATTGGGGATTTATTTTCAAGAAAAGAAAGACCTCATAACTGCCTCTGGGAAGGAAGAGCAATATTAATCAAACAATCTCATTAACAGAGAAAAACTGACAATTCTGCTAAGCGGTGTGAAAGAGAGACATGCCATATATAAGTGAGGGGGTATTCTAGTCAGAAAGGTCAGGACAATCTTCCTTGACAGAGTTAAACTTTAGTTGACATTCAAGGGATGAGCTTTTGTACTTAAGTTAAAGGGAGAAGAGGAGAGTATCTAGGAAAAAGAAAATAATGTGTGTAAATTGTAAGTAATTGGAGGAATCATGATGATTACTATGAACCAAAAATGAGCCCTGGGTGATTGAAGTGGCGAGAGCCTAGAGTGGGATGATCCAAAGGGAAATTATGAAATAATTTTAACCAGGAGCAGAGAATTTTTAGGGGAGGGCCTGGAAGGAAAATGTCACATTCTCATTTTTAAAATATCTCTCTAGCTACCTAGTGGAAAGTAGATTGACTAAGACTCAGAGTAGTAGGTCTAGCTCAGGGATAAATCTGAGGTAGAAATGAGCATTGGCATGACCATGCTTCTGAGTGTAGTAGAGATTACCTGTCAGGCTCGCTTGACCATGGAATTCTCTAGGCAAGAATACTGGAGTGGTTAGCCATTCCCTTCTCCAGGTGTTCTTCCCAACCCAGGGACTGAACTTGGGTCTCCTGCCTTACAGGCAGATTCTTTTCCATCTGTGCCACCAGGAAAGCTTAGAGATTACCTAGGAAGACAATACTAAGTGACAGAGGAGAAAGTTTTAGATTGAATCCTGAAGAACTCTAATGACTAGAGAGAAGAGGGTGAGATGACAAATGAGACAGGGAAGGAGCAGCTAGAGAGTTGGGAGAAAACTGAAACTGTGGCATAGAAATGAAGGAAAGAGTTTCAGGACAGTAATTAATTACCTCAAATGCTACAGAGATGTGAAATTATATATCTATTTTTAATGTATCTATTTTTCTTTATTAACATGAAGCGAGTGATCACATTTTTGAAAAGTATTTCATAAAATTGTGATGATTGAAGCCATGTTAGCATGAGTAGGGCAGTGAATCAGAAGGAACAAAAGAAATTGGACCTCGGGTATAGTTCACTATCTGACTGTCTATAAAAGAGAAAGAGAGATGAGCCGATAACTGGAGAAGGAGGAAAGGGAGAATAAAACTTGGACTTGGGTTGATCTTCGTTTGTTTAACTAATTAAACAATTTTGACTATGTTTAAGATCTCTGGGGTAATGAGAAGAAGTTGAATTATTGATTCAAAAGAATATAATTTTCAGAGAGGATAATGTGCTTGTGAATATAGGGT
Source organism: Neotragus pygmaeus (assembly GCA_006410875.1). Taxonomy (NCBI): domain Eukaryota; kingdom Metazoa; phylum Chordata; class Mammalia; order Artiodactyla; family Bovidae; genus Neotragus; species Neotragus pygmaeus. The sequence goes on along the minus strand of SJYV01038660.1, from coordinate 13,073 downwards.
TAGATGGGCTCCACAGCTAGGTGGGGAGAGTTTCTTCAGAAGCATACAAAATAATTCTACTAGTAGAATGGGATGTATGTAGGTAGGATATGGAGAACTATCTGGTAGCTTCTACTTAAAAAACAAACAAACAAACAAAAAAAAAAACCCATAGAGCAGAAGATAAGGCACAAGGAAGATGTATTATTGATTCATCCAAAGTTAAGCTTAAAATAAAGAAAGACGCTCTGGGGTGTATAAATAATATTAAGAATGCCATGAAGTCCCAGTTAATAAAGAGAAAGGAGAATGGTAAAGACTGAGACAAAGTAGAAAGGTCACAAAAAGGTACTTTTTATACTGCAGAATAGTTGTAGTGAGAGTATGTGAATAAATACCCCAATAAAAGAAATATAACAAGAAGTCTATACTTTGTAAACAGATAATTATCTTAAGATATAAGGCAATGCTTTCTTCCCTTCAAAGAAAGAAAAAATAAATCTGCAAAAGTGAGTATAGCACTTATGGAGTTGAAAGATTGGACATATGTTACTTTAATAGGTGGTAACAATGCTTGAGATAGGGTTAGGCTGAGTTATTGGAGGTCAGGAAAATTACAGTGAACAGAGGCCAGAAATAAAGAACAGTGACAGATTTTCATATAGAATGATAATCAGTTCAATGTAGCTAAAGCAGAGAATGTATGAAGAGAGTAACAAAATAAAGTTTGGAAAGGCAGGTTGAGATGCAAATTGGGGAGGGTTTTCAAAAAAGCTAGGAAGTCATTATAAATATTTCATCATAAAAGTTTACATTGTAAAAAGCAAAGGCAACAGAGATATCAAAAAAATATGTGAACAAGTAGAACAAAAATAGAATGTATCTAGCCAGATATTTTCTGGATTAAAAAAGCCATCTGCAGGTCTGCCAAAGAAAGTATGATCAAGTGCCACAATAAAAATATCAACACAGCTACACTTTGCTTCATTAAACACTGATTATTATTGACAAGTGAACCAAAATATTGGCCTTTTCCAAATGATGTGCTGTGTAAATTTCTGAAGCAAAAATCAGAATTTGATCTTAAATGCAAAATCAGATATATAAGGGACATCTTCTAGTTTTAACAATTTTTCTTAAAAAACACAGAATGACAGGTGTTTTAAAATAGAAAACAGAAATCTTCAAAGTAAATTTAACCATGGATATTCTAAAAGTCCTGGATCAGTGACTCAGTTTTTCCTTTCCAGATCTAGAAGATATTGAAAATACTGTTGTTGAACCCAAGTTCCCATTCCTAATAAACACTGAAGCAGGAGTTAGGAGCAGAGAAACGTTTATTGCAAGGGCAAAACCAAAGGGAATGGGTGGCTCATTCTCCAAAGACCAGGACTCCCAGTGCCTTTCAGACAGGGGTTTTTAAAGACAGTGTTAGGGCAAGGCTCTTAAGATCAGTTCCTGAACCTTTCATCTGATTGGTTGGTGGTGAGAGTTTCAGTGATTATGTTTCCCGGAACCCAGCCTTCTGGCTCCAGCCAATCTGGGGTCTAGTGCTTGGGGTCAGCATATAGTCACCGTCCCCCTCTTGAGTTGCGGTCTTCGTTTCTGTAGAACAACAGGAAGATATGCATGACATAACTATCTACATCACTTCAGGAGGAACTAGAAGTCCTGTGACTCTGTTATTCTAATCATTAACTGCTTGTATCTGCTCTTTGAAACTCTTGGAAGGCCTGGGAGACTAAAGACCCACCCCCAGCCCACCTTTTTCCCTTATAAGCAAGAAACCAGGGACATGGAAGGGCTTTTGTACTCCAAGAGGGCCCCACAGGGTCCTGTGCAATTTCAATACGAAGTGGTGAAGAGGCTGAAAATAATTGCAAAGTCTTTCAGATTCCGCCCTTAATCTGGATGTAAGGAGAGAGAAGAATATGCAAGTTGAAAGTCAGAGCAGGAAACTGCTACTTTAGTTTTCTCTGGCAAAATGCATTTGGAAAAGAAATTGAAAAAAGACTAAAATGAGTCCTTGATAATCCTGATTTGACCTTTTCTGACAGGGTACAGATGATGAATTGGCAGAATAAATGGAAGCCATGGTTTTGTTTTGTTTTGTTTTTCCCTACATATCCAGAAAAGGCCATTTTATCTCAGGTATAGGAAGACATTGAAGGTCATTCCTCTGCTCGTATTGTATGATAATAGAAGGTGAATCTATCTACATTTCATTCTGTTTCATCTGAAATAAATTCCCTTTAAATAGGCATTTAAACATGATCGTGCTGTAATATCTTTACAAAAAAATATCCATTTCCTTTTTATGATTAATGTATAATTGATAGAGATATCCCAATATTCACAAAAGCATAGGACTTTAGCTTTTGTAAAATGTAGAATCCATGATCAAATTTATCTTTATATTGTTTTTCAATAAAATATTTACTTAGTAAACTAAAATATATAAAAAACTATTTGGAATGTAAAACCTACTGAAGAGAAGAAACTTCCTTCTAGCAGTTTTTAATGATCATTTACTTATAAACAGAAAAAGTACTTAATTCAAATGATCCTTATACAAGCAATGAAGTAAGTCTGAAATACCTTAAATTAACAACACTTTATTAGCCAATGGCTTGTGTTACAGTATATACTTGAGAAGATATCAACTCTTCAAAATCTATTTTCAAAATTTAATTTTAATCTCTTAAAATGCTTTAGAGTTTGTACATTTCATGAATTCACTTTGGATTAACCTCCAAATTAAATAATTTGATTGAGTTTTACTGTATCATACAGTAAGAAAAATTTAAAATTTTAGTCACTAAAATTGACTGCAAAATTCTGTTACTCTTTTAACTGCTTATAAAATGACAGCTTTAAAATGATCATTCCAGATGAAGTAATACTCAGTGATGATCTTAATTTAATAATTGTACAAACAAAGACAATTAAATAAATGCTTGAGATTTTGTTTGTTTGAACAACACACAGATTTAATAGATTGAAAATCAAAGTTGGAGTTTAATGGAGGAAGCCAGTTAGATGTAGACACTAGCTTGATTCTGATGCCTGGGGATCTGAGCAGTCCACCATGCAAAGCCAAAAACACTCTGAAACCCATGTGGTTGTCAGTGGCCTGGAGGAACTAAAATAGTACAGACAACAAAACTCTGCTGCCCAGAGTTGTCAGCAGGGAAAACGGGAAGCCACCTTACCTTACAGCAATGCCAAATACCTCAAATATGTCTGCACATTGACCAGTTATCTTTGTCAGGTAGAAGTAGGAAAAGTGTAAAATCTCATGAACAATTTCACAAAAATTTAACTATTCAGAAAATGATTAGTAATCTGAACTCATTTAATCACTGGGCATGTTTACATTGGAATAGACCAAAGAATTATGTTTACATCTTCAGCATATGGAAGTTCCTATCAGAATAAAGCAATTACCACACTGTACTTTTTAAAACCCTGCTTTGGGTTACAGAAATAGTTACATTAGTTGATGTGGAAAGAGACATTAAAAAAAAAATACTGAGACTTCTTAGAAATTTTCTTTAAAACAAAATTTTGAAAGAAATTATCTACTTTGCATTTTGATATTCTGGAAAATTCTGTCATTTAAAATGTCATAAAAATATAAAATTCTTGCTTAAGCAATTTGTCAATTATTTGCCATTTTGTTTCCTTTTCTGTCCTCCAAGTTGAAAGGTTTTGTAAACCCTAGTTGTAGTTTGAATGTAATGAAAGACTCCTTCTGATCAACAAGAAGTTGAAGTAAGGCAATGACTTAAATCAGAACATTGTGGAAGAAACATTTCTGTTCATAACAATGAAAGATTAAGAACATAGGACACATACATACAAATTACATCAGTCATGTATGCAAAGCACACTCTTTATGTTGTTTTATGTATATGAATTTTTTCTTAAAACACCTTGGGTAATAATGCACACATAACACACATAGAAAATGGGAGTCCAGTAATGTTCCTGATTGAAATATACATTTATACTGTGACTAGGACATTTTACTTTTCAACACACAGCCTTACTTGACCAAGCAGAAAACTAATGCTAGGAAGAAAGTCTCAGAGTTTTTCATTATTACAAAGATAGAGCATTTGCTGAGAATGAAAGAGAAGGTTGAAGGTGTTTAAGGAAGGAGAGTCAGTATTTCTTCCCTGCCTTCATAGTTATTTACCAAAGGGAAAAATATATCATGGCTGAAATATATCACAGCATCATCCATTCCTCTCTCCAACATGAGCTTACATCACTTTTCCCCAGGACACAAAGCATCAGCCACACTGATTTTCCTTCTGTATTTTCCCTCTATATTTGGACCCAACATGCTTTTCTCCAATTCAGAAATCAAAAAGACTAATCTTTCCCTAAGAAAAACTCTTCTACCAGGCTCTACAATTCACATCTCATCAAAAATATTCCCCATCAGGGAGGCATCATGGAGTTTATAAAATCTCCCCTCCACCCCAGGACTTTCCATATCATTACCTTATTATTTTTATAATGGTATGACTGACAGATAGTAGGTACTCAATACATATTTTTTCAATGAATAAATAGGCTTTAGTGTGTGTGCCAGTCACTCAGTTGTGTCTGACTCTTTGTGACTCCGTGGATCCTAGCCCCAACAGGCTCCTCTGTCCATGGGATTTTCCAGGCAGGAATCCTGGAGTGGGTTGCCATTTCCTTCGCCAGAGGGTCTTCCTGATCTGGGGCTTGAACCCAGGCCTCTGGTATTGCAGGCAGATTCTTTACCGTCTGAGCAACTGCTTTAGTACCATCTTCAATTCTCTGAATGCTTACTTATTTACTCAGGTTTTGTCTGTCTTTCTAGACTCGAGTGGAATAGAAGCCACATTAAAAAAATGTCTGCTTCAAAGTTTTCACTCATAACTCCAGCACCTAGAATAGCTCATAGTCCATAGAAGTTTACCGATACATAGCTGATGATTTTTTTTTTTTTAAAGTTCAAAGATTTTGTGAAATTCAAAGTGATACCAGTCAGCTTAAAATAGTGATATGATTTTCTCAAAGGTGATGTAGTTTTTCTGGTGCATGGATCATTCAGGACAAGAAATTACCAAGTGAATAAGACAAAGAGAGGGAGGCAAGAGAGCTCATGGTATTCACACTGGACTGATTATAATTACTAGAATATAGGAGGTCAAGAAAGAAGGGACTGTGGTAGAAAATGAGAAACAAATGTGACTAATTACTGGCATGGTTGATGGAACCAAGGAATTGTTAAAGGTAATTAAACAGGTGAGCTAAAGAACAGAAAAATGTGATTGGAGAGGGAAATATTTGAAATAAAAAACTCAGAAGTGGTTCATTTTCTGCTAATGATAAGGTCTGAACATAGTCTGCCTCATAGGAAATGACAGACTGGAATGAAGTGAAAGAAATGTTCCCTGGAGGTAAAGAAGTACATGAATCAAAAGTACAAGAACTTGGATGTTTTGCTTACTAAAATATTGAAGTTGTTAAAATGGAGACAGGAGGATAGATACAGTAAAATACTATAATTTAAAAGTTAAATTCTTCGGTTAATGAGAGGAATGGATGAAAGTGAACATCACTCAGTCCTATCGGACTCTTTGTGACCCACGGACTATACAGTCCACGGAATTCTCCAGGCCAGAATACTGGAGTGAGTAACCTTTCCCTTCTCCAGGGGATCTTCCCAACCCAGGGATCGAATCCAAGTCTCGCACATTACAGGCAGACTCTACCAGCTGAGCCACAGGAGTGGGTAGCCTATCCATTCTGAAGCAGATCTTCTCATCCCAGAAATGGAACTCGGGTCTCCTGAACTGCAGGTGGATTCTTTATCAACTGAACTATCAGTTCTTCAGTTAATGAAAGGAATGGATAAGAAGTCAGAATAAAAGAGCAAATAGGAAAGGTGGTGGGCAACTGTGGTGACTGGCATGAACATGAAAAGAGTAAGGATTTTGCTGCCATTATTATCTTGATTTTCATGTCTGTATACTTCTTAAAGGGGGTGAAATATTTTGGAAGTAGCAATTGGGAGAAAGGATGACTAATTCCTTGTTGCATAAAATTGAAATATAAGAGATAGAAAATTGCAATAAAACAAAAAACAAAAAACAAACTCCACAGAAAAGACAGCAGTAGAAATGGAGCCATATGAACAGAAGATTCAAGAAGAGATGGTGGAGATAAGGTTAACCAGTACCTAATAGCTCAAGGATTGCAGTGAAATGAAGACTGTTACCATACATTCTTGGGTGGAGATAAACTGATTTGCTTAATTTGCAAAAGCATAAACACAAGGCAGAAACTCAGTGCCCATTAGTACACTTAGCACCCTGAAATCTAGGAATTCTGGGACAACCTAAAAGGATAGGGTGAGCAGGAAGGAGGGAAGGGGGTCAAGATGAAGGGAGACACATGTACACCTATGGCTGATTGATGTTGATGTATGGCAAACATCACAATATTGTAAAATAATTATCATTCCATTAAAATAAATTAAGGAATTTTTAAAAATACACAAAAATTAAGTCATCAAATGGGGAATAGTCAGCACCGCTGAGTCAAAAGTTAGTTGCTGTTTTTTGTTGGCTACTTATCTATTAATACATTCCACTCAAAGCAGAGAATACTGTCAGGCATATAGTCAGACCTCAATAAACATTTGTTCAATGGATAAATACCATTTACCATTATTTGCTATTTCTTGATTACTTACTCCTTTGCTTTTAAATATCACTGAAAAGAAAAATACATATTTTTTCCGAATGAGTTCCAAAATATTGTTTCCAGCTCTTTTCATATGCCAATAACTTCTTATCATATAACAGATGCTGTTTCTGCTTTGTGATAGCTATGCCTAATTTTGCTAAAATTGCTATCCATCATCAATTCTAAAAGCCCCATGGCATCTTGTGACATTTGGAGATCAATTGCTACTAGAGTCAATTACGAAAAGCTTTGTTTTAATGGGCCTATAATTGATATTGGTATTTTCTATTTTTGGAATTTACTCAGAATATCCAGATCATTATTTTCAGTCACAATACAAAGAAAACTTTAGATCTAGTCTCAGAAAACTGTTTAAATGACTCTTTTCAAAGACCATTTTCTTTTAGGTTTTGAAAATCTGAAAATTTTGAGAACAATGAACTTTGTTGAGCACAAATGGTAAAAATTTTACTCAGTTTCTTTCTAATGCTTTCTCATAAAATCTTCTTTCTCATTGAAATAAGCTCTAACAAAAACAATCCACATAACAAACATGTTTTTGCGAGTCTGAGACAACTGACCTCATGGAGCTTTGGGTTCATAAAATGAGTTTTTCAATTATATCTGTTGCATAGGGGTAAATTAAACCCAAATTATAATCATTCATGTTGTAATATGAAATTCTAGTCTTTGTTAAAAATAAGCAGTATTTTTATATTTAGAGTATTCATATTTACTAAATGCAAATTTTCTGTTATGATTTAGAAGCAACATGGTATAGGGAAAAAGAAAAATAGTAAAGTTTGAATACTGGATACCTTATTTCATTCTTTTTATCAAATATTTTTAACTGCCAAGCACTACTGAAAAAAATGTAGTGTCACAATGTAGAAAAATGGAGACAGTTTCTGCTATGAGGAATTTACAGTTTATTAAAAGATGCAAGTAGAAAAGAGCAATTGTGATATGATAAATTATATGGGACATGTTAGGGTTACCAACAAATGTTCATATAGTCAAAGCTATGGTTTTTCTAGTAGTCATGTACAGAAGAAGGATGAGCACCAAATAATTGATATTTTTTTAATTTAGGTGCTGGAGAAGACTCCTGAGAGTCTCTTGGACTATAAGGAGATCAAACTAGTCAATCCTAAAGGAAATCAACCCTGAATATTTGTTGGAAGGACTGATGCTGAAGCTGAAGCTCCAAACTTTGGCCACCTGATGTGAAGAGTCAACTCATTGGAAAGACCCTGATGCTGGGAAAGATTGAAGCTAGGAGGAGAAGGGGGCAACAGAAGATGAGATGGTTGGATGGCATCACTGACTTCCAGAACATGAGTTTGAGCAGACTCCGGGAGATAGTGAAGGATAGGGAAGGCTAGAGTGCTGTGCTCCATGGGATCAGAAAGAGTCAGATATGACTTAGCGACATAATAATTGCAAAGGGTTGCCAGACTTAATACTAGTTTCCCAGTTAAATTTTAATTTTAAATAAACAGTGAATAATTTTGTTCATGTATTTGTCCCAAATATTGCATGGGAGATAAATTTAACATGCAATCTGTGGAAAATGGATCCAAGCTAAACTTTCACTATAAGAGAGTCTTAACCAAGGATAGAGCAAGTACATGTAGTATAAAAATGTAGTATGAAAAACACGCTAAGGGGCCATGGTATTGTGATGTGGTAAGATTTGTATGGTATGAGGGGCATTCACAACAACCCAGAGATTTCTAGTAACTAATTGTTTATATGTCAGTGAAGCCTACATAAGAGATCTGGGCTTCAGTGACAGATTGGATATAGTAAGTTCATAGATAAATGTTAGTCAAAGAATGGTTTCAGATGACCTGCATCAAAATCACCAAGGATTTATGTTAAACTTCCTGAGCTCCAGGCTTCCCTGGTGGTTCAGTGGTAAAGAATCCACCTGCTGTTGCAGGAGACATGAGTTCAATCCCTGCTCTAGAGTTGGGGAACCACAACTACTGAAGCTCATGTGCCTGGAGCACGTGCTCCACAAAAGAAGCCTGTGCATGGCAAAGCAGAGTAGCCCCATCTCACTACAACTAGAGAAAAGCCCATGCAGCAATGAAGAGCCATTACAACCAAAAAAAAAAAAAAAGTCCTGGGCCCCAACCACTTGCCAAATCTAACTTTTATCACAAGTACCCACATGATTCTTACACAGTGAAGTCTGATAATTCCTGATAGAGATGATGGATGAAAGGTGCACCTGGATAATTATCACCCAAGGACAGTATAGTGTAACAAGAACATATAGTTCAGAATGATAAAGAATATTACCAAAAGAAATGGAGTCCTTAGGGAAACTTGAAGGACCCTCCAGAATAATCACAAAATCAGATGAGGATGGTGTCAGGGAAACAAAGGTTATAGTTTTTCAGATTTAGATGTCCCAAGTGAAATCTTTTAGAATACACAGTACTGAAAGTTTTCTTTTTACTTAGGTTTATGCTACATGTTTCAGAGATAGGTTGTTTAAACTCTAAACTTCCAGTACCTAGCACAGAAGATGTATTCAAATTTTTTTGTTTAATGAATGCATGAAAATGTTCAAAGCTTTGTAATGACAAATTATACTATTTGCCAAAAATAGTATTCTTCCAGATGGAATCTCTTCTGAGCAAGGAGATGCATTATAAAATTTACTTTGTGAAATTTTCTATTAAATGTAAGGTAAATATTATTTTCTAATTTTAAAATTTGCTCACATGTAAAAATTTTCTAAGAAAAATGGTTATTTTATATATACATATTTGGACTTAGATTCTGATAACATTTGAACTGGCAAAAATTGTCATTGTTTCTTAACTAAAATGGAACTATCTCTAACTATTATTCAATATACCAAGAAATCATTTAATAAGATGCAAATATGACTCCTTTACAATGATTTATCTGTGCTCTTTCATTTTCTCTGTGTTATAAATCTCCACATTGGATATGATTTTAGCAGCTTTTCAGGTACACATTAGATAAGTTGGCATACATAACCCAGAGCTTTATATTTTAAAATACTCTACCAGGATTCATTTTTTAAAGAAAAAAAAAAGGCATAAAATGGCCCTACATATTATATCTCTGTCAGCATATTAATGTGCCTAGCTTTTCAGTATCCTTTATTTCAGTTTTGGTTTGGTTACTCAATGCCATGTAATTCACCACTTCCATTTAAAAATTCCTTACACCTTTCTAATGCCCACTGAAATTTTAATTGTTATTTACCTTATTTATTTAGCACAAGAACTTTTGGCACAAGACAATGAAGCAAATACAAGGTGGTTATAAAATTATTGCAATAAGCATTCTGGAAATCAGAAGAAAAAATACCTCCTGTTTTAGGAAGGAATATTCATGTAAATGAAACTTCATTCATGTAAATGAAACTATATATATATGTTTCAGTCAAAAGAAATGGCTTCTTTTGCCCCTCAGGTGGAAAGTCTGAATCTGCATTTAAGTGAAATGAATTCTAATTTAGATTTCAGCAACTGGAATAAAAAAATAGAAATCAGGCGTTGCCTGAAAAGTTGCCTTTAAGGTTATACTGAGTTATACATGCATGAAGATTTAGATCTAATCAAACACATCAGATTAATTCTCTAAATAAAATATCCAGTCCATGTCCAATTTAATCATCAAATACCTATTCCCCAGAATAAAGTAGTTTAAAAATATCCTTCTACTAGTTCATTCTATTATATTTTTAATATTTATTTTAGATTCCAAGGTACAAAGAAAAACAATGTATTGCTAAAATAGCTCTAAATGTGAGTCTCGATTTTTTACCTATTTTCATAACACTGCTCACTGAAAACATCTTCTGGAAACCTTTAAAATAATAATGAAAGCTACACATGAAGGGCTTCATATAATAAGATGCCATTTCTGTTTATACTAATAATGTGTCTACTTCAAACTCAAACCAGCTGTCAGTCAATTTAGAAATTATTCCCAGCTCATAAAATTTCTACAAGTATGGGAACTCTATGTGAGCAGGGATACCATCTGTCCTGTATATCATCTATGTCTTGCACCAATAAGATAATTCAGTATTTTGTAAGCATTCTATGGAAGTGAGTATTGTATAATCAATACTTAATCAGTTAAGTAAGAGCTTAATTGAACTTTCCAAGAATTCAAAATGTTGAAATAAACATTGATTACAGTAACTCAAAAATAGAAGTAGAAGAGACCTTGGGAAAAAAAAGTTGATTGACTATGTCTGTTTCTCAAACAAGAGTCAGAAGTGTCTATATAGAAGAGGCTATACTTTGTACAACTCCACATTCTCCTCTTCTATCACAAAACACTGAACACAAGTATTGTTCTTGTTGTTGTTCGGTAGTTAAGTCATGTCCAGCTCTTTGTGATCCCATGTACTGCAGCATGTCAGGCTTTCCTGTCCTTCACTATCTCCCAGAGTTTGCTCGGATTCATGTTCATTGAGTTGGTGATGCTATCTAACCATCTCAAAAGTTAATAATTGAATCAGAGTGGGAAACTGTATCTTCCCCTTCTGAGCTTCCATGTTTATAACAATATTACATAATTATGTTTTCACAATCTTTGAGCATCCTGTTCCCTCTTCCAGGAATGCCCTTCCTCTGCACTTCACTGGGCTATTGGGTAAATACACCATGCCATCTCTGTATCCTTTGGCAGAGACAATATTTAAATGCTGTTCTTTTTCATAGGTTGTTGCCAGGAAGGGGATGCCCACTCAGCTTCCACATTTCCCAGGCCCGTTTATATCTTTATTAAGAAGATGTGGCAAGAATACACAGAAGAACTGAACAGAAATAGTTTTAATGATCTGGATAATCACAATGGGGTTGTCACTCACCTAGAGCCAGATATCCTGGCGTGTGAAGTCAAATGAGCCTTAGGAAGCAATACTACAAACAAAGCTAGTGGAGGTGATGAAATTCCAGCTAAGCTATTTCCAATCCTAAAAGATGTTGCTGTAAAAGCGCCGCACTTAATATACCAGCAAATTTAGAAAACTCAGCAATGGCCACGGGACTGGAAAAGGTCAGTTTTCATTCCAATCCCAAAGAAGGGCAATGGCAAAGAATGTTCAAACTACCACAAAATTGTACTCATTTCACAAGTTAGCAAGGTAATGCTCAAAGTCCTTCAGGCAGGCTTCAACAGAATGTGAACGGAGAACTTCCATATGTACAAGCTGGATTTAGAAAAGGCAGAAGAATCAGAGATTAAATATCTAACATTCTCTGGATCAAAGAAAAAGCAAGGGAATTCCAGAAAATCATCTATTTCTGCTTTATTGACTGTGCCAAAGCCTTTGACTGTGTAGATCACAACAAACTGTGGAAAATTCTTAAAGAGATGGAACTACCAGGCCACCTGACCTGCCTCCTGAGAAATCTGTATGCTGGTCAAGAAGCTACAGTTAGAACCATACATGTAAAAACAGACTGGTTCCAAATTGGGAAAGGAGTACATCAAGGCTATATATTGTCACCCTGCTTATTTAACTTATAGCAGAATATATCATGAAAAATGCCGGACTGGATGAACCTCAAGCTGAAATCAAGATTGCTGGGGGAAATATCAGTAACTTCATATGTGGATAACTCCACCCTAATGGTAGAAAGTGAAGAAGAAATAAAGAGACGCTTGATGAAGGNCTTATAGCAGAATATATCATGAAAAATGCCGGACTGGATGAACCTCAAGCTGAAATCAAGATTGCTGGGGGAAATATCAGTAACTTCATATGTGGATAACTCCACCCTAATGGTAGAAAGTGAAGAAGAAATAAAGAGACGCTTGATGAAGGTGCAAAAGGAGAATGAAAAAACTGTCTTAAAACTCAGCATTCAAAAAACTAAGATCATGTCATCCAGTCCCATCACTTCATGGCAAATAATTGGGGGGAAAATGGAAACAGTGACAGACTTTATTTTCTTGGGCTCCAAAATAACTGTGGATGGTGACCCCCAAAATGGACACTTGCTCCTTGGAAGAAAATCTATGACAAAACTAGATACTGTTTTAAAAAGCAAAGACATCACTTTGCTGACAAAGGTCCTTAGAGCCAAAGCTATGTTTTTTCCAGTAGTAATGTAAGGATGTGAGAGTTGGACCATAAAGAAGGATGAGCACTGAAGAACTGATGCTTTTGAATTGTGGTCATCAAGACCAAGATAATCATGATGGTGTGATCACTCACCAAAGCCAGACATCCTGGAATGTGAAGTCAAGTGGGCCCTAGGAAGCATTACAACAAACAAAGCTACTGGAGGTGATGGAATTCCAGTTGAGTTATTTCAAATCCTGAAAGATGATGCTGTGAAAGTGCTGCACTC
>SJYV01038659.1:61158-72847 GCA_006410875.1 Neotragus pygmaeus | reverse complement strand
CGGACCTCGGTGCAGGGCGACCCTGGCACACAGCACCGACCTTGGGAGATGGCGACCGTGGCACACAGATGAGACATCGGCTCAGGGCAACTGCGAAACACAGCCCAGACCTCGGTGCAAGGCTACGACGGCACACAGCCCGAACCTCGGCGCAAGGCTAACATGGCACACAGCACGAACCTCAACGCAGTGCAACCGTGGCACATAGCCCAGTCCTCAATGAAGGGCGACTGCAGCACACAGCCCGGTCCTCGGCACAAGGCTACCGTGGCACACAGACCGGACCTCGGCACTGGGTGACCATGGCACACAGCTCGAACCTCAGTGAAGGGAGACCGCGGCACACATCCCGGAAATCTATGCAGGGTGACTGGGGACCAGAACTCAGAACTCATTGCTATCCAACTGCGGAACACAGCCCGGAACTCGGCGAAGGGCAACCATGGCAAACAGGATGTAACTCGTCTCCAGCCGACAGCAGAACACATCCCAGACTTTGGCACATGGCTACCGTGGCACACAGGCCGGACCTCGGCGCAGGGTGACCGCGGCACACAGCATGAACCTTGGCGTAGGGCAGTTGTGGCACACAGCCTGAACCTCAGTGAAGGGCGACCGTGGCACACAGCCCAAAAATCTATGCATGGTGACCATGGCACAGAGCTTGGAACTCGTCGCTAGCCAACCACGGAACACAGCCCGGACCTCGGCACTGGGCGACCACGGCACACAGGCCGGATATCTGTGAGGGGCAACCGCGGCACACAGCCCAGACCTTGGCGCAGGGTGACCACGGCACGCAGCCCGAATGTCAGTGAAGGGCGACTGTGGCACACAGCCCGGAACACGTCACCAGCCAACCGTGGAACATGGTCCAGACATTGGCGCAGGGTGACCGCGGCACACAACTTGGACATCGGCACAGGGCTACCGCGCCACACAGCCCGAACCTCAGTGAAGGGCGACCAGAGCACACAGCCCAAAATCTGTGCAGGACGACAGTGGCACAGAGTCTGGAGCTCATCGCTAGTCAACTGCAAAACACATCCAGGACCTCGTTGCACGGCGACCACGGAAAACAGGCCGGACCACGTCGCAGTGCCACCACGGCACACAGGCCAGACCTCGGCGAAGGACGACCAAGGCACACAGGCCGAAACTCAGTGAAGGGCGACTGTGTCACACAGCCCAGAACTCGTCGCTAGCCGACCGCAGAACACAGCCCGGACCACGGAGCAGGGTCACTGTGGCACTCAGGCTGGACNACCTCGGCGAAGGACGACCAAGGCACACAGGCCGAAACTCAGTGAAGGGCGACTGTGTCACACAGCCCAGAACTCGTCGCTAGCCGACCGCAGAACACAGCCCGGACCACGGAGCAGGGTCACTGTGGCACTCAGGCTGGACTTCGGCACAGGGTGACTGTGGCACAGAGGCCAGACCTCGGAGCAGGGTGACCGCAGCACACAGGAAGGACATCAGCACAGGGCCACCGTGGTACACAGGCCGGACCTCGGTCCAGGGCGACTGCGGAACACAGGCCGGACATCGGCTCAGGGCGACCGAGGCATACAGCTCGTACCTTAGTGCAGGGGGTAGTGGCACACAGCCCGGACTTCTTGAGAAGGCTACCGGGGCACACAGCCCAGATCTTTGCAAAGAGCAACCACGGCACAGAACCGGGAACAGGTCGCATGCCGAGGGTGGAACACAGGCCGGGCCTCAGCACAGGGCGATCATGGGAAACAGCCCGGACCTGGGGAGATGGCGACCTCGGCACACAGCCCGGACCTCTGAACAGGGTGACCACGGCACACAGCTCGGACATCTGCAGAAGGCTATCTCGCCACACAGCCCGGACCTCGGAACAGGACAACTGTGGCACACAGCCCAAATATTGGCACAGAGAGAACGCGACACAGAGCCTGGAATTCGTCACAAGCCGAGGATTGAAAACAGCCTGGACTCGGTGCAGGGCGACCTCAGCACACAGCCCAAACCACAGTGAAGAGCGACTGAGGCACACAGCATGGACCTCGGCGCAGGGCGACCCTGGCACACAGCACCGACCTCGGGACATGGCGACTATGGCACACAGAGTGGATATTGGCGCAGGGCAACGGTGGCACACAGCCCGGACCTCAGCACAAGGCTACTGCAGCACACAGCTCAGAACTCGTTTCAAGGCTACTGTGGCACACAGACCGGACCTCAGTGAAGGGCGACCACAAAACACAGCCCAAAAATCTGTGCAGGGCCACCGTGGCACAGAGCTTGGAACTCGTCTTTAGCCAACCACGGAACACAGCCCGGATCTCCGCACAGGGTGACCGCGGAACACAGGCCGGAACTCTGTGCGGGGTGAACGCGGCACACAGCCCGGAAATCTGTGCAGGGCGACCGGGGTACAGAGCTTGGAACTTGACGCTAGCCGACCATGGAACACAGCTCAGACCTCAGCACAGGGCAACCATGGCAAACAGGACGGAACTCGTCTCCAGCCGACGGCGGAACACAGTCCGGACCTCGGCACAGGACGACTGCAGCACACAGGCCGGACCTCAGCACAGGGTGACCGCGGCAAACAGCATAGTCCTCGGCTCAGCGCGACCGCGGCACACCNCCTTCACTGAGTTTCGGGCTGTGTGCCTCGGTTGCCCTTCGCTGAGGTCTGGGCTGTGTGCCGTGGTAGGCCTGCGACCAGGTCCAGCCTGTTTTCCGTGGTCGCCCTGCGTCGAGGTCCTGGCTGTGTTTCACAGTCGACTAGTGACAAGATCCAGGCTCTGTGCCACTGTCACCCTGCACAGATTTCTGGGCTGTGTGCTGCAGTCGCCAATCACTGAGGTTCGGGCTGTGTGTCATGGTAGCCCTGCACCAAGGTCCGGGCGGTGTTCCTCAGTCCGCTGGCGACGAGTTTCGGGCTGTGTGCCACAGTCGCCTTTCACTGAATTTTGGACTGTGTGCGGCGCAGAGGTCCGACCTGTGTGCCATGGTCGCCCAGTGCGGAGGTCCAGGCTGTGTTCCGCGGTTGGCTAGAGACGAGTTCCAGGCTCTGTGCCACAGTGGCCCTGCACAGATTTTTAGCTGTGTGCCGCGGTCACCCTTCACTGAGGTTTGGGTGGTGTGCCGCGGTCGCGCTGAGCCGAGGACTATGCTGTTTGCCGCGGTCACCCTGTGCTGAGGTCCGGCCTGTGTGCTGCAGTCGTCCTGTGCCGAGGTCCGGACTGTGTTCCGCCGTCGGCTGGAGACGAGTTCCGTCCTGTTTGCCATGGTTGCCCTGTGCTGAGGTCTGAGCTGTGTTCCATGGTCGGCTAGCGTCAAGTTCCAAGCTCTGTACCCCGGTCGCCCTGCACAGATTTCCGGGCTGTGTGCCGCGTTCACCCCGCACAGAGTTCCGGCCTGTGTTCCGCGGTCACCCTGTGCGGAGATCCGGGCTGTGTTCCGTGGTTGGCTAAAGACGAGTTCCAAGCTCTGTGCCACGGTGGCCCTGCACAGATTTTTGGGCTGTGTTTTGTGGTCGCCCTTCACTGAGGTCCGGTCTGTGTGCCACAGTAGCCTTGAAACGAGTTCTGAGCTGTGTGCTGCAGTAGCCTTGTGCTGAGGTCCGGGCTGTGTGCCACCGTTGCCCTGCGCCAATATCCACTCTGTGTGCCATAGTCGCCATGTCCCGAGGTCGGTGCTGTGTGCCAGGGTCGCCCTGCGCCGAGGTCCATGCTGTGTGCCTCAGTCGCTCTTCACTGTGGTTTGGGCTGTGTGCTGAGGTCGCCCTGCACCGAGTCCAGGCTGTTTTCAATCCTCGGCTTGTGACGAATTCCAGGCTCTGTGTCGCGTTCTCTCTGTGCCAATATTTGGGCTGTGTGCCACAGTTGTCCTGTTCCGAGGTCCGGGCTGTGTGGCGAGATAGCCTTCTGCAGATGTCCGAGCTGTGTGCCGTGGTCACCCTGTTCAGAGGTCCGGGCTGTGTGCCGAGGTCGCCATCTCCCCAGGTCCGGGCTGTTTCCCATGATCGCCCTGTGCTGAGGCCCGGCCTGTGTTCCACCCTCGGCATGCGACCTGTTCCCGGTTCTGTGCCGTGGTTGCTCTTTGCAAAGATCTGGGCTGTGTGCCCCGGTAGCCTTCTCAAGAAGTCCGGGCTGTGTGCCACTACCCCCTGCACTAAGGTACGAGCTGTATGCCTCGGTCGCCCTGAGCCGATGTCCGGCCTGTGTTCCGCAGTCGCCCTGGACCGAGGTCTGGCCTGTGTACCACGGTGGCCCTGTGCTGATGTCCTTCCTGTGTGCTGCGGTCACCCTGCTCCGAGGTCTGGCCTCTGTGCCACAGTCACCCTGTGCCGAAGTCCAGCCTGAGTGCCACAGTGACCCTGCTCCGTGGTCCGGGCTGTGTTCTGCGGTCGGCTAGCGACGAGTTCTGGGCTGTGTGACACAGTCGCCCTTCACTGAGTTTCGGCCTGTGTGCCTTGGTCGTCCTTCGCCGAGGTCTGGCCTGTGTGCCGTGGTGGCACTGCGACGTGGTCCGGCCTGTTTTCCGTGGTCGCCGTGCAACGAGGTCCTGGATGTGTTTTGCAGTTGACTAGCGATGAGCTCCAGACTCTGTGCCACTGTCGTCCTGCACAGATTTTGGGCTGTGTGCTCTGGTCGCCCTTCACTGAGGTTCGGGCTGTGTGGCGCGGTAGCCCTGTGCCGATGTCCAAGTTGTGTGCCGCGGTCACCCTGCGCCAATGTCTGGACCATGTTCCACGGTTGGCTGGTGACGTGTTCCGGGCTGTGTGCCACAGTCGCCCTTCACTGACATTCGGGCTGCGTGCCGTGGTCACCCTGCGCCAAGGTCTGGGCTGTGTGCCGCGGTTGCCCCTCACAGATATCCGGCCTGTGTGCCGTGGTCGCCCAGTGCCGAGGTCCGGGCTGTGTTCCGTGGTTGGCTAGCGACGAGTTCCAAGCTCTGTGCCATGGTCACCATGCATAGATTTTTGGGCTGTGTGCCACGGTCGCCCTTCACTGAGGTTCAGGCTGTGTGCCACAACTGCCCTACGCCGAGGTTCATGCTGTGTGCCGCGGTCACCCTGCGCCGAGGTCCGGCCTGTGTGCCACGGTAGCCATGTGCCAAAGTCTGGGATGTGTTCTGCTGTCGGCTGGAGACGAGTTACATCCTGTTTGCCATGGTTGCCCTTCGCCGAGTTCCGGGCTGTGTTCCGCAGTTGGATAGCAATGAGTTCTGAGTTCTGGTCCCCAGTCACCCTGCATAGATTTCCGGGATGTGTGCCGCGGTCTCCCTTCACTGAGGTTCGAGCTGTGTGCCATGGTCACCCAGTGCCGAGGTCCGGTCTGTGTGCCACGGTAGCCTTGTGCCGAGGACCGGGCTGTGTGCTGCAGTCGCCCTTCATTGAGGACTGGGCTATGTGCCACGGTTGCACTGCGTTGAGGTTCGTGCTGTGTGCCATGTTAGCCTTGCGCCGAGGTTCGGGCTGTGTGCCGTCGTAGCCTTGCACCGAGGTCTGGGCTGTGTTTCGCAGTTGCCCTGAGCCGATGTCTCATCTGTGTGCCACGGTCGCCATCTCCCAAGGTCGGTGCTGTGTGCCAGGGTCGCCCTGCACCGAGGTCCGTGCTGTGTGCCTCGGTCGCTCTTCACTGTGTTTCAGGCTGTGTGCCATGGTCGCCCTGCGCCAAGGTCCAGGCTGCATTCCGCCCTCGGCTTGCAACAAGTTCCGGGCTCTGTGCCGCGTTCCCTCTGTGCCGAGGTCCAGGCTGTGTGCCATGGTCGTGCTTTTCCAAGGTCTGTGCTGTGTGCCGAGGTAGTCTTCTGCAGAGGTCCTGGCTGTGTGCCGTGGTCGCCCTGTTCCAAGGTACGGGCTGTGTGCCATGGTCGCCATCTCCCCAGATCCAGGCTGTGTGCCGTGGTCACTCTGTGCTGAGGTCTGGCCTGTGTTCTGCCCTCGGCTTGCAACCTGTTCCCGGCTCTTTGCTGCGGTTCCTCTTTGCCAAGTTCCGGACTGTGTGTCGCGGTAGCCTTTCTAGAAGTCCGGGCTGTGTACCGCGTTCCCCCTATGCTGAGGTCCGGGCTGTGTGCAGCGGTCGTCCTGAGCCGAAGTCTGGCCTGTGTTCCGCAGGCGCCCTGCGCCGAGGTCCAGCCTGTGTGCTGCAGTCACCCTGCACCGAGATCAGGCCTGCATTCTGCCCTCGGCTTGTGACCTATTCCCGGCTCCTTGCCACGGTTTCTCTTTGCCAAGGTCCAGGCTGTGTGCAACTGTAGCCTGCTCCAGAGGTCCAGGCTGGGTTCCTAGGTCACCCTGAGCTGATGTCCGGCCTGTGTGCCAGTCGCCCTTTGCCGCGGTCCAGCCTAAGTTCCCCTGTCGCCCTGTGCAGAGGTCCGGGCTGAGTGCCACGGTCACCCTGCTCCGAGGTCCAGACTGTGTTACGCGGTCGGCTAGGGACGAGTTCCAGGTTGTGTGACACGGTCGCCCTTCACTGAGTTTCGGGCTGTGTGCCGCAGTACCTTGTGCTGAGGTCTGGGCTGTGTGCTACGGTCACCCTTCACTGAGGATTGGGTTGTGTTACACGGTTACACTGTGCCGAGGTTCAGGCTGTGTGCTGTGTTAGCCTTGCACCGATGTCCGGGCTGTGTTCCGCGGTCGCCATGCACCAAGTTCCGGGCTGTGTGCCGTGTTCGCCTTTGGTCGAAGTCCGTGCTGTGTGCCAGGGCTGCCCTGCATCGAGGTCAGGGATGTGTGCTGCCGTCTCCCTTCACTGAGTTTCGAGCTGTGTGCCATGGTTACCCTTCACTGAAGTTCAGGCTGTTTTCAGCAGTCGCCCTGCTCTATGTCCTTGATGTGTGCTGTGGTCCCTCTGTGTCTCGGTCCGGCCTGTGTTCCGTGGTCGCCCTGTGCCAAAATCGGGCTGTGTTCCTCAGTCGGCTAGAAAAGAGTTACTGGCTGTGTGCCGCAGTAACCCTTCACTGTGTTTCGGGCAGTGTGCCATGGTCGCCCTTTGCCAAGGGCCGGGCTGTGTTCCATGGTCGCCGTGCAATGATGTCCGACCTGATTGACGTGGTCGGCCTGCGCTGAGGTCTGGGCTGTGTTCTGTAGTTGGCTATTGACGAGTTACGGGCTCTGGGCCGTGGGCTCCCTGTAGAGATTTCTGGGCTGTGTTCTGCTGTCGCCCTGCACCGAGGTCTGGGCTGTGTTCCGCGGACGGCTGGCGACGAGTTCTGGGCTGTGTTCTGAGGTCGCCCTTCACTGAGGTTCGGGCTGTGTTCCGCCGTCGCCCTGCGCCGAGGTCCGGCCTGTTTTCTGTGGTCGCTCTGTGAAGAGGTACGTGCTGTGTTCCGCGGTTGGCTAGCGACGAGTTCTGAGCTCTGTGCCACGGTCGCCTTGCACAGATTTCTGGGATGTGTGCCATGGTCAGCCTTCACTGAGTTTCGGGCTGTGTGCCGTGGTCCCCTGTGCCAAGGTCCGGTCTGTGTGCCATGGTAGCCTTGAACCGAGTTCCGGGCTGGGTGCCGCGGTCGCCCTGTGCCAATGTCCAGGCTGTGTTCCGCCATCGACTGGAGACGAGTAAGGTCCTGTTTGCCATTGTCACCCTGAGCCGAGGTCCGGGATGTGTTCTGTGGTCGGCTAGTGACAAGTTCCGAGCTCTGTACCCCAGTTGCCCTGCACAGATTTCCAGGCTGTGTGCCGCACTCACCCCACACAGAGGTCTGGCCTGTGTGCCACGGTCAGCCAGTGCGGAGGTCCGGGCTGTGTTCCGTGGTTGGCTAGTGACGATTTCCAAGCTCTGTGCCATGGTGGCCCTGCATAGATTTTTGGGCTGTGTGCCGCAGTCTCCCTTCACTGAGTTTCGGGCTGTGTGCTGCGGGCGCCCTGTGCCGAGGTCCGGTCTGTGTGCCATGGTAGTCTTGAACCGAGTTCCGGCCTGTGTGCCACGGGCGCCCTGCGCCGAAGTCCGGTCTGTGTGCCACGGTCGCCATGTCGTAAGGTCGGTGCTGTGTTCCAGGGTCCCACTGTGCCGAGGTCCGTGCTGTGTGCCTTGGTCGCCCTTCACTGTGGTTCGGTCTGTGTGCTTCGTTCACCCTGCACCGAGTCAAGGCTGTGTTCCGCCCTCGGCTTGTGACGAGTTCCGGGCTCTGTGCCACGTTCCCTCTGTACCAATGTCTGGGCTGTGTGCCACAGTCACCCTGTTCCAAGGTCTGGGCTGTGTGCCGAGGTATCCTTCTGCAGATGTCCTGGCTGTGTGCTGCGGTCATCCTGTTCCGAGGTCTGGGCTGTGTGCCGAGGTCTCCATCTCCCCAGGTCCAGGGCTGGGTGCCGTGGTCACCCTGTGCAGAGGTCCGGCCTGTGTTCCGCCCTCGGCTTGTGACCTGTTCCCGGCTCTGTGCCTCGGTTTTTCTCTGCCAAGGTCCAGGCTGTGTGCTGCAGTAGCCTTCTCAAGAAGTCCAGGCTGTGTGCCATGGTCCCCTGCACTGAGGTCTGGGCTGTATGCCGCGNCTGTTCCCGGCTCTGTGCCTCGGTTTTTCTCTGCCAAGGTCCAGGCTGTGTGCTGCAGTAGCCTTCTCAAGAAGTCCAGGCTGTGTGCCATGGTCCCCTGCACTGAGGTCTGGGCTGTATGCCGCGGTCGCCCTGAGCCGATGTCCGGCTTGTGTTCCACAGTCGCCCTGGGCCGAGGTCCAGCCTGTGTCCACGGTGAGCCTGTGCCGAGGTCCGGCCTGTGTGCCGCGGTAGCCCTGAGCTGATGTTGGAGTTGTGTGCCGCGGTTGCCCTGCACCAATGTCCGGGCCTTGTTCCACAGTCGACTGGCGACAAGTTCCGTGCTGTGTGCCACAGTCGCCCTTCACTGACTTTCAGGCTGTGTGCTGTGGTCGCCATGCACGGAGGTCTGGGCTGTGTGCCGTGGTCGTCCCGCACAAAGGTCCGGCCTGTGTGCCACGGTCGCCCTGTGCCAAGGTCCGGGCATAGATTTTTGGGCTGTTTGCCACGGTGGCCCTTCACTGAGTTTCGGATTGTGTACTGTGGTCTCCCTATGCTGCGGTCCATACTGTGTGTCGCAGTCACCCTGTGCCGAAGTCCGGATGTGTTCCGCCGTCAGCTGGAGACGAGTTTCATCCTGTTTGCCATGGTCCCCTACGCTGAGGTCCCGGCTGTGTTCCGCGGTCGGCTAGCGATGAGTTCTGAGCTCTGTACCTCAGTCGATCTGCATAGATTTCTGGGCTGTGTGCTGCGGTCTCCCTTCACTGAGGTTCGGGCTGTGTTCCATGGTCGCCCTGTGCCAAAGTCCGGTCTGTGTGCCACGTTAGCCTTGTGCCGAGGACCGGGCTGTGTGCTGTTGTTGCCCTTCATTGAGGACTGGGCAATATGCCGCGGTCGCACAGCGCCGAGGTTCGGGTTGTGTGTCGCATTTGCCCTGCGCCGATGTCCAGTTTGTGTGCCACGGTCGCCATCTCCCGAGGTTGGTGCTGTGTGCCAGGGTCGTCCTGCACCCAGGTCCATGCTTTGTGCCTCGGTTGCTCTTCACTGTGGTTCGGGCTGTGTGCTGCGGTCGCCCTGCACCGAGGTCCAGGCTGCGTTCCGCCCTCGGCTTGCAACGAGTTCCAAGCTCTGTGGCATGTTCCCTCTGTGCCGTGGTCAGGGCTGTGTGCCACGGTCACCCTGTTCCAAGGTCCAGGCTGTGTGCCGAGGTAGTCTTCTGCAGAGGTCCGGGCTGTGTGCCGCAGTTGCCCTGTTCCGAGGTCCGGGCTGTGTGCCACAGTCGCCATCTCCCCAGGTCCAGGCTGTTTGCCGCAGTCGCCCTGTGCCGAGGTCAGGCCTGTGTTCGGCCCTCCACTTGCGACCTGTTCCCGGCTCTGTACCACGGTTCCTCTTTGCCAAGGTTCGGGCTGTGTGTGGCGGTAGGCTTTTCAAGATGTCCGAGTTGTGTGCTGCGGTTCCTCTGCGCTGAGGTCCGGGCTGTGTGCAGCAGTCATCCTGAGCCAATATCCGGCCTGTGTTCCACAATCGCCCTACGCCGAGGTCCAGCCTGTGTGCGACAGTCACCCTGGGCCGAGGTCCATCTTCTGTGCCGTGGTCGCCCTGAGCCGAGTTCCGGCCTGTTTTCTGCCCTCCGCTTGCAACCTGTTCCCGGCTCCTTGCCGCGGTTTCTCTTTGCCAAGGTCCGGGCTGTGTGCCACCATAGCCTCCTCCAGAGGTCCGGGCTGTGTGCCGCAGTCCTCCTGCACTGAAGTCCAGGCTGTGTTCCTCGGTCATCCTGAGCCAATGTCCAGCCTGTGTGCCACAGTCGCCCTGCCCCGAGGTCCGGCCTATGTGCCACTGTCGCCCTGTGCTGAGGTCCGGCNCCTCCTCCAGAGGTCCGGGCTGTGTGCCGCAGTCCTCCTGCACTGAAGTCCAGGCTGTGTTCCTCGGTCATCCTGAGCCAATGTCCAGCCTGTGTGCCACAGTCGCCCTGCCCCGAGGTCCGGCCTATGTGCCACTGTCGCCCTGTGCTGAGGTCCGGCCTGAGTGCCACGGTCACACTGCTCCATGGTTCAGACAGTGTTACGCGGTCGGCTAGCGACGAGTTCCATGTTGTGTGACACGGTTGCCCTTCACTGATTTTTGGGCTGTGTGCCACAGTAGCCTTCTACAGAGTTCCGTGCTGTGTGCCGTGTTCACCCTTCACCGAGTTCTGGGCTGTGTTCTACGGTCACCTGGCAACGAGTTCCGAGCTCTGTACCCCAGCCGCCCTGCACAGATTTCCTGACTGTGTGCCGCAGTCACCCTTCACTGAGGTTCAGGCTTTGTGGCGCATTCGCCCTGTGCCGAGGTCAGGTATGTGTGCCACGGTAGCATTGTGCCGAGGTCCGGGCTGTATGCAGCGGTCACCCTTCACTGAGGATCGCGCTGTGTTACACGGTCGCACTGCACCGAGTTTCGGGCTGTGTGCCGTGTTAGCCTTGTGCCGAAGTCCGGGCTGTGTGCCGCGGTAGCCTTGCACTGAGGTCCGGGCTGTGTGTGGCAGTTGTTCTGCACTGATGTCCAGTCTGTGTGGTTACCATCTCCCGAGGTCGGTGCTGTGTGCCAGGGTGGCCTTGTGCTGAGGTCCAGGCTGTGTTCTGCCCTCAGCTTGCAATGAGTTCTGGGCTCTGTGCCGCGTTTCCTCTGTGACGAGGTCCGGGCTGTGTGCCAGTCGCCCTGTTCTGAGGTCTGGGCTGTGTTCCGAGGTAGCCTTCTGTAGAGGCCCGATCTGTGTGCTGTGGTCCCCCTGTGTTGAGTTCCGGGCTGTGAGCCATGGTCGCCCTGAGCCGATGTCCGGCCTGTGTTCCACAGACGCCCTGCACCGAGGTACGGCCTGTGTGTCACTGTCGCCTGTGCTGAGGTCCGGCCTGAGTGTCACGGTCACCCTGCTCCGAGGTCCGGACTGTGTTCTGCGGTCGGCTAGCAACGAGTTCCAGGCTGTGTGACGTGGTCGCCCTTCACTGAGGTTCGGGCTGTATGCCACGGCCGCCCTGTGCCATGTTTCAGGCTATGTGCCACGGTTGCCTTCGCTCAAGGTCCGTACTGTTTGCCAGGGTTGCCCTGCATTGAGGTCCGAGATGTGTGCTGTGATTGCCCTTCACTGAGGTTCAGGCTGTGTGCAGCGGTCCCCCTGCTCGATGTCCTAGATGTGTGCCGCGATCGCCATGTGCCTTGGTTCAGCCTGTGTTCCGCTGTCACCCTGTGCTGATATCC
>SJYV01038659.1:21166-37294 GCA_006410875.1 Neotragus pygmaeus | reverse complement strand
CTGTGCTGTCGTAGCCTTGCACCGAGGTCCGGGCTGTGTGCCGCAGTTGCCCTAAGCCGATGTCTGGTCTGTGTGCCACGGTCGCCATCTCCCGTGGTTGGTGCTGTGCGCTAGGGTCACCCTGCACCAAGGTCCGTGCTGTGTGCCTCGGTTGCTATTCACTGTTGTTCAGGATGTGTGCTGCAGTCACGCTGTGCTGAGGTCCAGGCTGCGTTCCTCCCTCAGCTTGCAATGAATTCTGGGCTCTGTGCTGCGTTCCCTCTGTTTCGAGGTCCAGGCTATGTGCCACAGTCACCCTGCGCTGAAGTCTGGGCTGCGTGCCATGGTCGCCCTGTGCCGAGGTCCGGCCTGTGTTCTGCCCTCGGCTTGCGACCTGTTTCCGGCTCTGTGCCACGGTTCCTCTTTGCCAAAGTCTGGGCTGTTTCGCGGTAACGTTTTCCAGAGGTCTGGGCTGTGTACCGCGGTCCCCTTGTGCTGAGGATCGGGCTGTGTTCCGTGGTCGCCCTGAGCCGAGTTCCGGCCTGTTTTCCTCGGTCGCCATGAGCCGCTTTCTGGCCTGTGTGCCACAGTCGCCCTGGGCCAAGGTCCGGCCTAAGTTCTGCTGTCACCTTGTGCAGAGGTCCGGCCTTAGTGCCACGGTCACCCTGCTCCGAGGTCCGGACTGTTTCGTGGTCAGCTAGCAACGAGTTCCAGGCTGTGTTATGTGTTCGCCCTTCGCTGAGTTCTGGGCTGTGTGCCACAGTCACCCTGCGCCGACGTCCGAGCTGTGTTCTGCGGACGGCTAGTGGCAAGTTCCATGGTGTGTGCCTCGGTCACCCTTCACTGAGGTTCGGGCTGTGTGCTGCGGTCGCCCTGCATCAAGTTCCGGGCTGTGTTCTGTGGTTGGCTAGCGACGAGTTACTGGCTGTGTGCCGTGGTCGCCCTTCACTGTTTTAGGCAGTGTGCCACGGTTGCCCTTCTCCAAGGTGCGGGCTGTTTGCCGCAGTCACCCTGCCCCGATATCCCAGCTGTGTGCCATGGTCCCCTGCACTGAAGTCCACACTGTGTGCCACATTCTCCCTGCGCCAAGGTCCGGCCTGTGTGCCTCGGTAGCTTGAACCGAGTTCCGGGTTGTGTGCTGCGGTAGCCTTGTGCCGAGGTCCGGGCTGTGTGCTGCAGTCGCCCTTCACTGAGGATCGAGCTGTGTGCCATGGTCGCACTGCGCTGAGGTTCGGGCTGTGTGCCATATTAGCCTGGCACCGAGGTCTGGGCTGTGTGCCGTGGTCACCATCTCCCCAGGTCCAGGATGTGTGCTGCGGTCGTTCTGTGCCGAGGTCTGAGATGTGTTCCACCGTCGGCTGGAGACGAGTTCCATCCTGTTTGCCATGGTCTCCCTACGCCGAGATCTGGGCTGTATTCCGCAGTCGGCTAGCAATGAGTTCTGAGCTCTATAGCCCAGGCACCCTGCACAGATTTCTGGGCTGTGTGCCGCATTTTCCCTTCACTGAGGGAAGTTCCCTTCACTGTGCTCAGGTCCGGTCTGTGTGCCACGATAGCCTTGAAACGAGTTCCTGGCTGTGTACCGCAGTAGCCTTGTGCCGA
Organism: Neotragus pygmaeus; assembly: GCA_006410875.1. Lineage (NCBI taxonomy): Eukaryota > Metazoa > Chordata > Mammalia > Artiodactyla > Bovidae > Neotragus > Neotragus pygmaeus. The sequence goes on along the minus strand of SJYV01038659.1, from coordinate 35,713 downwards.
GGTTGGGCTGAGTGCCGCAGTTGCCCTGCGCTGATGTCCGGTCTGTGTGCCATGGTCGCAATGTCCTGAGGTTGGTGCTGTGTGCCAGGGTCACCCTGCGCTGAGATCCGTGCTGTGTACCTCGGTCGCTCTTCACTGTGATTCGGGCTCTGTGCCACGGTACTCCTGCACCGAGTCCAGGCTGTGTTCCGCCCTCGGCTTGCGACATGTTCCGGGCTCTTTGCCGCGTTCCCTCTGTGCTGAGGTCCATGCTGTGTCCCACAGTCGCCCNCGCTCTTCACTGTGATTCGGGCTCTGTGCCACGGTACTCCTGCACCGAGTCCAGGCTGTGTTCCGCCCTCGGCTTGCGACATGTTCCGGGCTCTTTGCCGCGTTCCCTCTGTGCTGAGGTCCATGCTGTGTCCCACAGTCGCCCTGTTCCGAGGTCTGGGCTGTGTGCCGAGGTCACCATCTCCCCAGGTCCGGGCTGTGTGCCGCGGTCGCCATGTGCTGAGGTCCGGCCTGTGTTCCACCCTCATCTTGCGACCTGTTCCCATCTCTATGCCGTGGTTTCTCTTTGCCAAGGTTCGGGCTGTGTGCCGCTGTAGCCTTCTCAAGAAGTCCGGGCTGTGTGCCATGGTCACCTGCGCTGAGGTCTGGGCTGTATGCCGCGGTCGTCCTGTGCCGAGGACCGGCCTGTGTGCCATGGCCATGCTGCGCCGAGGTCCGGCCTCTGTGCCATGGTTCACACTGCGCTGAGTTCTGGCCTAAGTGCCGCTGTCACCCTGCGCTGAGATCCGGCCTGAGTGACACGGTCACCCTGCTCCATGGTCCAGGCTGTGTTCTGCGGTCAGCTAGCGACGAGTTCCAGGCTGTCTGATGCGGTCGCCCTTCACTGAGTTTCGGGCTGTGTTCCTCGGTCACCCTTCACTGAGGTCTGCCTGTGTGCCGTGGTCACCCTGTGAAGAGGTCCGACCTGTTTTCCGTGGTCGTCCTGCGCCGAGGTCCTGGCTGTGTTTCGCCGTCAACTAGCGACGAGTTCTAGGCTCTGTGCCACTGTCGGCCTGCACAGATTTCTGTACTGTGTCCTGTTGTCACCCTTCACTGAGGTTCGGGCTGTGTGCCACGGTAGCCCTGTGCTGATGTCCGAGTTGTGTGCCACGGTTGCCCTGCGCCAGTGTCCGGGCCATGTTCCGCGGTTGCCTGGCGATGAGTTCTGAGCTGTGTGCCACAGTCGCCCTTCACTGATGTTCGGGGTGCGTGCTGCGTCACCCTGCGTTGAGTTCTGGGCTGTGTGCTGGGATCACCCAGTGCTGAGGTCCGGGCTGTGTTCCGCAGTTGGCTAGCAACGAGTTCCAAGCTCTGTGCCATGATTACCCTGCATAAATTTTTGGGCTGTTTGCCGCGGTGGTCCTTCACTGAATTTCGGGCTGTGTTCCGTGGTCGCCTTACACCGAGGTCCATGCTGTGTGCCGCGGTCACCCTGCACTGAGGTCCAGCCTGTGTGCCATGCTCACCCTGTGCTGAGGTCTGGGATGTGTTCCACCATTGGTTGGAGACGAGTTCCGTCCTCTTTGCCATGGTCGCCCTACACCAATGTCCGGGCTGTGTTCCGCATTCGGCTAGCCATGAGTTCCGAGCTCTGTACTCGAGTCACCGTGCACACATTTCCAGGCTCTGTGCTGCAGTCTCCCTTCACTGAGGTTAGGGCTGTGTGCTGCTGTCACCATGCACTGAGGTCCCAGCTGCGTTCCGCCCTCAGCTTGCAACGAGTTCCAGGCTCTGTGCCGAGGTCCAGGCTGTGTGCCACAGTCTCCCTGCACCGAAGTCCGGAGTGTGTGCCGTGGTCGCCCTGAGCTGAAGTCTGACCTATGTGCCGCGGTCACACTGCGACGAGATCCTGGATGTGTGCTGCAGTGAACATCTGCGGACATCCGTGCTGTGTTCCACGGACGCCTTGCCTTAAGGCCCAGGATGTGTGCCGCTGTTGCCTTTCACTGAGATTCGGCATGTGTGCTGCGGTCACCCTGCAACGAAGTCCAGCCTGTGTGCCGCGGTGGCCCTGCGCTGAAGTACAGGATGTATTTCGTGGTTGGCTAGTGACGAGTTCCATGCTGTGTGCCGTGGTCGCCCTTCACTGAGGTTTGGGCTGTGTGCTGCAGTCGCCCTGCGCCAAGTTCTGGGCTGTGTGCTGTTGTCACCTTCGGTCAAGGTCCTTGCTGTGTGCAAGGGTTGCCCTGCATCAAGGTCAGGGATGTGTGCTGCTGTCGCCCTTCAATGTGTTTCGGGCTGTGTGCTGCGGTCACCCTTCACTGAGGTTCAGGCTGTTTTCAATGGTCGCCCTGCTCGATGTCCTTGATGTGTGCCACGGTAGCCCTGTGCCTCAGTCTGGCCTGTGTTTTGCGGTCGCCCTGTGCCAAAATCCGGGCTGTGTTCCGCAGGTGGCTAGAAACGAGTTACTGGATGTGCGCCATGGTCGCTCTTCACTGTGTTTCGGACAGTGTGCCATGGTCGCCCTTCACCAAGGTCCGGGCTGTGTGCTCTGGTCGCCCTGTGCCGAGGTCCGGGCTGTGTTCCATGGTGGGCTGNGGTCGTGGGGACCAGGAGGCCCTGGCCTAAGAGACGGTCTATGATTGGCTTAAGACCGCGTAGGTGAGTCTGAGAGATGGGGAATTGAGGGCGGCTTGGGAAGCAGGAAGGATCACATAGTTTTGTTCCATGGTGGGCTGGTGACGAGTTATGGGCTCTGTGCCACGGGCTCCCTGTACAGATTTCTGGGCTGTGTTCTGTGGTCGCCCTGCACCGAGGTCCGGGCAGTGTTCCGCGGTCAGCTGGTGATGAGTTCTGGGCTGTGTTCTGCAGTCGCACTTCACTGAGATTCTGGCTGTGTGCTGCGGTCGCCCTGTCCCGAGGTCAGGACTGTGTGCTGCGGTCGCCCTGTGCCGAGGTCCGTGCTGTGTTCCGCGTTTGGCTAGCGACGAGTTCTGAGCTCTGTGCCACGGTCACCCTGCACAGATTTCTGTGCTGTGTGCCGCGGTCAGCCTCCACTGAGGTTCGGGCTGTGTGCCGTGGACAACCTGTGCGGAGGTTCGGGCTGTGTGCTACGGTAGCCTTGCTCCAAGGTCCGGGCTGTGTTTCGCAGTCACCTAGCACTGGTGTCCGGGCTGTGTTCTGCGGTGGCCATCACTTGAAGTCTGTAATGTGTGCCAGGGTCGTCCTGTGCCAAGGGTCATGGTTTGTCCTCGGTCAATCTTCACTGACGTTCGGGGTGTGTGCCGCGGTCACACTGAGCCAAGGTCTGGGCTCTTGCCTGGGTCGGCCTGAGCCAAAATCCAGCCTGTGTTCCGCGGTCACCCTGCCCCGAGGTCCGGCCTGTGTGCCACGGTCGCACTGTGCCGAGGTCCGGCCTGTGTGCCACCTTCACCCTGTGCCAAGGTCCAGGCTGTGTTCCACAGTTGGCTAATGACGATTTCCAGGCTGTGTGCCATGGTAGCCTTCTCAAGAAGTCCGGACTGTGTGCCACAGTCGGCTGTGCTGAGGTCCGGGCTGTATTCCGTGGTTGCCCTGAGCCGACATCCGGCCTGTGTTCTGCAGTCGCCCTGGGCTGATGTCCAGTCTGTGTGCCACGGTGGCCCTGTGCCGAGGTCCGGCCTGTGTGCCGCAGTCACCCTGCACCAAGGTCTGGCCTCTGTACCACGGTCACCCTGTGCCAAGTTCTGGCCTAAGTGCCACTGTCACGCTGTGCTGAGGTCCGGCCTGAGTGCCACGGTCACCCTGCTCTGTGGTCCGGGCTGTGTTCTTCGGTCAGCTAGCGATGGTTCCAGGCTGTGTGACTCAGTTGCTCTTCACTGAGTTTCAGGCTGTGTGCCTCGGTCCCCCTTTGATGAGGTCCGGGCTGTGTGCTGTGGTCGCCCTGTGACGAGGTCTGGCCTGTTTTCCGTGGTCGCCCTGTGCCGAGGTCCTGGCTGTGTTTTGCAGTCGACTATCGACGAGTTACAGGCTCTGTGCCACTGTCAACCTGGACAGATCTGGGCTGTGTGCTGTGGTCGCCCTTCACTGAGGTTCGGGCTGTGTGCCACGGTAGCCCGGTGCTGATGTTCGAGTTGTGTGCCGCGGTCGCCCTTCACCAATGTCTGGGCTGTGTTCCGCGGTCGGCTGGCGACGAGTTCCGGACTGTGTGCCACAGTCACCCTTCACTAATGTTCGGGCTGTGTGCCGCGTCCCACTGCACCGAGGTCTGGACTGTGTGCCGCGGTCACCCCGCACAGAGGTCCAGCCTGTGTGCCGCGATCGCCCAGTGCTGAGGTCCTGGCTGTGTTCTGTGGTTGGCTAGCGACGAGTTCCAAGCTCTGTTCCATGGTCACCCTGCATAGATTTTTGGCCTGTGTGACGCGGTGGCCCTTCACTCAGGTTTGGGCTGTGTGCTGCGGTCGCCCTATGCTGAGGTCCATGCTGTGTGACTCAGTTACCCTGCACCGAGGTACAGTCTGTGTGCCGCAACTGCCCAATGCCGAGGTCCCGGCTGTGTTCTGCGGTTGGCTAGCGATGAGTTCCAAGCTCTGTACCACGGTTGCCCTGCATAGATTTTCGGGCTGTGTGCCACGGTGGCCCTTCACTGAGGTTCAGGCTGAGTTCCGCGGTCACCCTATGCCGAGGTCCATGCTGTTTGCCGCGGTCACCCTGTGCCGAGGTCAGACCTGTGTGCCGCGGTGGCCCTGTACTGAGGTGCGTGCTGTGTTCTGCCATCAGCTGGAAATGAGTTCCATCCTGTTTGCCATGGTTGCTCAGTGTCAAGGTCCCGGCTGTGTTCCGTGGTTGGCTAGCGACGAGTTCCAAGCTCTGTGACACGTTCTCCCTGCATAGATTTTTGAGCTGTGTGCCACAGTCAACCTTCACTGAATTTTGGGCTGCGTGCCGCAGTCGCCCTGCGCCGTGGTATGGCCTGTTTGCCACGGTCGCCCTGTGCCGAGGTCTGGGCTGTGTTCGGGGTTGGCTAGCGATGTGTTCCGAGCACTGTGCCATGATCACCCTGCACAGATTTCTGGGCTGTGTTCCACTGTCGCCCTGCACCGAGGTCCGAGCTGTGTGCCGTGGTCGCCCTGAGCCAAGGTCCGAACTGTGTGCCGTGGTCACACTGCTACGAGATCCTGGGTGTGTGGCACAGTGAATATCTGTCGACATCTGCGCTGTGTTCCAGGGTCACCTTGCTTTAAGGTCCAGGATGTGTGCCACACTTGCACTTCACCGAGGTTCGGGGTGTGTGCCGCGGTTGCCCTGCATCGAAGTCCGGCCTGTGTACCATGGTCACCCTGTGCAGAAGTCTGGGCTCTGTTCTGCGGTCGGCTAGTGACGAGTTCAATGCTGTGTGCCACGGTCGCCCTTCACTGAGGTTCGGGCTGTGTGCCGCAGTCGCCCTGCACCAAGTTCCGGGCTGTGTGTTGTGGTCGCCTTCGGTCGAGGTCCGTGCTGTGTGCCAGGGTCACACTGCATCAAGGTCTGGGATGTCTGCTGCAGTTGTTCTTCACTTAAGTTCGGGCTGTGTGCCATGGACACCCTTCACTGAGGTTGAGGCTGTGTGCAGCGGTCGCCCTGCTCGATGTCCTAGATGTGTGCTGCGGTCACCTAATGCCTTGGTCCAGCCTGTGTTCTGAGGTCGGCTAGCGACGAATTACTGGCTGTGTGACGCGATGGCCCTTACTGTGTTTCGGGCAGTTAGCCAAGGTTGCCCTTCGCCAAGTTCCGGGCTGTGTGCCGTGGTCGCCCTGTGCCAAGTTCCGGGCTGTGTGCCACAGTTCCCTACACTGCAGTCCAAGCTGTGTGCTGCGGTTGCCCTGTGCTGAGGTCTTGGCTGTGTTCCTCGGTCGCCCTGAGCCGATATCCAGCCTGTGTGCCATAATCGCCCTGCGCCGAGGTCCGGCCTAAGTTCCGCTGTTGCCCTGTGCTGAAGTTCAGCCTGAGTGCCACGGTCACCCTGCTCCGAGGTCTGGACTGTGTTACGTGGTCGGCTAGCGACGAGTTCCAGGTTGTGTGACGCGGTCACCCTTCACTGAGTTTCGGCCTGTGTGCCGCGGTAGCATTCTGCAGAAATCCAGACTGTGTGCAGTGGTTGCCCTGCACCGAGTTCCAGGCTGTGTTCCACGGTTGGCTAGCGACGAGTTCCGACCTCTGTACCCCGGTCGCCCTGCACAGATTTCCAGGCTGTGTGCCACCGTCTCCCTTCACTAAGGTTCGGTCTTTGTGCCGCGGTCTCCCTGTGCCAAAGTCCGTTCTATATGCCACGGTAGCCTTGAACAGAGTTCCGGGCTGTGTGCCGTGGTAGCCTTGTGCCGAGGACTGGGCTGTGTGCTGCGGTCACCCTTCATTGAGGACCGGGCTATGTGCCACGGTCGCACTGCGCCAAGGTCTAGGCTGTGTGCCATGTTAGCCTTGCACCAAGGTTCAGTCTGTGTGCTGTCGTAGCCTTGCACAGAGGTCTGGGCTGTGTGCCGCAGTTGCCTCAGCCGATGTCCGGTCTGTGTGCCACGGTCGCCTTCTCCCGAGGTCAGTGCTGTGTACCAGGGTCGTCTTGCACCGAGGTCCGTACTGTGTGCCTTGGTCGCTCTTCACTGTGGTTCAGGCTGTGTGCTGCGGGAGCCCTGCACTGAGGTCCAGGCTGCGTTCCACCCTCGGCTTGCAACAAGTTCCAAGCTCTGTGCCGTGTTCCCTCTGTGCCAAGGTCCGGGCTGTGTGCCATGATCGCCCTGTTCTGAGGTCCGGGCTGTGTGCCGAGTTAGTCTTCTGCAGAGGTCCGGGCTGTGGGCCGTGGTCTCCCTGTTTCAAGGTCCAGGCTGTGTGCCGAGGTCGCCATCTCCCCAAGTCCAGGCTGTGTTCCACGGTCGGCTGGAGACGAGAGCCGGGCTGTGTGCCACAGTTGCCCTTCACTGAAGTTTGCTCTGTGTTCTGCAGTCATCCTGCGCCGAGGACTGGGCTGTGTGCCATGGTCACCGTTCGCAGTGGTCTTGGCTGTGTTTCGTGGTCGACTAGCAACGAGTTCCAGGCTCTGTGCCACTGTCTCCCTGCACAGATTTCAGGGCTGTTTCCTGCGGTCATCCTTCACTGAGATTTGGGCTGTGTGCCGAGGTCGCCCTGCGCCATGATCTGCACTGTGTTCTGCGGTTGCCTGGCGACGAGTTCCGGGCTGTTTGCCACCGTCGCCCTTCACTGACGTTTGGGCTGTGTTTCGTGGTTGCCCTGCGCCAAGGTCCGGTCTGTGTTCCACTCTCGGATTGCGACCTGTTCCCCGCTCTGTGCCGTGGTTCCTCTTTGCCAAGGTCTGGGCAGTGTGCCGCGGTAGCCTTCTCCAGAGGTCCGGGCTGTGTGCTGCGGTCCCCCTGCACTCAGGTACGGGCTGTGTTCCGTGGTGCCCTGAGCCGATGTCTGGCCTGTGTTCCACAGTCACCCCGTGCCGAGGTCCAGCCTGTGTGCCACAGTCGACATGCACCGAGGTCCACGCTCTGTGCCATGGTAGCCTTGTGCCAATTTCTGGGATGTGTGCCGCAGTAGGCTTATGCCGAAATCCAGGCTATGTGCCGCAGTCGCCATCTCCTAAGATCCGTGGTGTGTGCCAGGGTCACCCTGTGCCGAGGTCTGTGCTGTGTGCCTCGGTCACTTTTCACTGAGGTTCGGGCTGTATGCCATCGTCACCCTGCACTGAGGTCTAGGCTGTTTTCCGCCCTTGGCTTGAGACGAGTTCTGGGCTCTGTGCTGAGTTCCCTCTGTGCCGAGGTCCAGGCTGTGTGCCATGGTCGCCCTGTTACGAGGTCTGGACTGTGTGCCACGGTAGCCTCCTGTAGAGGTCTCGGCTGTGTACAGCGGTCGCCCTGCACAAGTCTGGGCTGTGTGCCACGTTCGCCCTTCACTGCGGTTCGGGCTGTGTGGCGCAGATGAATTGCGCCGAGGTTCGGGCTGTGTGCCATGTTAGCCTTGTGCCGAGGTCCGAGCTGTGTCCTACAGTATCCTTGTGGCGAGGTCCAGGATGTGTTCTGCCATCAACTGGAGATGAGTTCCGTCCTCTTTGCCATGGTCGCCCTACGCCGAAGTTCTGGCTGTGTTCCGCGTTGAGCAAGCGATGAGTTCTGAGCTCTGTACATGAGTCGGCCTGCACAGATTTCCGGGCTGTGTGCTGCAGCCTCCCTTCACTGAGGTTCGGGCTGTGTGCCGCGGCCGCCCTGTGCCGAGATCCAGTCTGCGTGCCACAGTAGCCTTGAACCGAGTTCCGGGCTGTGTGCCACCATAGCCTTGTGCTCAGGACCGGGCTGTGTGCTGCAGTCACCCTTGACTGAGGACAGGGTTATTTGCCGCGGTCGCACTGCGCCGAGGTTAGGGTTGTGTGCCATGTTACCCTTGCACCGAAGTTCGGGCTGTGTGCTGTCGTAGCCTTGAACTGAGGTCCAGGCTGTGTGTCGCAGTTGCCCTCAGACGATGTCCAGTCTGTGTGCCACGGTCGCCATGTCCTGAAGTCAGTGCTGTGTGCCAGGTTCGCCCTGCACCTAGGTCTGTGCTCTGTGCCTCGGTCGCTCTTCACTGTGGTTCGGGCTGTGTGCTGCAGTCACCATGCACTCAGGTCCCAGCTGCATTCCGTCCTCGGCTTGCAACGAGTTCCGGGCTCTGTGCCGCATTCCCTCTGTGCCGAGGTCCGGGCTATGTGCCACGGTCGCCCTGCACCAAGGTCCGGGCTGTGTGCCACGGTCGCCCTGAGCTGAGATACGACATGTGTGCCGTGGTCACACTGCGACGAGATCCTGGAAGTGTGCCGCAGTGAACATCTGCTGACATCCGTGCTGTGTTCCAGGGGCTCTTTGCCTTAAAGGCCGGGATGTGTTCTGCGGTTGCCCTTTACTGATATTCTGCATGTGTGCCATGGTCGCCCTGCATCGAAGTCCAGCCTGTGTGCCGCGGTCGCCCTGCGCCGAAATCCGGGCTGTGTTTCGCCATCGGCTATTGATGAGTTCCATGCTGTTTGCTGAGGTCGCCCCTCACTGAGGTTCGGGCTGTTTTCAATGGTCACCCTGCTCGATGTCCTTGATGTGTGCCGCGGTCGCCCTGTGCCTCCGCCTGGCCTGTGTTCCACGGTCGCCCTGTGCCTAAACCCGGGCTGTGTTCCGCAGTCAGCTAGAAACGAGTTACTGGTTGTTTGCCGCGGTAGCCCTTCACTGTGTTTCGGGCAGTGTGCCACGGTGGCCCTTCGCCTAGGTCCGGGCTGTGTGCCGTGGTCGCCCTGTGACAAGGTCCGGCCTGTTTGCCGTGGTCGCCCTTCACCGAGGTCCGGGCTGTGTTCCGTGGTCGGCTAGTGATGAGTTACGCGCTCTGTGCCATGGGCTCCCTGTACAGATTTCTGGGCTGTGTTCTGCAATCGCCCTGCACCGAGGTCCGCGCTGTGTTCCGCGGTCGGCTGGCGATGAGTTCCAGGCTGTGTTCTGCGGTCGCAATTCACTGAGATTCAGGCTGTGTTCCGCGGTCGCCCTGCCCCGATGTCCGGCCTGTGTGCTGCAGTCGCCCTGTGCTGAAGTCTGTGCTGTGTTCCACGCTTGGCTAGCGATGAGTTCTGAGCTCTGTGCCATGGTCGAACTGCACAGATTTCCGGGCTGTGTGCCACGGTCAGCCTTCACTGAGTTTCGGGCTGTGTGCCGTGGGCATCCTGAGCCGAGGTTCGGGCTGTGAACTGGGGTAGCCTTGCTCCGAGTTCCGCCATGCGACGAGTTCTGGCATGTTTTCCATGGTCGCCCTGCACCATGGCCCTGGTTGTAAATCGCAGTTGACTAGTGACGAGTTCCAGGCTCTGTGTGGCTGTAGCCCTGCACAGATTTCTGGGCTGTGTGCTGCGGTTGCCCTTCACTGAGGTTCGGGTTGTGATCCACGGTAGCCCTCTGCTAAGGTCCGGACTGTGTTCCTCGGTCAGCTGGTGACGAGTTCCGGGCTATGTGCCACAGTCGCCCTTCACTGAAGTTCGGGCTGTGTGCCACGGTCGCCCTGCGCCGAGGTCTGGGCTGTGTGCTGTGCTCGCCCACGCAGAGTTTCGGCCTGCACATGTTTCCGTGCTGTGTGCTGTGCTTGCCCCGCGCAGATGTCTGGCCTGTGTGCCGTGGTCGCCCAGTGAGGAGTTGCGGGCTGTGTTCTGCGGTTGCTAGCAACGAGTTCCAAGATCTGTGCCCAATGGCCCTGCACAGATTTTCGGGCTGTGTGCCATGGTCGCCCTTCATAGGGTTTCAGGCTGTATGCCACGGTCGCCCTGAGCCGAGGTCCATGCTGTTTGCCCCGGTCACCCTGTGCCAAAGTCCGGCCTGTGTGCCGCGGTCGCCCTCTGCAGAGGTGCGGACTGGGTTCCGACATCAGCTAGAGACGAGTTCCGTCCTGTTTGACATGGTCGCCATGCGCCGAGGTCCGGACTGTGTTCCGCGGTCGGCTAGCAACAAGTTCTGAAATCTGTACCCCGGTCACCCTGCACAGATTTCCGGGCTTTGTGCCACACTAGCCCGGCACAGAGGTCTGGCATATGTGTGTCGTGGTTGCCCAGTGCAGAGGTCTGGGCTGTGTTCCGTGGTTGGCTAGCGACGAGTTCCAAGCTCTGTGCCACGGTGGCCATGCACAGATTTTTGGGCTGTGTGCTGCGGTCACCCTTCATTGAGTTTGGGCTGTGTGCCACGGTTGCCCTGTGCCAATGTCTGGTCTGTGTGCCATAGTAGCCTTGAACCGAGTTCCGGGCTGTGCCACGGTAGACTTGTGTGGAGGTCCGTGCTGTGTGCCGCAGTTGCCCTGCACTGATGTCCCGTCTGTGTGCCATGGTCACCATGCCCCGAGGTCGGTGCTGGGTCGAAGGGGCAACCTGCCCCGAGGTCCGTGCTGTGTTCCTCAGTCGCTCTTCACTGTGGTTCGGGCTTTGTGCCACGGTCACCCTGCACCAAGTCCAGGCTGTGTTCCACCCTCGGTTTGTGACGAGTTCCAGGCTCTGTGCCGTGTTCCCTCTGTGCCGAGGTCTGGGCTATGTGCCATAATCACCCTGTTCCGAGTTCCGGGCTGTGTGCTAAGGTATCCTTCTGCAGATGTCCGGGCTGTGTGCCGTGGTAGCCCTGTGCCGAGGTCCGGCCTGTGTTCCACCCTCAGCTTGCGACCTAATCCTGGCTCTGTATGGTGGTTCCTCTTTGCCCAGGTCCGGGCTGTGTGCCAAGGAATCTTCTCAAGATGTCTGGGCTGTGTGCCACGGTTGCCTCGCTGAGGTCTGAGCTGTATGCCGCGGTCACCCTGAGCCGATGTCTGGCCTGTGTTCTGCAGTCGCCCAGCATCGAGGTCCAGCCTGTCTGCCACGGTGGCCCTGTTCCAAGGTCCGGCCTGTGTGCTGCAGTCGCCTTGGACCGAGGTCCGGCCTCTGTGCCATGGTCACCGCCTGCCGAGATCCATCCTAAGTGCCGCTGTCACCCTGCGCTGAGGTCCGGCTGAATGCCACGGTCACCCTGCTCTGTGGTCCGGGCTGTGTTCTGTGGTCAGCAAGCGACGAGTTCCGCGCTGTGTGACGTGGTCGCCCTTCACTGAGTTTCGGGCTGTGTGCCTCGGTCACCTTGCACCGAGGTCTGGCCTGTGTGCCACGGCCCTGTGCTTACATCCGGCCTGTGTGCCACAGTCACCCTGTGCTGAAGTCCTGACTCTGTGCCACGGTCACCCTGCGCCGAGGTCCGACCTAAGTGCCATGGTCACCCTGCTCCGTTGTCCGGGCTGTGTTCTGCTGTCAGCTAGTGATGGTTCTGGGCTGTGTGACACAGTCACCCTTCACTGAGTTTCGGGCTGTGTGCCTCGGTCGTCCTTCGCTTAGTTTCGTGCTGTGTGCTGGGGTCGCAGTGCGACGAGGTCCACCTTGTTTTCCGTAGTAACCCTGCACCGAGGTCCTGGTTGTGTTTCGCAGTCGACTCTCGACGAGTTCCTGGCTCTGTGCTGCTGTCGTCTTGCACAGATTTCTGGGCTGTGTGCTGTGGTCGCCCTTCACTCAGATTCGGGTTGTGTGCCGCGGTAGCCCTGCGCTGATGTCCGAGTTGTGTGCCACGGTCGCCCTTCACCAAAGTCTGGGCCATGTTCCACGGTCGGCTGGTGACGAGTTCCGGGCTGTGTGCCACAGTCGCCCTGCACTGATGTTCGGGCTGTGTGCAGCAGATGCTCTGCATCAAGGTCTGGGCTGTGTGCCGCAGTCGCCCCGCAGAGAGGTCTGGTCTGTGTGCCATGGTCGCTCTTCACTGAGGTTTGGGCTGTGTGCCACGGTCACTCTGCGCCAAAGTCTGGGCTGTGTTCCGTGGTCGGCTGGCAACGATTTCCAAGTTGTGTGCCACAGTCGCCCTTCACTCAGTTTCGAGCTGTGTGCTACCGTCGCCATGCACCGAGGTGCGGGCTGTGTGCCGCGGTCGCCCTGCGCCGTGGTAGGGCCGGTGTGCCTTGGTCACCCTAGGCCGAGGTCCAGGCTGTGTTCGCGATTGGCTCGCGATGAGTTCCGAACTCTGTGCCACGGTCGCCCTGCACAGATTTCTGGGCTGTGTGCCACAGTCGCCCTTCACTGAGGTTCGGGCTGTGTGCCTTGGTCGCCCTGTGCCGAGGTCTGGGTTGTGTGTCATGGTAGCCTTTCGCCGAATTCCAGGCTGTGTGCTGGAGTCGCCATGCACCGAGGTCCGGACTGTGTGCTGCGGTAGAGTTGCGACAAAGTCCGGGCTGTGTGCCACAGTCTCCCTGCGCCAATGTCCAGGCTGTGTGCCGCGGTCGCCATCTCCCTAGGTACATGCTGTGTGCCAGGGTCGCCCTGCACTGAGGTCCATGCTGTGTGCCTCAGTCGCTCTTCACTAAATTTCGGGCTCAGTGCCGCGGTCACCCTGTGCCGATGTCCGGGCTGTGTTCCGCAGTCAGCTGGCGAGCAGTTCTGGCCCGTGTGCCGCAGTTGCCCTTCACTCAGGTTAGGGCTGTGTGTCGAGGTCGCCCTGAGTCAACGTCCCAGCTGTGTGTTGCGGTCGCCCTGCACTGAGGTCCAGGCTGTGTGCCCCGGTAGCATTGCGTAGAAGTCTGGGCTTTGTGCCACAATCGCCCAGTACCGAGGCCCGGGCTGTGTTCCGTGGTTGGCTAAAGACGAGTTCTGGGCTCTGTGCCACAGTCGCTCTGTGCCTAGGTCCGGGCTGTGTGATGCCGTCGCCATATGTCAAAGTCCATGCTGTGTGCCAGTGTCGCGTGCACCGTGGTCGGGGCTGTGTGCCACGGCTGCCCTGCACCGAGGTCCGGGCTCTGTGCCATAGTCGCCCTGTGTGAGGTCCGGGCNGAAAAAAAAAAAAACCATAGACCAGGGGTCTGTTCCGAACCCTTTCTGAAATGCATAGAACTGTAGAGCTCTAGCTCTGCCAAAGACAAGTACAAGATATGGAATTCATTTATCCAACCATCAACAAAACATTGAGTGTTTATGGCAACTGGGGGAGCAAGTGAATACAAGAGACAAAGTGCCTGCCCTCATGGAGCTTATATTCTATGGCACAGAGACAGACAATAAACAAACAGAAAACCCAAATATATAATACAGTTCAAGTAGAGATTTTTTTAAAAGTTAAGACAAATGCAGCAGAGTAGGTTTAGAAGACTAATGGGAGAATGGTTTTTACAGATAGCATGTTTGGGGCAGGCTCTCCATGGAGGTGGCAGGTGAAGCAACCAGAATAAAGTGAGAAAGTGACTCTAGCAGAAGCCAGGCTAGGCAGGGTCCTCTAAGCAATTCCACTGATCTCTGTCCTGCCAATAACAGAAGCTTCTTTCTTGCCAGCAATGCCACATGGTGGGGCAGGTTCATGACTCTCGGTTTCTCCAATGATGCGACCAGAGATGCAACGAGGCAATGAGGCAACCAACGCGCCTGCCTGCCATGTGCTCTGCCACCTGGTCACCACCCAGTTTCCCCTTTTCTGTGTCTTTGGCATTTCAGTCAGCGATGTCCCTGAGGACTCAGCAGCTCAACTCCTCAAGTACCATAGGTAGCAAAGTGTCCGTTTCTCATGAGTCTGAGAAAATAAACATATATACACATACAACTGAAAAGCCTTTTGAAAGTGCAGAAGGAAAAAGTTGGCTTAAGCTCAACATTCAGAAAACTAAGATCATGGCATCTGGTCCCATCATTTCATGGGAAATAGATGGGGAAACAGTGGAAACAGTGTCAGACTTTATTTTTTGGGCTCCAAAATCACTGCAGATGGTGACTGCAGCCATGAAATTAAAAGACGCTTACCCCTTGGAAGAAAAGTTATGACCAAACTAGATAGCATATTCAAAAGCAGAGACATTACTTTGCCAACAAAGGTCTGTCTAGTCAAGGCTATGGTTTCTCCAGTGGTCATGTATGGATGTGAGAGTGGGACTGTGAAGAAAGCTGAGCGCCAAAGAATTGATGCTTTTGAACTGTGGTGTTGGAGAAGACTCTTGAGAGTCCCTTGGTCTGCAAGGAGATTCAACCAGTCCATTCTGAAGGAGATCAACCCTGGGATTTCTTTGGAAGGATTGATGCTAAAGCTGAAACTCCAG